>WELB01000087.1:36130-97339 GCA_009602725.1 Spirogloea muscicola | reverse complement strand
GCTAGTGCCTTGCACCAGAAAGCTGGGCGAGCTCTAGTAGGTGGCAGAAGGGCTCCGTTCCTGGCATCTAGTATTCATGCATCGAGTAGTGACCTTTATGTTTTGACCCGTGGTTATTGAGCGGGTCAATCTGCTGTAGGTTATGTAGATTTTTAGATGTGCTTGCCTTTGTACCTGGCCATTTGGCCTACATTTCTTTCTAATACACGATCTCTTCCTGCTCACGGCTACGTGCTCGGAGTTGACGTAATCGAATCCGTTGCCCAATGCTGGCCGGCGGTTGTGCAACGGCGGCAAACCTGCCCCCCTGGCGCGGCCTGCAGCTCCGCGCGCCGCCATGGCCACCCCGCCAACGGCAATTGCTTCCCGCCGCCAGCTCCCGCCTTCAAGCACTATGCCTTATAAGGCGGGCGCCTGGTCAAGCCCGGCCTTCAGTCCACGCAGCTGCCGCAGCTCACACGCCTGCCAGCACTAGCTGCGGCCACCGCTGCTGCTGCCTCTGCATTCTCTTCTTCCCACGGCGTGCTCCATTTGAGGCCCTGCGAGCTGCCGCTTACGAGCTGTTGCCTGCCAGCCGGTTGTCTGCACACGGCAAACGGCTGCTGAGCCGGCTCGTGGTCGACCACGAAGATCATGGAGAAGCTGGTGGCTCTTTTGTCCGGCCGCTTCTGTCTCCTCCTCGTCCTCGGCGCTGCCATTGCCGCTCAGGGAGCTCGCTCGCACTTGGAGCCCGCGACGGACTTGCGGCGCCTTAGGGTGGCTGGCAGACGCCTGGCGGCAGCAGGTCACCATGCTGGACGGGGCCACCACCCTCCGGGCATAGGCCATCACGTATCGGTCGCCACTGTGAAAGCCTTACCGCCCGAGATGACCACAACGATGAGTCTGGGCGCACCCGCACCGGCTCCTGACGCGCGCGAAGAACCTGAGCCGTTCGCCCTTCCACAAATGAGCTGGGCAGCGGACCTGCCTTCTACTATGCCTTTCGGAGGTCTTGTGCAGGCCTCCACCTCGCTAACATTCTCCCCCAGGCATCGGGAATGTACTGCAATGTGATGTTGCATGATTCTTTTGCGCACGTACCTCACCAAGTCACACAACTGCTGACGGGAGCTTTTGCTCTTGGCTGTACATTTCCGGGCGAGCAGGTCCATGCGTTTCAAATTGCAACGACACTAACTTGCAGTATTTTGGAGGTCCAGTGATGAGCAGACCCATCAAGGTCTATCTGCTGTGGTATGGGGCATGGTCGTTGAGTGAGACTTTGCCGACAATCGAGTTTGTCAAGTCGATCTCATTTGTGAGTGACTCTCTCTCTCGAGTTGCCATCATCACTCTGCACTAGTTCTTGATCCGAGGTCCTGTAAGAGCACTTGGCATTTCCCAGTTGACCTCCTTAATAAATATTTGCCATAGTACATGCTGGCTGTCTAATCAAGATTGCTCAATACGCTTGTGCAGCCTCGACCCCCCACTTACTACGGCTTTGACAACAGTACACCTAGTGTCATGGACTGGTGGGCCATCGTGACCAGCCTTACTGGCCAGGATGGTCAGCCTGTAACAGGAGATGTCAGAGTTGGAGGTGACTTATAAAAGCCCACGTGCCTGGCCGAAGCAACTCGAGACTGACTTGCACTCAATGGGTTGTCAACATGTACACATGGTGCACCAGCTGTCTTATAAGTCAGTCATCATTGATCGCAGGATTTGCTGGTCTAGGATATCAATTTGGCAGGGCACTTGACGCCAATGCTGAGAATCCCTCAGGTGCTCTTCAACCACCTGACTCAAGAAATTGTCTCACCTTTGATGCCTGATCTGCCAATCAGCTCACGTTAGGTGCAGTTGCTGATGCAAATACTTAGCTTTGAAAACGTGGAGTGACATACATTGGCATCCCTGACGTGGTGCTAGTACTCTAAAATTCATACGTGATAGTGGCATATTATGGGCTTGTTTGTAGCTGCCTTGTGCGGATGATATCCTTTATCTGTATCACATCCATCGGTATTACTATGATGTTGGCGTTGTCTTGTTACCCTCTAGACGTCAAGAGGGATGAGGATCCATGCTGCCTGAAGCACTAACGCTTCTCCTTGTAAACAGGGAACGATATTGCAGGCCTGCTTCAGAAGTCCCTTGGCACCAGATTACCCCTGGACAAGGATGGCATCTATTTTGTTCTTGTGAGCCCTGATGTGCTTGTGACTGACTTCTCCTACAGCAACCGTGCATCACTCCAGCTTCAAGGAACAGTAAGAACAGTCTGAATAGTTTGAATGCGCTATTATTATTATATTCTTAACAATGAGATACCATGTAGCCTTTCAGATGATTGCAACACAAGTCAAAGTGGTCAAGGAGAAAGTAAGATGAATATGTCTTTGATTGTGCAGGAAATTAAGTACATCTTCATGCAAAATCCACAATTCAGCCCGGGATCTAGTCCATTCTATCCCATGGCGTCCGGCCTTGACCAGTTCAATTACCACTTCCAAACTGATCAACCATACCCACCTGCAAGTGCTTCAAAGGGCATTGACGCCCTGATAGCTACTGTTGCTACATTCATGGCAGGCACGGCTTCTGATCCCGTTCAGCCCACGGTGAGCACTGCTTGTACATCTCACTCTCATCTGTTAATCTCACTCTAGCTGCGGAAAGCCTCGCTTGCTATGATCTGCCAGTCCTTCCGTGCAGGACGTTTGACTTTATCAGTTGGCGACTGTGGCAGGGTTGGGCAGGCCCAGCATCCGAGAATATGCTAGATATTGGTCAGACGACGTGCTACTACTATGGTATCTTACAGAACACCAGCAAAGGCTACTACAACATGATCGGAGCTCATGGAAGCAAATTCATAGTGAGCTTTGACTTAAGCCAGAGTCGAAAACTACGTGATATGCACCTTGCACTGCTACCTCGCTTTGCCTGCATCGTTTGTTGCGGCCTTAGACAAACTCTGGTCACCATTTTGACGTTTGCTTCAATGCGATTGTTACGACTGAGCCTGGCTCTTGTTGCAACGTCTGCATGCAGTTGCCGGAGATATACGACATCCGTACAGCTGACTGCGAGCTGCAGGTACACCCCCCAATATTATCAAGTTCCTTAGAAGGGTTGCTCTGTATGAACTGCAGTTCTGAGAGGCGTCACTGCATGAGCTGCCGCATCTTGGACAGTGCATGACGTGCTGCCAGGAGCTATAATCCACCAATCTCATCGCTGTTGCTCCCCCAGGCCACTGGTCTCGGAAAATATGTTCCACCACCATTTCCACCATTCGGCCCACAAGGATATGCCGACACCTCTGATCTCCCTGCTATGAGTCCCATGGCGCCATCACCAATGACGAGCCTCGACACACATTCATATGGTGATGGCGATGTTCCTCCAGTGTACTTTGATCCCACTGTACCACAGGCACCACTACTGCAAGCCCTTCGAGACACAAAGAAGCACACGCAGTTTCTGTCGCTCTACATTGTAAGTAGCAGAAATTGAACCTCGTCAACCTCTGCTCCCTTGTGACGATGAGGAGCAAAGATACGGCTTTACCGAGCAACGTTGTGCACAGAACCTTTTCCACTGCTGGTACATGCTTGTGTTGACTTGCACATAGGTTGAGGCCCATAGCTGCATTTATTGCTTAACACTGTATGTTCAGGAGACTGCATTTTCAACTGCTGTTCTGCGATCGCCGTTGACAACCAAATACACAATATTTGCACCCAGGTGAGACATGTGCCCGAGATTCCAAATAAGTATATAAGTAATATACTTTTGTGGCTGCTTTGCTGATAGTCCAGTTTGCCTCTCGCATGCGCCGCAGAAGTTCCCCAAATTATGTAAGAGGTACATCAATCTGCACTGCCACACTTGTCTGAGAGCTACTCTTGTGCTGAGTATGAATTTTTGCACCTGCAGCGACACAGGCCTCTTACCAGTATACCCTCAGGCAGGCAGAAGTATCGACTATGAACGGACGTCCAATGGCTACGACGTCAATCGCATCGCATTGTACCAGACAATTGCTGGCTTTTACACTTACTCTGACCTCATGACTTACCATCGACCACGCATCTTGTGCACCCTCAACCATCTGGTGAGTTACGTGTATGCATACAGTTATGTCTCTGGCCAAAGCAAATGGCTTTGGCTTTCCGATAGCAATCCAACGAGTTCTGGCCAAAGCAAACGGCATCCGCTTTTTGAAAGCAACTTAGAGAGCTCGTACTGGATTCTATAAGCACCTCATGCCCGGCGAACCTAACTGATGCTGCTTTTCTGCTCTTACATGCGAGAGAATGATCTCAAGCATTTCCTCCTCTCCACGGATCTGTCAATATGCAGATGGAGGTCACAACAGTATCCAGGCAGGGTGTCGTATACCTTCGGTCCGAAGACGGTACTGTGGCCATCATCGACCAGCCAAACATATACAACGATGGCCGAGTTGTGATTCATGGCATAAACCATTTCTTTGGAGCTGACAATCTGAAGCTGCATACACAGTGATCCCTTTCATACCTAGAAGCACGACATCAGAAGCCTTTGTGACTCACTTGCTCCTGCCTTCTAATATGAGTGGGAGCACAGTACGAACGAGCTTGTTACGAGCTTTCAATATTTGTAGCAGCCCGTTGTATTATGACTTGGGCAGCAAGTGAAGTTGCCTCTTCTCAAATTTAGAGAATGAGCCAAGATTCGTCGATGAAATGCTTACAATAGATAGTGCATGATACAATTAAGCGTGACCTTCTTCGGACTAGACAGAAGTTGGTACAGCTTATGCGCTGCTATACAGTACACGTGCACGCCTTCTAGCCAATATGACGTGATCTTTGTTCATTCATCGCTTGAACAAACCCACTTGTTGTGTCGACTCTTAGTTAGCTGCAAAGAATGCTCTTTGTGAGATCGCAGTGGGCCAACTGCCAGCAGGTACTTGTCCTCACCCACATCCCCAGTGAAAAGTGTAAGTTCACTGAGGAGTGGGTGAACACGGTGTTGAAGCGTTGGAACCTTTACCTATCGGTTAAAATCAATGAGCACGTAAGTAGATGACATTTGCATTTTCTCACCAAGTCAATTTGCAATGCTTGCCGAACTTGTCACAGTGTGTGGGCATTTTACAATCTAGACCCGTATACCGACCTAGCACTATCAAAATTCATGACAAGGCCTGCCACTAGCCTGGCATTGGGGCCAGCGTCTTGTATGCTTTGCCATACAAGACGCTGTCAACCTCCAACATTGAATGGTTCACAGACTGCCATGCTGTCCGATGAAAAATGCCCTGTGTTTAGTCTTATTCAACTGACATCGAACAAACACGCCCAAATCTGACTTGTAGTCAAGCGAATGCAGACTTGTGCACTGCTTAGATCACCTGCGACCATTGAGCCCCTCTACTTGACAAGGTTCTCTAACCAAACGAGAAAGGTGAGCTGCTTGCTCTTGATAGTCAAGGCCACCAGTCACCTCCACTGAGTCCCATGACTTTTGAGATTAGCTCGCTTTCAAAATGATAAGACAGATATCGTCTCAGTTTAAATGTATGCTTGTAAATGCCTCATCTTTCAAGCTGACCCTGGCCTCAGGGAGTGCAGTCGGGGCTGCTGCAATGTCGCCAGCAGCCACTTCAGGCTATCGCTACCTTGACAGCTGCTGCCACAGGCTGGGTGTCAATGGCTGCAGGCTCACTTCTTCTCAACTGTCACGCCCTTCCAGAAGGCGACGTGATCCTTGATATTCTTTGCGGCATCCTTGGGGGTCGGATAGAACCATGCTGCGTCCTGCCAAGCAGGCAGCAATTAATGACATATGAGCAAGTCCAGAGAACATACACTGAGCAATTTCTGAACCCAGTATGTCCACAAAAATTTCCAGACAGCGCCGCCATTCGCATTCCTATTCGCAACAAAAGACTTGCAAGACTTGGAGAGGCTTCAACTTCTCAGGAACAACACCAGTTCA
The DNA here is from genome assembly GCA_009602725.1 of Spirogloea muscicola. Taxonomy (NCBI): domain Eukaryota; kingdom Viridiplantae; phylum Streptophyta; class Zygnematophyceae; order Spirogloeales; family Spirogloeaceae; genus Spirogloea; species Spirogloea muscicola. The sequence continues at coordinate 91,357 of WELB01000087.1, read as the reverse complement.
CACTAGCCCAATAAGCACGCCACTGCTGAGACTGCGTGCTGAAGACGAGGCTGGCGATTTCTCACATTGCTACTACGGGGCCCAGGCAAACGTCAGTAAGAGTGTCAGCCGCCACATCACAGATGACGCAAGACCAGTCTGTGCACCCGACGCGCCAAGGAGAGCGGCAGCACCGCACCTTGTTCTGCTTGCCATTGACCTCGATGGTGTAGTAGCTGGCTTCGCCCTTCCAGCCGCAGGTCGTGTGCGTGGCGCTCGGCTTGAAGAACTCCTTCTTCAGCGAGTCTGCAGGCCGCCGTGCAAGTGACGCCAGGTGAGCTGGACACGGGCTTGCTCGCTGCAAAGGCAGCAGCATCGCTCACTCCTTCCTCTGAAGCAGCGGGAACGGACCACATCCCACAATCACAATGACGACGGCGGGCGCTGTCAGCGAGCCCGGGAGGCCCACGAGGCCCACGAGGCTCTGCCTGCGCCGGCCTAGCGCTGCCGGGAGCTGCGTCGGCAGCCTGGGGTCGTACCGGGAGGGAAGTAGACGTTGCCCTCGACGACCTCGAACTTGGGGGCGGCCGCCAGCACGGCACCGTTCCAGATGGCCTCGGCCATGGCGTTGGGGAGCGGCGGCGGCGGAGGCGGCGGGGGGGCTGGCGGCGATAGCTGCGACGGCAGTGGAGAGCGGGATATGAGCTGCGAGTTGGAATCCAGCGACAGATGGCTGGCTCCTCGTTCGCTCGCTTTAGCTTGGCCTCGGAGCAGCGTGGTGCCTTGCTTTCTTTCCGTATTATATAGCATTGTTTAGTCTGCACTCGACTCTGCCTGAACAATGTATTGGCTTGAATTGGCCTCCCTTTCAATTCATGCGCCCCGCGCGCCTTCTCTCTTATCAATTTCACATCGCTCTTGTGGCAGAGCGGCTTCTACTTGCTTCTTGAGCTGGCCCCACCCGCTAACGAAGTAGCCGGGCCTTCTGGAAGAAGAAAGGGCTCGCCCATTGAGGATAAGGGTTTAGGGTTCCATTCTGGAAGGCCCTCCTCGTCTCTCATCTCGTGTGCCTTACACCCTTCGAACTGTCTTCATTCTTTGTTCCGGACTGGCCTCTCACAGCCATCAGTCAATTTGGAAGCGCTGTTTTCATCGCCCTCTGCTGGATTGCTGGAAGTCTATCTCTTCTTTGGTACTAATGTCATCTTAGGTACCTTAGATTAGGTCTCCGTATTATGTAGCATTGTTTAGTCTGCACTCGACTCTGCCTGAACAATGTATTGGCTTGAATTGGCCTCCCTTTCAATTCATGCGCCCCGCGCGCCTTCTCTCTCTTCTTCTGGAAGGTGGCTAAGGGCTCTTGCTTCTTGCTCTTGCTCTTCTTCTTGCTTGCTTCCAGAAATAACTGGCGGGGACATTCCCCCCTGCGCTGAGATTGCAGCTTTCGTTGAACAGGCACCTCTTGCAGGCCCTTGCCCTTCAACAAAGTGCGCTTCTATAGAAGGGAGAGCGGGCTGGTCTTCTTCTGCTGGTCACCCCCTGAGATAAGCACCTGCTTCGGGCTTTCACAGAAGGACAGTGGCTCTTCCTAAGGACACAGAAGGAAAGTGGCTCTTCCAAGGGAATTCCGTGTATTCGGAAGACACGAAGGCCAAATGGCCAAGTACGAAGGGAGGGCTTTGAAACGCAAAGCCAACCTTGGACCTTGTTCAAAGGGTGGGCAAAATAAACCACCTGCCTTTGTCTAGTCAAGAGATTCTTGGCTTTCCTGAGGAGGAGGCTGTTGCTTCTGGATGCTAGACAAAGCACCGACCACTATGATATTGAGAAGGGAGAAATTTCAAATGCGTAAGAAAGTGCCATATTCAGTCAGCTATTCGCATGCAATCGCTGCACATACTGTTGTGTGCTCCTATAAGCACACAACAAATTCCCCGATATCTCCAATCTGCATTTGTTGAATAGAAGTCATTGAGCGTCTATCCGCAGAAATCATGGGGAGTAGTTTCGTGAGAGCTTCCGGCCCTTATTGACCTAGTCATACCGTTAGGCTAGCCTCTCAGAAGCATCACCTTATTCTGAAGAGCCGTCTATGGGCTTGCCCTCCACTCTTCGTCAATGTCTATGAGCTTGCCCTTCACTCTTCATCACAAGAAAGAAGTGCTTCAGCTCGCTAGACTTGGGCGGGTCTGGACCGCTGTGGCTTTATTTTCATTGTTGGCCTCTACAAGCTGGTCTTGACACTGAAGGTTTAGCTTTATCGGAGTATAAGAGTTTGCCAATCCAAGTCAGGCCTCATGTTGTCAAGTGAGGCTCAAGGGTGCACTGACCAGCCAACTCCAATAGAAGGTACAGACATGGAGGACCACGGAAGAAGGACTACTTCAGCGAGCAGCGAGCAGCAGCAGGGAGCAGCACAACTTAGATGCTTATCAAGGTGCACTGCAAGCTCTTTCAGAAGCTGGCGGTGTAGGCAGCTCGGCCAGAGTGGCTATGACAACGGCTGCAAAGGGGCGACTTGGAAGTCTAATTCGCATATGTAGATCGTGGCACAGATGAGCTGAGAAACAATAAAAGTCCCAGATAGCTCAGTAGCACAGAAAGCAAATGTAAGTGTTTCCACCTTGCTTGGCTTGACTATGAGAATGTGTAGCGAGCTTGTGTGACATTGCTGCAACCTTGCCATTCGCAAGCTCATCTGATCAATCGAGGAGCTTTGTCCTGGCAAACATCTGGGAAGACTTAAATGGGTCCACGCGCCAATGTCATCGTTATCACATTCGTTCTTACTCTGCGCTAGGTGCAGCGTCCAAAGTACCAACGTCCTGGTGATAACTTGATAACTTCTTCACTAAGTCAGCAGGATGCCCTTGCATTGCTGTTGAAAGTCAGTGAGCTGCTCTGCTTTGCTGAACAGGCGCTCAGTCTTATGACAGGGTCATATTAAGAGAGATGTACATGCAACAAATTGTTCTAAAACCAATCAAGCTCAGTCGCAAATGAAGCACTGCAAGTGCATATCCCAGTCTTACGAGATATGACGCAGGAGCACAAGTTGCCCATTGCGTGACAGCAAGATGCACTCATGGGTCTTGAGGGCAGCCTTAGTAGTATGATAAAGTGAACATACATGCGAATGTGTGTAAGTGATGCATGACTTATAAGCAACATAAGTGCCCGAGCTTTAAAGAAAGTGGAGGCATTCTGCCTCCACCATACGCAAAAGCAAGGTTGCATGGCACTAGTGGTAGTGCCTTGCTTTAAGACAGCAGACTAGCAACTGTGAGTGACGGTTTAGGACCCCCTGGAACACAAATATCTCTAGTCCTACTAAAGCCTGCTAGCCTCGAGATACTCAAGTGCACTGTCAAAAGCATATGTTTACAAGCTGAGTCAGCAGTCTGCTTCGCAGCCAGCTCCATTACTTGGTGGAGACCTTCACGCCCTTCCAGAATGCAACATGGTCCTTGATATTGGACGCTGCGCTCTTCGGTGCTGGGTAGTACCATGCTGCATCCTGCCAACACAGCGTGCAAGTCTCGGGTTAGCATATTCAAAGTCTGCTCTCACAACGTTCAGGCCAGCATGAATAGCCATAGTGACTCCTCACTGTTGAGCAATGGCAAGTGCAGATTTAGCACTCCTGCTGAAGGCGCGCCTGAGGCTGCCTGCACAGATTCCTGGCACGTAGTCTGTGACACTATCTGAATGTGTTCAACGCTCAAGTGCACGAGTAGATGGGTACCTAGGTACCTGCTCTCTAAGTATGTGGACCCAAGCTGTGGCAATGCAGGAATTTCTGTGATTCATGACCACTGTCTGGGGATTGAGATAGGAACCGTGTTCAGACACCCATTCAGCACCTTGTTCTGCTGGCCGTTGACGTCAATCGTGTAGTAGCTGGCCTCGCCCTTCCATGGACACGTGCTGTGTGTGGAGCTCGGCTTCAAGTATTCCCTCTTCAGCGACTCTGCAGCAAGTATCAAGTATGGGGGGGGTGAGCGAGACAAGGACGAAAGCTGGTTCTTGACCAGCCACGGCAGGTGCTCAGGTGCAAGCTACAGCAGGATGGAGCTCAGTGCTTGGCTTGTGCTGGCCAACCAGGAGCCGATTTCTCAACCGAGGCATTCCATGGAAAACAGCCTGTGATGTACAGGCTGGTCGTCAAGCAGGAGAAACTCCATGGAGCTGGCATTGGACGCTGGAGTACATTCAAGGACTGACATTGTGGGTTTCAAAAGAGGTGGCGAAGCAGACGAGGCCGACGGGCCCCGACCTGGGGGGAAGTAGACGTTGCCCTCGACAGTCTCGATCTTGGTGGCGGACGCCAGCACGGCACCGTTCCACGAGGCTTCCGCCATGATTGCTGGTGGCGACAGCGAGCCGGAGAAGAAGAGGAATGCGGCTGCTGATAGCAAAAGAAAGGCTGTAAGAGCCAGCCAGGAGAGGAGGACGACCGGAGCGCAGTGCCGGCGGTTCACGGAGAGCTTACTTGCGGGCCGCGGCGGCGGGCTGCGGCGGCAGAGGGAGAGAAGCTGGCGAGGCAGCCGGAGGTGAGGCATGGGGCTAAGCAAGGTGGCCGGGTGGTGACGAAGCAGATACTTCGAGGAAGGGAGCGAGGGCTGTGAAAAGGCCCGACCCGGAATAAAAGACTGAATGAGGTCCCAGGTATTTGAAAGCGCTTACTGCAGGGGCGATGACATTCAGCGCACGGTGTGTTTACGGGTTCTTGTTGAGAGCGAAGGTTCGCATTGAGAGCGAGGCCAAAGCGAGCCAATTTGTTGTTCAGGCAAAAGCTGTTCGAAAATTGGGGGCAAAGAGTGTGGAAGAGGGCGCACTCTGGATATCAGGGGCGGCTTCGAGGGAAGGGGGTGAGAGCGAAGCTGCGGGCTCACAAGCCGCCACCGTCCGCCGCCACCGCAATCGCTTCCGTCACACTGCCATCTCCGCTCCGTTCCCCGCACCGTCTCGTGGCCTATCGGTCTCCATAATATGTAGCCCTGTTTTGTTTGCCCTAGACTCTGCCTGAACAATATATCGGCTTGAACTGGCCTCCGTTTCATTTCATGCGCCCCGCGCGCCTTCTCTCTTTCCAGGGGGGCTGCCCGGCTTCAACGCGGCCGGCTCCCTGGCCCAGGTCTTCCGGATGCGGCTCTCCGTGTCGCTTCAACGCTCCCTCGCTCATGCCGTCCACTCGCGCGCGGGCCGTGCTCTTGTTGCTGCTTCCGGGTCTCGTCTGCCTGCATCTTTTCCAGCTTCGAGCTTCTCTGACCTGATGTTGCTCACCCGCGGGTATTGAGCTTCCTGTGGTTTCGTCATGTCTTGTTGTCTAGATGCCTAGCTGTGTGTTTCCCTTCTTTTCGGCACCTGTTGTAGCTCTTTGGATTTTGTCCATTCTTTTTTGGCTGGCTTCTACTCTGTTCATTCTTTTTCGGGCTGGTTGTTCCAGCCCCTATTCTCAATGGGCGAGCACTTTCTTCTACCAGCCCGTCTTCTATGGGCGAGCTCATTCTTCTCTTTCGTGGCCACGCCCAGGGAAAACGTGTGTATTAAGAGATGGGGAGGCCATGTGTGGCCAAGTACAGAGGCAAGCACATTGACAAATGTACGTCACCTGCTGCTAAGCTGACCCGCTCAGTCGCACTGCATGGCCAGCAATGTGTGTGGAAGCGGAAGCCCAGGGCGTTGTTGCCTCAGCGTCTCCGCGGCCCCGCTTGCCCGAGTAGGAGCTTCCGCCGGAGCTTCGTTTCATTTCCCGGCGGCGCCCCCTGAGACGCCGCCGCTGACTTCTGGCGACCACACAGGCGCGGGGAAACCGGCAAGCCCGCTTTGCCCGTGTCAGGCGCCTCAGGTCGATCGCCTCGCCTTGCCACCTTCCTATTATTTGGCTTGAACAATGTATTGGCTTGAATTGGCCTCCCTTTCAATTCATGCGCCCCGCGCGCCTTCTCTCTTGGCTTTGAACATTGTCCATTCTTTTTGGGTTGGCTTTGCCAGCCCCTCTTCTCAATGGGCGAGCACCTTCTTCTATTATTAGCCTCCCTCCGCCGTAGTCACTTGTACAGCTGTGCGGTTATAGCTCCTTTCAGCCCTATGGACCTTGTCCATGTTTACTGGGCTGGCTTTCACAGGCCTCGCCCCCTTTGGAAGAGCTTCTTCTTCCTGCTTTCCTGGCTTACTTGGCGTTTCTCCGGCTCCCATGTAACTTTGTCGGACTGCATATGCTCACTCGTGAATACTATGTCATCATTCAGCCGGGTCTCAAAGGAGAAGAATAACAAACTTGAACGCTTTCAAGTAAGGCGATGGCTGTGAGAGGACACCCCCAAAAGAAGCAGTTCTTCCAGAGAAGAAAGAGCTCGCCCATAGAGAAGAGGGGCTGGCAAGCCAACCCAACAAGGGGCGAAGGCTATGACAGGCCTGCCCGACAAGAAAGCTAGGGCAAGGACAGCCCAAAAGCAATTGACAAACGGAAAAGGCTTTCGCACTGGTCTCTCTCTTTCTTCTGCAGGCTCCCCCACATGAAGTTTTCCAACTCTTAGCAAGCTACAAGCCCAAGTCCTATTCCCGAGTCCTAGACTAACTTCAATTGTAAGTCCTAATTATCAATGAACTCCGACGAATTTCCAGGAGACCGGACTTCCACAGCTCCCGTCCCTGTGAACTATAATCCACTTGTCTTGGTGCTAATGGTTTTGGCAGAGACAAGAGGCTTCTGGTCCAGCCTGCAGCATAGGAAGTGAAGAGTTAGTAGAGATGTAACGGTGATATGAATAAAATAACGATGCTACAGGGCTTAATGCTTGCTATTGCATGCCAGCTTCGGAGGACTAGGTGTTAAGAAGTGAAACCCAGCTGCACAAATATCCGACAGAACCTGGACGGGCCGTCTGATTTCATTGGCCTATGGAATTATGGCTGCTGCAGTATGCCTCCATCTGGCTGCAAATTGGCCTCTGCCACAACCGCCAGCCCTTACCGCCACAGTGTCGCCGGCTGAGAACCTGCCGCATGATCTGCTTGGATCTTTCCCAGAACAAGCTATTGCTGCTTGACCTGCCATCTATATCGTGCATGCTGTTGGCCAGCACTTGATACACCTGCATCCCACCCCCTTCTTCGTCCTCCTCCCTCAACTCTCCCTCTTGCTGACGTTGCAGGTTGTCCAATTGTTCCTCATCAATAGCAGATCTATTGGATCATCGGAAGAGTCTTCTGGTGCTCCGTGCTGGCTGCCACGCTGCATGCTCAGACTCACCCAGCTGAAGTAGCCAAGTCATCAAGTGACGGCTTGCCCCAGTTGGTCTTGTAGGACAGCTGAGAACGCCCCACAGGTTCCGCAGTCTCCTGCAACTCTCCTCCGCCTTCATTGGCGTGGCTGTCAACCGTGGCCCAGGTGCCCTTGCCAAGGCTGTCGCTTGCACGAGCATCAGTCAGCACAGGCTCCGCCTCGTCACTGTCAAGCGCGAAGGTGAAGGCCTCCACAGCTGCAACCTGCGCAGCGCTTCCGAATGCGTCTGCAGCAGCCATGCCAGCGGCGCCTCGGCCGACCCCACAGTCGAAGGCCCATGGCCCCGTTGGAATGAAACTGCTCGCTTCAGCTGCTTTGCCAGCCTGCATAAAGCAACAAATGTCAGAAGATGAGTGTTTGCAAAGTTGCTGGCAACGCAAGGGGAGAAGGAGAAAATGAGACTGAAGGAGGACAGAGAATGCAGCCACAGCTGCCAGGTACTGAAGGAAATGTGTCATGACGAGCGGGACCTCAGGTAGGGCGGCTTGGTTGTAGTGGCGGCCAAGGGTGCCGCTGAGCACAGGAGTGCCCCTGACAGGTGGTGAAGCTCAAAGCTCAACAGCGGGGTGCCGCCGCAGGCCTCGCCGCCAGCAAAGCATGGCGCCACTGTTATGGTTGCGTCAAGGACCATAAGGCCGTCTGCAGAGGTGCTGCTGCCGCCGGCGCTGTCGTCATTTACTGGAACTCGCACAGACCCATCTGGTGCAAGCGCTATCCGGATGGACGGCCCCACACAGCTGCTGTTGTCACGTCTCCTGCAACACGAGCATGCAGCTTATCGTCAGTTCCTCGCGGACTGCTGGTGAGGTACTTGTTTCTCTCGTAGTGGGGCAGGGCTTGGCAAGGACGAAGACCGCCGATGGCCGCTGTGGCTGGCAGTGCCTTGTGCCGCTCTGACAGCTCCAGCAACCGGTTGCCAGGAGGCACTCACCAGTACCAACGGGGGCACTTGCGACGAGATCTCCCCCTGTTCAGTTGCAGCCGGAGGTGGCGGCCGTCACGAGCGGGCGCAACGGCGAGGCGCGTGGGGCCAGCCCTGAGAGTGAGCGACGACCCGACTGCTGGGGCGGCGGCGGCGGCAGTGGCCACGAGGTACGCGTTGACGTGCAGAGCCTCGTCGGCGACGAGGCAGACGTGCCAGCCCGGCGCGAGCGGGAGCTCCAGCAGGGTGGCAGCGGCGCCCGCCGCGGCCGCCAGCNCGCCAGCAGCGCAGCGTCGCCGGCGGCAGGCCTGTCCATTGCCGCTCCGCAGGCGGCGGCGACAGAAGGCGGCGATGGCGGCGGCGACGGCGGCGGCAGCCGGAAGGCGGCGATGGCGGCCAAAGCGGCGGGGCGGCTTCGGCCGTCGGCGGGCGCTGGAAGGAGCAAGGCGAGGTGCGGCGGGGGCAACGGTACTGGCCTGGAGCCTGCAGTTGCCTCCTCCCCTCAGCTCATCTGGCTTCCTATTATTGCTCACAGCGCCCTGCCTGCCTAGCCTGTGGCTCCGTCGTAAACACCCGTGTCAATTTGGAAGCGCTGTCCTCATTTGTATAGCTGTGTGGTTTTAGCGCCCTTCCGCCCTTTGGACCTTGTCCATTCTTTCTGGGCTGGCTTTCACAGCCCTCGCCCCCTTAGGAAGAGCTTCTACTCCTTCCTGCTTTCCTGGCTTTATTGGCGGTGCTCCGGCTCCCAGGTAAAGCTGTCGGATCTGCATACGCACTCGTGGATACTAGTCTTCCTTCAGTCATCCTTGCTTTGCTTAGAACACACGGTAATTCTTCAGCCGGGTCTAAAGTTAGAAGAAGAAACATAAGCTCTTTCAGGTAAGGCGATGGCTGTGAGAGGACACACCAAGAGAAGAAGCAGCTCTACCAACAAGGGGCGAGGGCTATGGAAGGCCTGCCCGATAAGATAGCTAGGGCAAGGACAGCCCAAATGGACCCAACAAACGAAGATGGCTTTCGCACTGGCCTTTATCTCTTTTTCTGAGGCTCCCCCACATAAGGGGGCCCTCGTGCAACTTCGGGCTTGATGCTGCAGCTGGTTCAGTGTACGCCTCATCACGACAAAAGCTTTGAGCGTGCTCCTAGATCTCCCTTCAACAAGCTATAAGCCAAAGTCCTATTTCCGAGCCCTGAACACTATGACCTTTGGATCCTAGATTTTAACAAGCTCCGACACGTTCCCAGGAGACTGGATTCTACAGCTCCCGTCCCTGTGAAAGATGATTCAGTTGTCTTGGTCCTAGTGGTTTTGGCAGAGGGACAAGAGGCTTCTGATCCAGCCTGCAGCATAGGAAAGTGAGAGTTTAATAATGTATTAAAGAATAAGAATGATGACACACGGCCGAATGCTGGCTGTTGCATGCCAGCTTCAGAGGACCAGGCTGTTAAGAATTGAGAACCAGCTGCACTAAAGAACTGACAGAACGTGGACGGGCCGTCTGACTCCATTGGCATATGAAACCATGGCTGTTGCAGTACACCTCCATCTGGCTGCAAATTGGCCTTCGCCACAGCCGCCAGCGGCCTACTGCCACGGTGTCAACTGCTGAGAACCTGCCGCATTATCTGCTTGGATCTCTCCCAGAAACTGCTATTGCTGCTTGACCTGCCATCTATATCGTGCATGCTGTTAGCCAGCACTTGATCAACCTGCACCCCACCCCCTTCTTCGTCCTCCTCCCTCAACTCCTCCTCTTGCTGACTTTGCAGGTTGTCCAATTGTTTCTCAACAAACGGCAGCTCGTCATCTATTGAATCATCCTGAGAGGTTGCTGGTGCCGCCTGCCGGCTGCCACGCAGCATACTCAATCTTTTTGAGTATGCTGCCCCCCAGCCACTGGAAGTAGCCAAATCATCAAATGATAGCTTGCCACCCCAGTTGGTCTTATAGGACAGCTGCGAGCGCCCCACATACTCCGCAATCTCCTGCAGCTCTCCTCCTCCTTCATTGGCGTTGCCGCCAACCATGGCCCAGGAGCCCTTGCCAAGGCTGTCGCTTGCACGAGCATCAGTCAGCACAGGCTCCGCCTCGTCACTGTCAAGCGTGAAGGTGAAGGCCTCCACAGCTGCAACCTGCGCAGCGCTTCCGAATGCGTCTGCAGCAGCCATGCCAGCGGCGCCTCGGCGGACCCCACAGTCGAAAGCCCATGGCCCCGATGAAATGAAACTGCTCAAGTCAGCTGCTTTGCCAGCCTGCGTAACACCAACAAAAGACTGAAGGTGAGTGTGTGCAAAGTTTCTGGCAAGGCAAGGGGAGAAGGAAAAAGTGAGACTGGAGGAGGAGCGAGAATGCAGGCCAAAGCTGCCAGCTACTGTAAGGTGATATGGCTTACCCAGCGGGACCTCAGTTAGGGCGGCTTGGTTGTAGTGGCGGCCAAGGGTGCCGCTGAGCACAGGTGTGCCTGACAGGTGGTGAAGCTCAAGGCTCAAGAGCGGGGTGCCGCCGCAGGCCTCGCCGCCAGCGGTGCATGGCGCCACTGCCACGGTTGCGTCAAGGGCCATAGTGCCGTCGCCAGAGGTGCTGCTGCCGCCGGTGCTGTCGTCATTTACTGTTACTCGCACAGACCCATCTGGTGCAAGCATTATCCGGATGGACGGCCCGCCGGCTGGCTCAAGCTCCCACACAGCTGCCGTTGTTACTCCCGTCACGGCTCCTGCACACGAGCACGCGGCTTACGGTCAACAATTAGCGGACTTATTAGTGAGATGCTTGTTCTTCTTGGACTGGGCAAAGCTCGGCCAGGACGAAGACCGGCGATGGCCGCTGTGGCTTGCAGTGCCTTGTGCCGCTCTAACAGCTGCAGCAACCAATTGCCAGGAGGCACTCACCGATGCCAACGGGGGCACTTGCGACGAGCTCTCCCCCGTTCAGGAGCAGCTGGAGGCGGCGGCCGTCACGAGCGGGCGCAACGGCGAGGCGCGTGCGGCCAGCCGTGAGAGTGAGCGACCCGACTGCCGGGGCGGCGGCGGCGGCGGTGGCTACGAGGTGCGCGTTGACGTGCAAGGCCTCGTCGGCGACAAGGCAAACGTGCCGGCCCGGCGCGAGCGGGAGCTCCAGCGGCGTGGAGGCGGCGCCCGCCGCGGCCGCCAGCGACAGCANGCAGCAGCCGCGGCCGCCAGCGACGCAGTGCCGGCGGCGGCAGGCCTGGCCATCGCCGGTCCGCCGTGCGGCGCGGCGCACACCGTCCCGGGGGCTTCAGTCAGGCCTTGAAATCACGGCCAGTGGCCGCTCGCAGGCTGACCTCCACCGTGGGCCCCGCAGGAGTCTGCGCTGTCGACCCAGAGCCGTCTGTGGCCACCGCAGCCTGCAAACGACGGCGGCGGCGGCGGCGGCGGCGGCGCAATTACGGCAATGGCGGCAATGGCGGCGGCCACTGCGGGCCGTCGACGGGCGCGGGGAGAGAGGAGTGAGGCGAGGCGCAGCGGGGTCGCCTGGGCAGGCCTCGGGCGAGCGCAGCGGGGTTGCCTCCTCCTCCTCCCCTCAGCTCGTCTGACTTTCCGATTGCCGACACCGGGTTGCTGAAGCGCCCTGTCCGCCTGCCCTGTGCCTCCGCTGGACTTGTCATTATGGACGTTCTCAGTGTGCACCCGGCTGGCCTTCATGGCCGCTCAATTACTATTCCTGTCCTTCTGTGCTGGCCAGGGCGCGGCCTCCGAGGTGCCGCCATGGCCGGCGCACGGTGCAGGTGGAAAGAACGACGGCCGGGTGGGCCACGGAGGGCTCCCTCCCTCCTCCTCCCTCCCCGCTGCCGGCTTGACTCATTACTGGGGCCCTCCCTCCGCGGTCCCCATTCCCCCCGGGGTCAGCGCGACACCTTGCCCAGGCTGCGACCGGGGCGCGACACCCTCCCCCCCATCGGCGCCTCAGGGATCCTGCCTGTGTGTGTTTGGCGCCTTCCGGCCCTTTGCACCTCGCATCCTTTCTCGGCTGGCTTTTCACAGCCCTTGCCCCCATTTGGGAGAGAAAGCGCGGCCAGATTGACTGGTGGCTGGGAAAGGCCAGCCCAAAAGAATGAACAAGGTCTGAGGGAGCTTGAGTGCGAATTTGGGAGACCCACTTCGTCTCTCACAGCCGCCCCCTTCGAAATAGCTCAATCTCTTCCTGTCGTGTGCTAAGTTGGCTGCATCCTCCACGCCTTGTACATTCCATTGGGCTGGCCTCTCACAGCCATTGCCGTAAATTGGAAGGGCCGAAAGGGCGGCAACACCACACAGCTATGCAAGAGACCACGGCGAATGGGAGCTTAGTAATAAAGTCAGCAGCCGCAAGTCGGAGTAACTTGCACCTGCCGAGCACGTTGGCTGTGTAAGCTGGAAAACCCTGCACTAGAAATAGCTCTTTCAGAGTACGAGATAGATACTCTTCCAGTAGAGAGCGATGGCTGTATTAGCCAGCTGTAAGGCAATGACCGTGATAGGCCAGCCCAGGAAAGAAAAGAAAGATCAAGTAACTGTCAGGTACGGGGTTGGAACTGCTATACACCTAGATTTTCTGCCCCTGCGGCCCTTGTTCAGTCTTTTGGGGCTGGCTTTCAACAGCCGTCGCTCCCTCTGGAAGAGCTGCTTTATCGGACCTTGACGTTTGAATTTGCACTGGACTTTCACAGCCATCGCTCACTTTAGTTAGAAATTCTTACACAAGAATGCTTAGCATTACAAGTTCGTGTTCTGCTGTTCATGGTCGTGCCGTTACCTCAGAACAAGAGTGGTCCGATTTCTCGACGACTTGCTCACAAGTACAGATTGTTTCCTCTGCTACTCGTCACCTCTCCGACCTCGAGTCGCCACTCTCTACGCTTGACAAACCTTGTATTAGTCGCATGCTCGCTGGCCTGTTGCAGTCAGTAACTTCTTGCCTGTGTTTTGCCAGACGATTATGTGTGCTTTTTCCAGCTAGCTTGGTTCTATTTACAAGCCCGCTGTACTTGTCTTATGACGACCTTGTAGAAGTGGCTGGTCAACAACATCCTCTTTGGCTCTTGCCCATGTCACTCTCTTGCTGGTGCCTTGCCACACTCCTTCTGCAAGGTATCAGAGTGCAAGTCGATCAACCTCCTGTTGCTGTAAACCAGGGCCAAGGACTTTAGTACCGGTACAAAGATCACACTGTCCAGATGGCATTTCTTGTGATGGTGGCGTTCACTGATGACGAGTCCAAACCTGACTTGTGTGTGAATGCTTCGGATTCACAAGGCGAAGTTCTTGATGAGCTGCTGGAAGAGTTTGCAGATGTGTTTCCCGTCTCTCTTCCGGACGGTCTACCTCCTCACCGAGGTGTGGCTCACACAATTTCATTGGAGCCAGGCGCTCAACCGCCTTAACGTCCCATGTATCGGCTTAGCCCTCTCGAGTTTCGAGAAATGTAACCCCAGGTCGAGGACCTGCTGGCGAAGGGCTACATTGAGCCCTCTCAGTCGCCATATGGAGCACCCACTCTATCTGTCAAAAAGAAGGATGGCACTCTACGGACGTGCATTGACTATTGGGCTCTGAATAAGCTTACCATCAAGAACCGCTACCCATTGCCTCGAATAGATGATCTGTTCGACTGGCTTGCAGGGGCTACTGTGTTTAGCTCCCTGGACCTGGCAAGTGGGTACCACCAAATTCGCATCACGCCTGCCGATATTCTGAAGTCGGCGTTTCGTACGCCGCTTGGACACTTATTTATCAGCATCAAGGTGCTGAGCTTTGATTTGACCAATGCACCGGCTACATTCCAGGCGGTGCACTACTTCCGAAAGTTCCTACAAGGCTATGGGAACCTGGCACTTCCTCTTACGAAGCTGATTCGTAAGGACGTACCTTAGGAATGGTCGTCCGAATGCCAGAGTGCATTTGGGGGAATCCAGCAGGCGCTGACGTCTCCGCCTGTGCTGGCTTTCCATTCCTTGTCCGTTCTTTTGGGGCTGGCCTTTCCCAGCCACCAGTCGATCTGGCCGCGCTTCCTGCTTTCCCTCGTCAAGGCGTGCCATATGAACTCGTCAGCGATGCCTCTTTGACCGGCGTTGGTGCCGTGCTCTTGCAAGAGGGTCACCCGTTAGCGTTTGAGAGTCGCCTGCTGATCCTGCAGAGCGAATTTCACTACGCGCGAGCAGGAATTGCTGGCTGTGGTGCACGCCTTACGCGTTTGGCGTTGCTACCTGGAAGGTGTGGCATTTACGGTTGTCACGGATCATTGCCCGTTGACATATTTCCACACGCAGCAGCATTTGACTAGGCGTCAAGCTCGATGGGCAAAGAGTATTGCACAATTCGATTTCCAGTTGGTTTATCGCCCTGGACGTCCTGATGTTGCGGACCCTGTGGATTGCAACATCCGCGGCGCTGATGTGTTGGCTACCTTGAATGCTTCTGGAGTGCGGGCTGCAGGACTGCGCCCGACTCGTCGAGCTTCTCAGCTACCCAAGGCAGACCTCTCTGAGCTCCATTTTTTCTGAGCTCCATGTCGGTATCTGTCAAGGGTATGGTTCCGACCCGTGGTCTGCTGAGGTCGCCAATCTGAGCACCCTCACTGATGACAAAGGCTTTTGGTGGCAAGGCGACGCTATTGTGGTCCCGACTGCAATGCCTTGCGCACTGACATAATGCAGGAGCTGCATGATACGCCTTACAGTGGTCATCTTGGAGTGAGCAAAACCCAAAGGCTGTGAGACGCCTTTTTTTGGTGGAATGGCTTTTCAGCCCAGGTGCGCACTTTTTGTGGTCAGCTGTGCCACGTGCCAGCGTAGTAAGGCAATCTCTGGCAAGCCTGCCGGATTACTTCAGCCCTTGCAGATTCTTGAGCAGCATGGGTCTGATGTAAGTGTGGGTTTCATCACACAATTGCCTACAACGCGTAACGGCTATGATGCCCTAGTCGTCTTTGTGGATCGCTTGAGTAAAATGGTGCATTTTGCTCCCACAACTACGCGGGTTTTGGCGAAGGATTTCGCTGGCATCTTTGTGGATACGGTGTGGAAGTTGCATGGAGTACCTGAGAGGCTGGTCTCAGATTGCGATCCTCGCTTTACAGGTCACTTCTGGAAGGTAGTTTGCAAAATTATTGGCACGAAACAGGCCATGTCCACAGCCTTTCATTCACAAAGTGATGGCCAAAGTGAGAGAATAAATCGAGTTTCCGAGGACATGGGCCTGCCGCCTGCGGCAGGCTCAAAGGTCCTCCCTTGAACGGGTGGATCCTGGCGAGGGGTATTTCGAACGGGCGGGGCCCGCCTCTGGGCGGGCACCTGGCCCGCAAGCCAGCCCGCCACCTGGCGGCCAACTTGTCCCAAAAAGTCGGTCATGCAATAAGAACAGATGTTAAGCCGTGTGGCTTAACCAAACGGCTGGTTCATTACATCATCAGTCTGGTGGCTGGATTAAATCTCCCACTTTCTGTGGATGGCCATCTGACGATACTCGTGATAACCCTTGCTCTCCTCGAGCTGGACAAGCCCCGTCTCTCTGGCCCAGAAGGCACTCCTTTGACTGGCTATTGTTAACCAGATGCTGGTGATAGAGATCCCACTCCACTATACAAGATTCCCTTGAAGGAGAGAACATGCATTGAGTGCATCCGTCCAAGAAGGGGTGGCTGAAGGGGTGAACGGGGGCCTCAAGGAGAGATGACGAATGAGTAACAGGTCTAGGATCGCTCTGAGAATAAGACGCTCTTTGGAAGGGGGCGGTGGCTGCCTGCCGAAAGTGGCCATTCGCAGTGACGGGCCCAACTGAAAGGAACTGTCCACAAGGCTAATGGTCGTCAAAGAAGGGAGCGGCTGCAAACTCTGCCAGCCGATTGGTGGCACGAAATGCTTGAGGTATTTTTCGGTACTACACGTGGGGATTTTGTCAAGCAAGAAAAAGCAGAGAGGGGCTCTTCTTATTGGGCACCTTATAGTGCAGGCTCTGGCAGCCGTAAGCGTGCTCCTTTTTCCTGCACTTATTCGTGCTGGCGATATTCTCGCCGTTCTTAGGACAATATTGGCCATTTACTGACAGCTCGTAGCCCGAGACAAAGGCAGGTTGGGCACTGAAGCAGAACAGCAAGTCCTGCAGTGGCAGTCCTTTCGGCCGAAGCCTATGGCGCTCCAAGCGTGCTATGCGCGGCAATATCACCCCAAGGTGTAGCATAATGCTCTGTAGGTATCCCAAGGACATTTTGCTGCTGTGCTCACATACTGCTGTGGGCTGCCTACTATGTTTGCACTGCCTCACAAAGTTAAAGGCACCAACATAAGTGTTCTGACAAAGGTTCGGCAATAGAGGCAATGTAGCTGTGCTTGCTCAACTAGGGATGCAATGTCACTGTACGCGGTGCTTTACGCAGCCCGCCTTGTAAGGAGCGCAAGGAAGAAACACTGGCTATGGTCGTCAGTCATGATGGACCTCTTCATGCAGGAGGTCTGCGGTGGACGTCCATTTGTGGCTGCGGCCCAGCGCCGGTAAGCCTGCCCCTTGTGTAGCTGCTTATACTTCGTCCTTCCTCCCCTAACTTTTTTTTTCTTAATTTTCCCCCCTCCTAGAAGCAAGCAGCCTTGTTGTGAGCTTCTGTGAAGTGAAGGCTCCTGCGTTTTTTTGCTGGCCCCACAACTTCCGCCACTTGAGCGAAAGCTTTAACTGAAAAGAGCTACTCATTCGAGCACAAATATAGCCAAACCCCCTGACAGCCACAATCTTGCCCAAGTAGTTTCTCCTAGTCTGCAGTTCAGGGCTGTCGCACCATTCAGACCGCCATTTTTCCTCCTCATTTTTGGACAGCTAGGATAGTCCTGCCAGTCTAATACGATGGCTGGCCCCTCCTTGCCCGAGCTTCACCAGCTACTCCTATAACGTCGTTGAAAAACGCTCCTCCAGCTAAATCTTGTGCACGCTGTTACGCGTGATGCTCAAAGCCACTGTCTGTACCAGGAGCCCACTACCTGTTTCTCCTGGGCTTGCTTTTGTCGGCAAGTCCTCCCGTCAGAGCGCGTCCGCTGTTGAGGAGCTTCATGCATCTTCTCCTCGCCGCAACGTCTTCGCTTCGCTCCAGGAGAAGAAGGTGCTCGCCCATTGAGAAGAGGGGCTGGCAAAGCCAACCCAAAAAGAATGGACAATGTTCAAAGCCAAAGAAAGAGGTGCTGAAAAAGGACTACACTACAAAGTGCAAGATGGTGCAGGAGAAGGACTGCGGAGGGCCAGCTCCACAAACGGATGATAAGCTCGTCTTCGCTTGGGAGCCACTTGACCCCACGGCGCAACGCGTGTCCGCAGAACCGTGCCGCCACCTCTGCCTCTGCCTCTGAGATGGTCAATTTGCAGATGGGTGATGCACACTTAAACAGACGTGCGTGCCACTATGCTTGGCCATTGTGGCCTTCGTTTGATCCCAAGACACGAACAGTTTCCCTTGTCAGCCGTCGCGAGCTGCTGCAGGGGTCCAGCTGCGTCGCCGAGCACGTGGCGCGCCAGCGGTCTCCCGGCTTTGTGGCCGCGAGTGCGCTGCAACCGCCACGTGTTCTGCCACGCGGGCTGGATGCAGCTGGGGCTCAAAACCGTGGGGAAATGCTGGCCCCACTGAAAGGACCGCTCTAGACGACCGTCACACAGCAGGAAATTGGTCATACCTCTACCTCATCCTACTTTCGCCTCCTCCTAGCTGCTCGGCCGCTCGCAGCGGCGGCGGCGGCGGCGGCGGCGGCGGCGGCGGCGGCGGCAATTCGGCAGCTGGCCGCTTCGGCTCAGTGATACGTGTCGCGCACATCCGTCTTCTGTTACCGCGTGCTTGCGCGAATCTGTGGAGTTGTGCGAGGACCTGCGCCTGACGCTCTGATGGTGAGGCCCACGCCCGCAGAAATTGGCAATGGCAAGAGCTGGTGCTCTGGTCGTCGGCCACGCCACGCTCCGCCGTCTTGTGGCAAACAGGGCGAGCCCTGGGGCGTGATGGCCCGAGGCTTTGCTGAGCCCTTCCCATCGTTTATAGTCGCGCTCGGTCCTCAGCTGCGAATGGTAGCCCTGGTGTGGCGACTGGCGTGCTCATTTGAAAGTTCTGGCAGGCGACTCCCGACACGGCGATGGATGCGCTGCCGGCGACGCCGGCGGCGTCAACGCCGGCACAGCCGAGGGCGCCTGGCCAGGTCCAGGCCTCCAAGCTGGCCACGAGGCACCTGGAGGTGCTGCGCATGAAGAAGGAGACGGTCATCAAGACGATGAAGCCGCGGCTCATCAAGACCCTGTCCGACCTCATCGGTGCGCAGCACCTTCTCCCAGCTATCTGCCTGCTTGCCCTCCTGTAACAAGGTGGTCTGGTCAGTGCAGCAGCCTCAGAAATTCTGTAGCAGCTTGTTTGAAGCTAACAGATAAGGTTCAAATAGAGGTTCTTATATGTTAATCATGAGCTGTTGCGAGGAGACATATGGCAGTCAAATACCTGGCCAGGAAGAGCCGGGAGAGCATCCAGCCTTTTCACTTACTTAGAAGCAAGGTGCTCGGCTTGGCTGGATGGCCAAGGGAGCTCCTGTCCTCTGTATCTGTCTCTGTACATACTGCTCAGTCTTATTCCTGAGCTGAGGAATAAGACCTGTGACCACAGAAGGTCTGGTGGAATAATGTGAAAGTTAAGTGCCAGGGCAAGGATTATTCATGACAGAAGGAACCTCTCACGATGCAATATATTACAAGGTTACTGACAGGAACCTCTGATGCTGATTCTATCTTATTGTGGGCTTTGTTACAGCACGGGAGGAGGAGAGGCAGGCTTTCCTGCTACTGACATCGCGCATCGACTCTGTTGTAAGAGCATGGTTTCGTCAGCAGTTTGAAGAGATCAATGTGAGTATAGATTGCATTGTGGCTACCTTTCGATTAAGATGCAAATGTAGTTCTGCTTGAAAGCACCCTCCCCAGCCTGACATGGAGTAGGATACTGTGGTCAGCGGAGTGACTGGTGGGTGCTGGGAGCACTTGTTGGTTACTTCGCAATTACTGTCGAGTCAATTGAATGTTTGCTCTTGGAGCCGGTCAAGAGAGCTGTTGCAGGCTGACTACATGTCCAGTGGCTGACACGCCCTGTGTTGGTGGCACCATGCAGCAATTGTATTCGTTATTCGACCCAGCTGATGGGCCCAAAAATGTCAAGCGGCAGAACTTGGCAGCAGCCCAGCTCGATGTGTTTGAGCAAGCCTTCTTGAAGGACCTCTTCCAGGTCTCTCACCTCTCCAACCTTTTAGTCCTACTCGTTAGACAGCTGTATAATGTTGAACTTAGTAACAGTCGATTCTGCCCTGGTATTGAAAGACAGCCTCTTCTGAAATTGTGATCAGCTTACATACGTCATAGTGCAGGTTCGTGCCATGATATACGCACCTGACCCTTGTGTATCGCTTTGCAACCCTTACCTTCTTGGGCTTGATGCCTCAGGTTTTGAGCAAGAGCAACTTCAAAATGCTTACTGATGCCGAATATAAGGTGGCCAAGGAAGGGCAGTATCTACTCAGCCTTGACGTTGACGTTGACATGAATAAGGTGTGGATGAAGCTTTCTGCTTTTGGGAAGTCCAGCTTGCAGATGTTTGTGTTCGGACTTGTAAAAGTAAGCCTCCATCACTATTGAAGCAGCAGTATTGATATTGAGGGTTGTGCTTTTCTGCACGGATGTAAAGCTGGATGGCAAGCTCTTGTCCACTTACTTTGAGAACAATCCTGCACCGGATCTTCCTTTCTTTGCAAAGAAGGTGCTGCAGGAACTTGCTGAGGGTTGTGCAAAGCTTAAGCAACTCACCTGCATGACTTAGGCAACACCATCGTTGTGATCACATCCCGTTCACATCACAGTCAACTGCAAGGAATGGATGAAAGCCTGGCACTTGCTGAACAAGGTTGCATGTTTGTCACTTGATGGTAAATATGTAAAATACCTACATCAAGTCTGATAATGAAGTTGTGTGCTATCTACTTTGTCATACAGTATGTTGTTTTCAGACGCGGAGTGGGTATTGACCGCACCACAGACCTCTTTCTTCTGGAGAAAGTAAATATGCTACTGGCTGCTGTCTGGAATGGAGTATTAACAACTCTCAGGTGCCCTTGCGCATCAGCATGCCTGTGCTTAGTGCCAATGGTGCTAGAATGTCACATGAAGAGGGTCATCACGGTGGCATATAAGCTTATGCTCTCCAGTGACTGTCTTGCTGCTTGGGCAAAGTGATGCAGATTGAAGAAAGGTGAGCCTCCAGGGAACAAGATCATCGAGCTGGACTCCCTGGCTGCAACAAAGAAGACAGACGCCATTCTGCCAGACGTGACAACCACAGTCCACGCTCAGGGTGGAGTGGCGCAGGATCAAGACGAGATGTTTGTGGAGCGTATTCGCATTCAGAACATGAAGCTTACGTGCGGCCTCTTGCCTTCAGCAACGAAGTCGTGCGGATGGCTTGGCTCTGACCAGAGGCTGATAGCTTTTGTGTCTGATATCCTAGTAACTTGGTATCATGACAATGCATCCAATGGCCTTGCTTGGTGCAGATTGGAGAATCTTACAGCAAAGCACACCATTCAAGAGCCGACATTTGATCGCATGATTGTGCTTTACAGGTCAGTCCTCTCAGTAGAACCTACGCATCTGGGCAGGTGCCCAACTTCTTGCAAAGTATATGCGCTACCGCCTACAAACCTTCACATGTCCTTTTCTCACCCTACTTTCTCTAATGCCTTCGTAAGTAAATGCAACGATTAAGGTCAGCTGCAGTGGTTCTTTACATTGTCCGTTTGGTGTACAAGGTCTTGGATCCTTGTGACAATCATCTAGATTTGCTCTCAACTGCTTGTGCTGCAGGACCGCTGTTGCGCCCAGTGCCGATCCTGCAGAAAGCTGTGGCATCCACATCAAGCATTTCCGGCATATTCCCATGGCTGACATGGAAATTGTACTAGTAAGCAATGACGCTAGGACCTGCTTACTCCCGTGTGCTGCTATGTTGTCCTAACCTGCTTACCATATCGTTGTCCACTGATGGGACTGGACAAAGAAGACTGTCTACAACCTTCAGTTGGGTCTACTGTGACAGCATAAGACCCACTTCCTCATCGTTCTTTGCAACAGCCTGAGAAGAAATCACCAGGATTGACCCCAATCGACACAATCAAGCTTGCGGTTACTGCCCTCGGTGGCCTGGTATGCAAGCCCATCAGAGCCACTTTTACAGTTAACTGTCCCACCAAATGCAGTATCCGTCTTGCTGCTATTTTATACATCAGTGAGGGCACAATTATGTACTATTTCTTATTGCCCAGATAAGCATTGCCACAGTTTAAGCATAACAAGATCCCCTCTCTTCTGTATGTGTCAGACTGCACTTTTTGGGTCGTTTGAATTGAAGCTGAGCTTCAATGTTATGCTAGCAGTTCTGGGTGCTGTCGTTGGTTACCTCATGAAAGTATACTTCACGTAAGTTGCGAACCCCTAGGCTGCATGTCAGCACCTCCGCCACAGGTGGCAGATTGACCAGTTGAAGCATTACACAAGCCTCTGATGTTGCTCCGGGAGTGCATGACATAAGAAGCTCTTCTATCAGACAACAGTAGCCAAAGTAGCACGTGAGGCACGATGCGGCAGTGCAGCTTGTGTAGCTGTACACAGAATGTAAGGAAGTCCTTCTGCTGATACAGCTATACGTTTTTAGCCGAGAATGCTCATGTGGATGACTGCTACGGCACAGTTGATATGCAGCTTTGCAACGAGCATCAGAATTTATCAGGAGCTCATTATGAAGGCTGTGTATGACAAGCAGCTGGACAGTGGCAAGGGGACTCTGCTTCACTTGTGCAATGATGTTATAGAACAAGAGGTGAGCACAGTAGCTAGTTGGTGGCATCAATCTTGGATTTCGTGATACTTTAACAGCTGTTAATGTTGCTGATCATGGACTTCAGACTCTTGCACATTTCCTTACCATTGCATCTGCTCTTACGGCAGGTGAAGGAGGTGATTGTAGCGTACTTCGTGCTCATGAGTCAAGGTTCAGCCACGGAGGCGGTATTGCTCCTTGAAACAACATAATCGCTACATAGAAGCTCTACTCTAGGACTTTTGCCGCTTTGTGCCGCTTTGATTAGAGTTGTGGTTGGCAGTTTCTCACAGCACAAGCCAGCAGGTTGATTAAAATGTCTGAGCCTGTTCCGGCATATTGAAAATTGGGGTGCCGCTGGCTATGCAGGAGCTTGACAGGCGATGCGAAGGCCTGCTGGAAGGCGAATTCAACGAGACATGTAATTTTGAAGTCAGAGACGCGATCACTAAGCTGGAACGCTTGAACATTGTGAGCAAGGTACGCAGTCATAAAGTAGATGGACCTCAACCAGGTTTGATCCTAAGACCTGCTTGACTTACTTGGATCCAGTATAATGTCTAAATGTTTGGCCCCATCTACTGGCACGTGATTTCACTTTGCCATCATCTACCTAACAAGCTAAAGCAAGATCTCTGGATATGTGACCCTTGACACATAGAATAAGATATTGCCCACTTGCCACCCTTTGTCACAATATAGTGAAAAAGCATACAGCATCTTATGTCACCACACTTGACAAGTCTTTCATAGCCACCAAGCTACACATGTAAGTGGGAAGATATGAATGCCCAGACAGGTGCTCTGCTTCTTGTGGGCTAGTGGCTAAGGAGACACTATGGTGATGTGCAGGACCCTTCTGGAGTGTACGTGCACCATCCTTTGAAGCAAGCAAATGACCTCATTGGCGTCACAACTGACGAGGTTGTTAGCCACATGCTGTCATAGAATCATGTGTGGCCCACTGCTTTCTTGTCTGCATGTATTATGTGCTCTGAAGTGCTGCTTAAAGCAGTGAGCTGCCAAATTAGAAAAGCAATATATGCAAACTTGTTCATAATGTGTATTGAAGCAGCATCATGTCATCTGCTCTTACTTGAACGTCAATAAGAAAACATTTCGGGAGCATGGATATCATACTCCTGCTGTACTTGGCCCGGGGGACTCGTATTGCATTTAATAAGAGAGTTCAAACTGCTGTGTTTTCCTGGTCAATGCCTTCAAAACAGAGGCTCTATAAGTTGCTTTACCACTATCACTTTGCATCCACGCCCAAGGGCGGGACCATGACATGTACATTTCCACTTTAAGCCAGTTGTCAAGATCTGCTTCAACTCCCTTAATAATGCAAGACCTCACTTATAAGACATCTCTCTGTTACTGCATACTGCGAAACTGGCGACTGATCTCTCCCACTATCATCAACTTAGGGTGGGTTCAGCGTGTAGTTCGACATAGTGCGCTTTAAGAGTAGCGGAGCTAAGCACTATCGCTAAGCCAACGCTCCAGAATGCCTGGAAGATTGCGTGGACAATCACCCTTTCTGTCACTTTGCTCAAATCATGGCAGGGTGCGCCACATGGCAAGGTGGCAAAGAGCATTAAAGCTCTTCAAGAAGGAGATAATAGACATGAAAGGCCGGCCCAAAAGGGTAGATAGGATCCAAAGGCGCTGGGAAGCACAAACATGATGTTGTGTACTCCGCTCCGTACGCTTGGTCTAATTCTTGCCCTGGAGCTTTCTCCAACTGCGGCAGCCACGGCCGTGGCTGGAGGCTTCTCGCGGCCTCGGCCTCCGCTTTCGGGGGTTGCTTCTCTGCTGGACGCCTTCAACTCCGTGGATCGGCAGGTTATCGCCGAGGAGCTAAGGCAGTACTTTCCCACCCTCCTCCCTCCCTTCCGCTGCATGTATGGCTCGCCATCTGCATTGTTGTGGGGGGCAGGGACTTCTTTGGCTGTTTTGCAGTCAAAGACGGGGACACGTCAAGGTGATCCCATGGGTGGTTTTCTCTTTGCTCTGGCGCATCACCGTGCTTTGCGCAACACGGCGAGCGCTCACCCTGGCGTTCTCCTCCCGAGTTACGCGGATGATACTACGCTCCTCGGCCCCCCAGAGGAGGTGCTGCGAGCTTTTGGCACGCTTCAGCACCAGCTCCGGCTCATCGGGCTTGGGACCTGAAAGGACAAGTGGCGCTAAGATTGACCACTCATCAAAGTATAGGCAACCGCTGCAAGTTGGAGTATCTGGCAGCCGAACGACAGTTGCCTTGTCGATAGTTGGAGGCGGCAGCCAGGGCATGGCAAGAACGCAGATGCTATTCGAAGGCCAGGACACTGAAGCGAAGTGGACAGACGAGCCCTGGACACCAGGGGCCAGAGAGCGTTCGAATCTGGCTGCTCGCCGTTCTGCTCTGCCATCAAGAGACTGCTCGCTGCGCAATCGCAAGCGGAAGTAGGAGGGTGTCAAGCCACCGAGCCACCTATGTCCCGTCGACAATATTTGCGAGTGGGGCCGACTTGTCCAGCCACTTGATGGCGTACTTAAGATTCTCCCCAAGGGACATGGCAATTGCGTGCCCTGCCTTCAAGGCTGAGGGGACTGACTGATGTGGTCGACACTGTCCATGGTGACCACATCTGATATGATGCAGGCGCCCAGTCAGGCAGAATGGCGACCAAGTCGACACGCTTTGTATGAAAGGCGTCAGCCGTAGCAACCGGGTATTCCACCTCCTGGAAGATGCAGAACAGGCAGAATGTAGAAGATAGGGCGGCCAAATTGACTGGTGGCTGTGAGAGGCCAGCCCAAAGAGAAAGCGCGGCCAGATTGACTGGTGGCTGGGAAAGGCCAGCTCAAAAGAATGGACAAGGTCTGAGGGAGCTTGAGTGCGAACGACTAGGACTAAGACATCAGCCAGGGAACGCTCAGTAACCTCTAGACAGGAGATGCAGATCCGAGTAGCTAGCTGGTGGAAAGACGTCGCCCTGACGGAAGCCGGAGGCCGCCGCCAAAGCTCGGCCTGCGCGCAAGTGAACCGCGAAGACGAGGGACCGCTGCATCGAGACGGCCAAAAGCATACGGAACACCTGAGCGAGGGACCCGGCTACGTTGAAGCCGGGCTGCTCGCCCTGCTGCCCGAGGCGGCGGGCCGCTGCACGCCGCGCCAGGCGGTGGAGCAAGTCAAGCCATTTGGAGCCAAAGGCTCCGTGCACGTCCACTGCCAGTGGAACGAACTCGTCGCCCACCGGGTGGTCAGAGTACTTCCGTTCCTTCTCGCCCGCCGCTTGGCCGACTGCGTAGCCCGCCTCCTCCGACGAGCGTTTTGCACTGTTGGGAGAAGAAGAAGTGGCACTCCCAATGGGGGCAAGGGCTGCGAAAAGCCAGGCCTGTTGGGAGAGGCCAGCCCAAAGAGAGAGAAGGCGCGCGGTGCGCATGAAATTAAAGCGAGGCCAATTCAAGCCATTACATTGATCCTCAGGGATGCAGAATATAGCATCCCTGAAGAGGTCATGGGCGGCCGTCTGCTCCCTTCATGAGCCCAGCAGAGGAAGTGCCGCCAGCTCCGTCCTTCGGAGGCAAAAGCACTGCATTCATTGCCTACTGGGCCCGGCCGTTTGGGCTCGTTGTCCCCAGTCTGTCCCGACATCCAGCGTGGCCTTGGACCGCTTGTACTCACCGACCAACGGAAAAAGAAAGCGCGGCCAGATTGACCGGTGGCTGGGAAAGCCAGCCCAAAGGGATGGACAAGGTTTGAAGGAGCCGGATTGCGAGACTAGGACTAAGACATCAGCCAGGGAGAAGAAAGAAAGAGCTCGCCCATAGAAGAGAGGGGCTGGCAGAAGCCAGCCAAAACAGAATGGACAAAATCCAAAGAGCTACAACAGGTGCCGAAAAGAAGGGAAACACACAGCTAGGCATCTAGACGACTAGACATGACGAAACCACAGGAAGCTCAATACCCGCAGGTGAGCAACATCAGGTCAGAGTAGCTCGAAGCTGGAAAAGATGCAGGCAGACGAGACCCGGAAGCAGCAACAAGAGCACGGCCCGCGCGCGAGTGGACGGCATGAGCGAGGGAGCGTTGAAGCGACACGGAGAGCCGCATCCGGAAGACCTGGGCCAGGGAGCCGGCCGCGTTGAAGCCGGGCAGCCCCTCTGGCAGACCCGGCCGCCGCTCCATGGCCTGCCGGGCAAGCCGCTGGAGGAGATCCAGCCAGCCGCTGCCACAAGCCCCGTGGACGTCTATGGCAAGGGCTGCGAACTCATCGCCTGGGGGGTGATCTGCGTACTTCCGCTCCTTGCCCCGGGCCGCCAAAGCGACCGCATGCCCAGCGGTCACCGCCGACTTGGAGGGATTGGCGAAGTCGACACAGTCGGCGGTCACCACATCCGCGATGATACGCGGACTGCCGCCGGGCGGGATGGCGACTAGGTCTGCGCGCCGAGTGTGGAGCTGACCATCGGCGCCGCGCACGGGGGGCATCATCGACGAGTGCTCCACGGCCACCTTGTAGCCCGCCTCGATGAAGACACCCTGCATGCCATCCCTGAGAAGGTCATGGGACCGGTCCTCTCGCCGCCGTGGGCACATCGGAGCATGTGGGCCGCCAGCTCCGCAGGGTCGGCATGGCGGGCACCGCACTCGCATTGCATGACTCCGATGAGGCAGGGGGGGAGGAGGCCCAGAAGCCAGTGTACCGCCGGCTTGTAGACTGAACGCTCAGTAACCTCTAGACAGGAGAAAAAGGCTTCCCAGATTGGCTCCTCAGCTGAGATGGGCACAATTCTCACATCAATCAAGTGTGTGACCTGACATTATTATCCACATCATGCAGCCACCTCAGTAAATCTTGTCATATCGAAACCAATTAGCGCAGCATGGAGCAGTGTATTTTGGGGTGCTGCTTTCTTACTCGCTTGGTCATCGCTTGCCTTCAGACCGAAGAGGCTGCTAACAGTAAGGGGCACTTAAGTGGAGCGTAGTCACGTGCATACAGATGGATGTGTAGTGAGTCGACTTGGGGTATGCCTGCCTGCAATCGTGCCCTCAGTCTGTGAAGCAACAGTCGACTGTATACCTTCCGAACTTTCTTAGATGACATGCTGCAGCTTCCACGAGGATCGCTTCCCGCTGCCAACGTGGGCATGACCAGCAACCGTGCACTGCCGTCGCAGCAAGCGTTTGCGGTCGCACACTGGCGAGGGGCAGCACTCTTAGTGCGGGCGGCAGTGGTGGTGGAGATGCGGAGGTGTGGGCAGCCTGCAGCCTTGGCGGGCTTTGGCTGACAAGCAGCATCGTGGGAGGCGTCGCAGCTGCAAAGCGTGGCCCGGTATCATGGCGCGTCTGACCAGCCGAGAGAAGCGGGCCCCGGGCGCTGTCGTCAGGTAGCTGGCAAGCTCGGGCATGCCATGCTTGGCTTTGGCAGGCCCCCCACTGCGTTACTTCCGCAGCGCAGGCTCCGAGGACAGATGCAGCTCGGCTCTGAGCAGATACCCATCTCGCCCGCCCGCCTCCAGGAGCTCGCTGGACGGCGCAGCCTGAGGGCGCTGCTGCGCACTGCCAATGCCGTGCTGGACCCCCTCGCCGCATCCTCCGCCGCCTGCTGCTTCAGCTGCAATGGTGTGTCACCAGCAGCCGTCTTTGCATCACGCCGGAGCTGCACTTGAGAGTGACACTGTGACAGCGTTGCTGAATCTGCTGCCAGTGGGCAGCGGGGCTGTAGGCGTGGACGTGAGGCTGCAGTATGCGACGGGCCAGGACCTGCCGCAGAGCGTGCAGGCATGCTTGCTGGGCTTGCTGGAGGTGCCTACCCCAAAGCCCTTGAGAGTACCCGAGCCTTGAGTTCCGAGACAATCCTCCACCTCTACAGACTAGAGCAGCCCTGATTGTCAGGAGACATATAGTATTTGACGTGGGGCGATGTGCTCGACAGGACCGCTTAGACCTCCTCCGTTCATTGGCACACTGCCTGCACCTCACCACTGCCTCCGGCCCAGACTCTGGAAATGACCTGACTTTGCTTTTACTGCAGCTTCAGAGGCTGTTCTATGCTTGAACGTCTGGATCCAGCCAATATTGCAATGAGCTGCTTGAAGCTGACACCTTCCCTCCCTGTGGCTGTGCCATGATAGTCGAATATGCAACGGTACCACGGCGCTGCGTGGCTTGCTGAGGCCAAGCTCAAGCAGGCCCAGCTCGTAGAAGACGGCGCCAAGTACATCCTCATCACTCCAGTTGTCAAGGCCATCTCGGCCTCTGGAATGACCGCGCCAGGCGTCCACAATAACAGCCATGACAGCTCGCGGTCACCGCCTGCAGACGATCCGACTGAGCCGCAGGGCTTCGTGCAGTTCCGTTTTGTGGAGGAGGAAGGTGTGCCAGTGCTATACGTATATGAGCTGCAGCTCGGCCACCCACTGCAGCGCTGCGGCCTCGGCACTCTCCTAATGCGGCTGATGGAACGCGTTGCTCAGGAGGTACTCTGTAGTTGTTCTGGCAACATCGCTGTAACAGACCACCTCATCTGTGTTTGTATCCGTCTCGGCCATTGACCAGGCTTCTTCTGGTGTAGCTTCTGAGAATGTGAGTCCAGGCAAGGTTTTTGCGGGTTGCGAAGGTTCACCTTCCTCTGCTGGGCTGCTCGACAGAGCTCGATGGCCGGCATTATGCTCACTGTGCAGACGAAGAACACCGGCGCTTTGGACTTCTACCTTCGAAAGCTCAAGTGAGTGGGCAATCAAACCATGCTTATTTTATAATCTGTCAAGTCATAATACGTGGTTGCAACATGCAAAAGTGGCACAGCCCTGGCTGAAAGGACCTGGGCATGCAATTTGGGCTGAACCTGTGTGGCTGCCAATGGCCGCGCCTGGCCAAGCAGCTACGAGATCTCGCCAATATCCCCCAACAGAGTGACCTCGGAGGTAAGATCGCCCATCACTTCCTCGCGTTGCCGCTCGAGCACCTGGCACTGATAATTCGTTGCCTTTGAATGAGTGCCGAAGACAGGATTCTCAACGAGGTTGTGGCCCTACTCTGTGCTTGCAGGATAGCAACTCGAAGTATGACTACGTCATCTTGCAGAAGATATCCGACGCTAATGCAAAAGAGGCCCTAAAGGTAAGTGTTTGTGAGCACTCAAGGTCCTACACTTGGCATCTCTGGTGCTGTTGACACCAACCACATGTGAAACCAGCTGCAGCCTTTCACACATCGTGATGCTGCTGTAGAGCAAACAGCGGCAATTATACTCGCCTTCTCCTAATCCTTGAGTATCACATTAGACATGTTGGAGCGTTTTGCCCTTCACCGAGATACGAATCAAGAGATATACCACTGATTGGAAGCACTCACTACGTGGACCAGGCCAGGGGACAGGCTTGCCTGGAGGAGCTAGCAGCACACGGTGGTCGGGGGACTGAGTGGCTAACCCAACTATGAGCCAGGCGGTCTTTGCTCATCATATCTAACGATTAGAAGCCCTGCATTCCGAGTATGCTCTCGGGCCAAGGAGCAGGTAACTAAGGAAAGGTCGCTACCATCGTTGCCATTAAGCGCGTCATCAACTTTTCAAGGCATTCCTCCTTAAAGCAAGGCAGACTGTGATCGTTCAAGTAGGCCAGCAGAGCGATGCCCTCACTCACTGTACATCACACAGAATGCTCAAATTTGACTTGCTGCTCCTTGTGATCTGAAAAACTCTAAACAAGGTGCTTGCTTAGTGCCCAAGACATTCCTATATTGACCATCTGTAAGAGCACCTCCAGGCAGAAAGCTGGCTGCTATGCTACTCATTAGTGAAGACTACTTATCACTTTTAGCAACATTTGTACACCTTGGCCCCATTATTGATAGACAGCAAGAGTGCATGGCAGGTGCAACGTCACGTTTGTCAGCCTGTGGTGCAGACACGATCGTCATTACAGTCTGCTTGTCGCAGGCAATCCTACTGAAACAGGGGCTGCAAACGGTTGCTCAGCCCCTTCCCGTTTGAGCCAAATGAGGATTGATTGGCCTGGAACAGGCTTAACGATAGTCATCTTCCAGATTGCGGAATGCAGTAGTCAGGTCTTCGTACAGTTTCTTGTATCTCTCCTTGAGCGCATCCTCACCGTCTGCAGGGTCCTCAAATTTCTGCGAGCTGGATCACCAAGGACACAGCTGGAGAATTATGGTGCTTGCATCCATGTGAAGTGCTCAATTACACATAACAGTGGCGAGGATTGCAAGTCTGCCAGATCAACTTCAGTACTTTCTTTGTGAGCTACTTGCTTTGCGTTAAAGAACATACACAAGGCGGTAGATGATGTCGCCCAAGCGTTGCCTGATGATATTCAGACTGATCTTTTGGCTGTCAGGCCCGGCAGCCCTCTCGACAGCCTGCAGCAGTCACAATTGCACACATTAAGCAGCTCAAGAACAGCAAAATATGCAGCTGACGTGGATCTTACATGTCTATGGCATGAAAGTGCATGATAGCCCATGTTCTCTTCGATTTCCTAGATCAGAGACTTCATGATAATTGTGTATGCAACAAAGCTTTGGCAACATGAAGAGCTGCTGCCATGAAGCATGTAAAGTGGGTTGCTTGAGAAGCTTTCTGTCCATACCTGATTGCAGAGATTGTTAAAGTGAATGATGTTCCTCATCATCCACACTGATTTGTAGAAAGGGCAATATTTGTCATATCTGATTAAGACATGAGCAAAGCTTCAGAGTTACTGGACATCAACCACCAACCAAAGCCAGAGGGAGTGCATCGCTTCTGATCTGCAATCTTGGTCTGCTCACTCACCTTACCTGACTCCAACTCAGCATGAGTAACACATGGATTGGGTAGTCTCAAAATAATGAGATAGATATTATTGTAATGGACAAGGCAACACGAGCTAAATAATAGGCCTCTGGAGAATCAGTTTGCAACTCACGGTGTGAATGCATTCTGTGCAAGGTAGTCCTCCCGCAGCAGCTTAGCAGTTTCCAAGATGATCTTGTCTGTCTCCGCCAGAGCATCCTTGCCTACCAACTACATCACGAATAGCTCACCAGCAATTAAGCTTTAGGAAGGAGACCTAACTTTGCCTACACGCACTCGAGGCATGGTCACCAGTAGATATGCCACCAGTATGACTTTCCGTAAGCAAGCAGCAACTTGCTAGCAATTACAGGTCTGCTTTTCACCTGCACAATCTCATTAAGGTCATCCTCGCGTTGCAATATCTCTCGGGCCTTTGTTCGGAGTGAGATGAAGTCTGGGTCAAACTTTTCATAATAGCTCTCTAGCGCCTGCATTCGAAGGTGTATGCATAGGATATATCAGATTCTAAGTCAAGGACAGCAGACGTATTTATGCGTGCATACTTGTGTAAGTAGTGGTGTTCTTGAGTTACCCTTCTCAACCCAAGAGTCCACTTGCCTTACTACTAGATAATACTGCAAAACTTGCTTGACATAAGCTCTAAACCTGCCGATGCGGTCGGCAAGTATTCATTTCTCGTCAACCATGAAGGTGGACCAATCCAGTATCTCCACTTACCTTGGTGTATTTGGAGTACGAAATCAACCAGTTGACGGAGGGGAAGTGTTTGCGCTGTGCAAGCTTCTTGTCTAAGCCCCAAAACACCTATATGAACGATAATGACAATGAGGTCAAAGCACCTATATGATGGACCATGCAAGTGAGGTCAAACGTCATGCTATAGGCAGCTTGCGTTCAGCTGTGGGCTGTGAGCTTGAGCACAGGATGACGAAAGTAGCTGAAGTTGGGTTGGTTGAAGACCTGTACAATGCTCAGTGTGGCAGCAGTGACGGGATCAGAAAAGTCTCCACCAGGCGGGGAGACAGCACCTACAATGGTCACGGACCCCTGACGGTTGGGGCTACCGAGGCACTGCACCTGCATCACAAGCCAAGGTCGCATTGCAAGAGTCAGGAGGTAGAAGATCAAGCTGCAGTGGCCAAGATGCAGCCAAGATTGAGCTGCTGCTGACAAGTGGAGGTTTACACCAAAAGTGAGTTGCCTCTTCAGCAAGATTCATCCATCTTTGCTGTCAGATAATCGAAAGGCCCATGACAGCACCAAACATGCTGAGCGCTAGAGCTAAGGCTAGAACAAGTCCTGCATAAGACATGCTTGGCTAACAGTGTAATCACTAGCTTTCTTAAAAGTGGGCGTAGTGAGGAGGAGAACGGCATGACTTACCTTTCCAGCCCTCTCATAGAAAGATGCAAGCCTCGCTGCAAGGTAAGCTGGATAGCCGGAGTCCGCAGGCATTTCAGCCTGACATACATGGCCAACACTCCTACTTAGCTTTAGGTTAATGTGATGAGAGATCAGGGAGCTTAGCCCTGGCTTAGGCACTAGCATGGACATGGTCTTTGTAGAAACTTAGCATGAACTTTGCATGTGCCCTACTTTGTCATGACTAATTCTCAACATTACAAGATGCTATGCACTTGAGTACACAGTAGTTGAGCTGTACCAGGCGTCCAGAAATTTCTCGCAACGCCTCAGCCCACCTAGACGTGGAATCTGCCATCATAGCTATGTTGTAACCCATGTCTCGGAAGTATTCAGCCAATGTGATACCTGCAGGCAAATTAGGCCAGCGTCAGCTCGCCGTAAGACGTGGACATAATATCAATACTGCACGCTTGCAAAGAAACTATTCTAAAGCAAAGGCTTCAAGTATGTGCATCTCAGAGCATCAAAAGAGTCAGCAGTATGCACCTGTATATATAGAGGCTTCTCTGGCAGCCACCGGCATGTTGGACGTGTTGGCAACAAGGGTTGTGCGCTTCATAACAGATTCTTCACGTCCATCTGGCAAAGTCATTGTCAACTGGGGGAAGTCCATCAGCACCTGCACACTCACCCTCAGAAGAATATCAGAATATATTTACAGATAGCTTCCAACAACGTTCTTCAATATCATGCCAACACAGCTCATGACCATTGCGATGCTAGTGACGAACTCATGCTGATCAGCAAAAGTACATGAAGAAAGAGCAACATGCACATCAGCATATAATCTTGTATCACAAGACAAGCCCTGTACATCATGGCCCACTACAATCTGATACCACCAGATTCAACAATGTCATGGCAGTATACCTCGGCCATCTCGTTTCCTCGCTCCCCACAACCAACGTATATTACACCTTCCGAGTTAGAGTACTGCAATAAGAACGAACATAATTTTCTGAGCAGAGTGAAGAAACTCTTT
Organism: Spirogloea muscicola; assembly: GCA_009602725.1. Lineage (NCBI taxonomy): Eukaryota > Viridiplantae > Streptophyta > Zygnematophyceae > Spirogloeales > Spirogloeaceae > Spirogloea > Spirogloea muscicola. The sequence goes on along the minus strand of WELB01000087.1, from coordinate 58,075 downwards.
GCTGTCAAATTACTTGTCCAGACGCACATGTTGTTGATTGAAAGCATATGCAGCCTAAGAGACACCTCGACTCAAAGAGCTGAAAACAAGGTGAACTTGGTTCACCTTTGAAAGAGCTTGACTGATGACAGTCTTTCCGCACCCAAAAGCACCAGGAATAGCACACGTACCACCCAAAACTGATGGAAATAAAGCATCTAGTATTCTCTGTGTGGTGAATAATGAGGTGGATAATCTCTCAGTGAGGACAGCAGCAATGAGGGTAGGCAGAATGGACGAGGGCACAGCTCTTATTGCAGCTATATAAGCTTAGCTACAGCTTCAAATAGATTCCCAGAAATTCATTTAGCCTACATTTCAGTGCATGCAGACCTGGCCGGTAAGCAGAGGAGTATCTGCAGCCAATTTGGCTGCTGTCGGGCGTGGCGATCTCACTGGCCACGACTGCACAAGAGCTCATGCAGACTTTGACAATCAGTGCGAAAGCATGCTGAACAGTCAGATTGGTCTTGGGGGTGCACAGTGCCATGCTAAGCTACAAAACTTGCGGAGATAAGTACATTATCCTAAGGCCATGATGCTTGATGTAAGTCAATCTTTGCAAGATAAGCATCAGTAGAAGGAGCTGTATGGCGCTTTGTTTGTGTGGAATGCTTATGTTGCTCACTTGCAACATTTTCAGCTTCTTCTTCTGTCCATTGAAGTCCAATTCCAAGACTTCATCCTACACACATGTACATGTACTTTTAGCAAAATCAGATGAGAAAAGTGCCCTTTGCCACGAAAGCAGGACATGTACATGCAAGCACCCAGGAGTCAGCCTACCTCAATGGTGTACTCTCCAGCTGGAGCAACATAGGAAATTTTTCCCATGGACCCAGGAGGAACACAAATGCGGTGCTGGACAAGACTGTTCTCATTAACCGTCTGCCAGAAATGGAATGTACATCAGTTTCATATCTGCTCTCATAAAGCTGCACTCTAAATTCCACTTGCACTTCACGTGTCAAGTATGTAATGGCACAGTAATAACGAACTGCACGGATGGAAAGTAATGCCAACCGCAAGAACGGCACATGTTCTATTGGAATAATCAGATATGCTTGGATGGCCCTGACAATGACACCTTATGAGCAAAACAGCAGGTCACACTCAAGTCTGTTGGCAATGCTGCGGTGAACATGGGGAAAGCAGGCACTTACTGCGTATATATCACCTCCAGTGACTGTATCTCCAACACCTGAATTATGGACCAGAAGCTGCTTAGAGAAAGCAACTTGGTTAGCGAAGGTAATTACATGCCAAGGTCTTGACTGCAGGACATGGTCACATCTGAGCCACTTACTGAAGTTTTCTGGTGTGAATTCCCACATGTGCTTCTTGTCAAGGGCGGGCACTGCTACACCTCGAGGTATGTACACATCTTTTGAAGCTAAGGCAATTGCCTTCAACGGTCGCTGCTCAGCAAGCCCAACAAACAAGACAGTGATACATTGCCCTTGAGTTGCTGAATGCAAGCAGCTCATAAACAATCTTTTGCCTTGGACTTGGACTTTCTCTGGCAGTGAGTTGCAAAACCTTCTGAATCTCAGGCGGTTGCATGATATTCAGAGCTACTCTGTATGCAACCGCTGATTGCCTTACAAATAAAGGCAGGTGTTGGGCTGATGTTTACAGTGATGTAGGCAAGCATTGTGATGTTATGCAGATGGTGCACCCTTCCAGGAGGTTGACACATGCTTCACTGAGAGTTAGCAGTAGCATCGCAAGAATGACATTAGCAGAACCTGGGAACCAAAACCCTCACCTGAATGCCATCAAAGATGTTGCTAAGAATTCCAGGTCCTAGCTCCACAGAGAGCGGCTGCAACCAACAAGCTCACCCAGCTTTACACAGAGCACTCAAATTCATGCTTTTAGAGCTGGTGTGGGCGCCAGTATTTTACCCGTTCAAACTTTGCAGTATATTCAGTATGATATCAAATGAGACCTGGACCAAGTTCATCACAGTGACATACTGAGGAGTGTGTTGAAATTGTTGCTGATACTGTTGCTGATTGGTGAAACGCAGCTGTAGAGAAGCAGCTGAGCTGTGAAGCAGTGAGCCAACCTTGTGTGTGCGAAGCACGGGGTCATTCACTGTCAAGCCAGCTGTTTCCTCATAAACTGCAGCAATCAAAGGGCAAGAACACACAGATAGTCTTTCTGAGGTCGCCATCTTGCATTGGTGACTACGTCAGGAATCTGATAGCGTTTTATGTTGGCATATGCTGGTACATCAGTAATGACTTGGTCTCAACACCTTGAATGGTTGCTGAGTCTCCCTCCAACCGAATGATCTCCCCAATGAGCTTGTCGTGGCCTACGCGCACAAGCTCGTACATGGCCGCGCCTCCCATTCCTTCCGCAATAACCACCGGCCCGGAGACCTGCAATTACTCGTGTTGAGACTGAGAGAAAGCTCCTGGACTCGCCGCAACCCCTCAGCAGCCCCTCCTCCACTGTGAAGGAGAAAGCGAAAGGGCAGTCTAAGGCTGGAAGAACAACATTTATACGACGGCGCACACCTTGCGCACGTAGCCATACTCGCTCTCCTTCTCTGCGTCCTCAAAAGTCATAAGGGCCTCAGCGCCAGGTAATGGAGGCATTATGACGGCCCTCGCGATGCCTGCTCAGGCGACGAGGCAGCGGAGCTGCAGCGGGAGGATCGGAGCCCGCAGGTCCTTCGGAGCTACGGCGCAGCCTGCGGGTGCGCTCCCTGAGCAGGCCAAGAGCAGAGCGCCGCTGCCGGCGGCAGCACTACGCCCGGACGCCGCAACCGCGCTGGTGACGAGGACGTGTACTCGGCGCTCCGCGGACGGAGTGACTTAAGGCGTGCCGTGCGCGCGGCCGCCGGTGTCCCGCCGCCTCGCGCCGCGCGCGCGGCCTCGGCTCTGGCGGCGTCTGGCCCGGCGTCGCTGTGTCGCGGTGAAAGACGGGGCCCCGTCGTCGAGGTTGATGGTCGAGGGGCCGCAACAGACGACGGCTTCCCACAGCCTGCGAGCGACGGCACTAGTGGGCCGTGCGGGACCGACAGTGCGATGCCCACTACCACTTATCGAAGAAAGTGCTCGCCCATTGAGAATAGGGGCTGGAACAACCAGCCCGAAAAAGAATGAACAGAGTACGAGAAGGGGGCCAGGGGAAGCGCTAAGTAACAGAAACAAAGCTGCTACGAGACACTCAGTAACCCCAATCGGACGCTCGGATTGACTAGGCCCCCGTCGCTGCCAGGGGTCCGATCGGTCGGCCAATTGATCACCAGTAGCTCGGTCCGTCAATCATGGCGACGCAGAAGCGGGACCACCTGGCCCATGACGGCGGCCCCCAAGCATGCCCGTCAAACGGCGGCCGGCAACGCCGTTTCGCACTTGCCGTCAGCGGAGTGCCCGCAGGGCCCGGCGGCTGACCAGCTCGGTGGGACAGCGGCGGCGGCCGCGGCGGTGGCTCTGGCGGCGGAGGAGGCGGCGGCGGCGGCGGCGGCGCCGTCGCCGTCGCGCCCTGCGGCAATGGCAGCGAGCGCGGTGCGGGCCAAAGGCCACGCCGCCTCGGCGCCGCGTACATCTGGCTGACGAGGCTGCAGGCGCAGCCACGCTTGAAACCAGAGGGCCGGGGATCCACCTCCAATGGCGGACATGCGAGGTCGCGTGTCCCGGATACTACTGCACTTCGGAAGCCGGCGCGCCAGGCCGTAATTTGAGCGTGTGAGGCTAAGCATGTAGCGAGCTCCACGGAACCAGACAAATGGACGGCAGCGGCTTGCTCACATTGGCGGCTGGTTGGCTGAGGGCCTTGTCAGGGCCCCTCTGCCACCCGATCGTTCTCCTGCTTCAGATTCAGGTCTGGCTGTAATAGCCCTAAGTAGACACACACATGACGACAATAATGAGATTGGCGCAACTAGCCAGTGCATAAGCTGCTACAAAAGTGCTGCTCAATATCACTGGCTTCTCAGCACTGGCAGCCCTCACGCGCTTACCCGGCCGTGCGATCATGCCGTTCTGATCGAAGTGAAGGTGGTGCTGCTAGCTCGTCAGTGAGGGCGTCGAAGGCCTTCTGCAAACCCGAACTCGTACTGATGGTAGTCGTTTTAACCAACAAAGTGCAGGGCTGTGTAATCCTCTTGGGCCTTGCTGGTGGATGGTATTACGCAATGCTTACAAGGTCCTGGTCCCTCTGAAACCTCAATGTTGGACTTAAGAAGCTATGACGTTTCAAATGCAGGCCTGTGTCAGATGAGATTGTACATTCAGCTTTGGCTATCCTGCAGCTCATTAGCTTTTTGCTTGCTTCATCATGTTGGAAGTTGTGCAGACTGAAAGAGCTGAGGCGCATTCTCCAAGCAGAGGCTGACAACCCCTTCGCTTTCTTGAGCTTGCGGCCTGAGGAGCTACTACATAGCTCACAATTGAGGCTTCCCAAAGTCACTATCATCATGCCTGTGAAAGGCGTGAACGAGCACAGCGTGGACAACTGGCGTAGTCAGGTCGGTCAATATCTAGTAGGTCAAAAAGGTCATTTTGCTGCAACTACGCCCTTGAACTTTGGAATGGCCGCAAGGGCCAGCTACTGACCTTAGAGTGGCTGACTTATTTTGTTTTTTTGTCTGATTTTGCCTCAGATCGCGTCAGTGTATGGTGGAGAGCTGCAGTTTCTCTTTGTGGTGGAAAGTGAGGATGATGTTGCACATGGGGCTGTCTTGCAGCTTATATCTGCTGCTAAAGGCGACATCATGATTGAGCTCATTGTTGCTGGTCATGCTGTTAAGAGCAGCCAGAAAATTCACAATCAGCTGGTAAATTTCACAGGCATGCAAGATGCCCATGATGAAGTGCACTCACACATCCTCATACTGATCTCAGCAGGCATGAGCAGGCATTTGCAGGCAGAGTAATCTTAATCTTTGTGCACAATGCTGTGACGTCCAGGCAGGGGTCTCCACCATGTCAGCTGGCAGCAAGTATATACTCTTTCTCGATGATGACATCCGTCTTCACCCTGGCACAATAAGTCAGCTTGTCGACACCATGGAAGCTGATCAGAAGGTGAGCTTTAATTTAAGACTTGCAGATGCTAAGCAAGCAATGACCTGTTGTCAACGTCTGCGGAAAGAGTCATCTTTACCCACAAGCTTGACTTTTTCGTAATGACTGCCATGTGGCTCATCTTCTTTGGCCCCTTTGGCCCCTGCGGTCTAGCGGTGCCATTCAAGCCTTGACTCACCAGAAATGATTGCCATGTGGCTTATTTCCTAGAGAGACTCGCTAAAGACAAATAACTACCTCAGTGGAATCGCTGCACTTGAGCACAGCGTCTTACATTCTGCAGCACAGCAGTGCGGCAGTATGTACATAGCTCAGATCTAAGTACTACTTGAGCTTAGCAATAGCAAGGGGAGTGAAAATCGTCTCGATCGAGAGTAGTGACTGATAGTGCTCCTTCCCTCCTTTACTTGGCGGAGATCTGATGCAAAGGAGAGTCAGCAGGACTGTACATGTTCTTCTAAGGTTTTGGATAGGCATTGGTCAAATGCAGGTATTTATGCTGACGGGATACCCCTTCGATCTTCCCGCACCGACCTTAGTTAGTTATTGTACCCTAGAATATCACTTAGTAAGTATCGAATTTCCTTGTAAGACGCTGTGTGCATGTTTGGATGCAGATATAGCTGCAGGGATTGCTGCCTCTTGTTTCTTGCAATGATCTAAATGACTGCGATACTTATGAGTAACAGTTCTTTTCTTTAGAAAGGGTATCCTGCATGTACACCTTACTTTGCACCTTCGTTTGCCTACATCCTTCGACTCAATGAGGGTCCAGACAACTCTTGACGATGCTGTTGCTATGTTGCACTCAGCCACTTTTTATCGGTTTCTCGACCGGTGGTCGAACCACCTTCGTGTGGGGTGGATGCATGATGGTAAGCTCTCACAGCCTATCAATGAAAGCGTTTGTATTGCACCTGAAAGTCGCAATCTTGCTGATGAACAATAACAGCCTGAGAGCCTTTATCAGTTCTACTCCAGCTCAGCAACAAAATCCAGGTCATGCTTGACTGCCTACTAATTTCCAGTGGTCCTCTAAGTTGTCTTACACCTGAGTGCTGTGCTAATCTGCAAGCAGCTGTCACTTAGGTGCACATTATTGTACCACATTTTTAAAGCATTTAGTGTGGATCTCTGGTGACAAAGAGGACAGTGTTGAGCAGATGCTTGCAGACGATTGGCGAACAGACCGATATGGCATCTGTGGTGCTCTCCGAGATGGTGGTTACTCTGATGACATGATACTTGCTTCTGTAGCAGGTGACAGCTGCAGTGTAGCTTACAACTTGCAGGTCTTTGATGTCAATGATCCGCTGTTCTTGTGGCTTGCAATATTTGACCAACATAGCACAACATCTCCATTGCATGTACATCATCAAAGTATAGCTATTGAGGTGCCTTGCAAGTCGGTCTGATGAACTAGCTATCCCAAAAACAGTCTTAAATGCACGCATATGACTGCTCAACTCCTCCTTATCAGGAGTGTGTGACAGGATTGTGCTGCATGCACCCGTGTCTTTCCTGCTCATGCTAGCTGTTGAAGTGCCTGCAGCTGCAAATGGCAGGAGCATCCATGTCCCCAGTTTTGCAGTATTCTTTCACCCACTTCCTGCCAATTTGACCTGGGAAAGGTGCAATTGATCTTCTTTCAACTGATTACGTCTTTGCATGCACTATCTCTGGGCATGAACACACGAAGCTAGATGCATGAAGCCTTACCATGACCCATAGGCTTATGACTTGGCTAACTGACACGATAGACACTAGAGCAGGAGCACTTACTAAAGTCTCTCATGCTTCAGATATTGGAATTATCTCCGCCGGCAAATATTTGTCCTCGAGACATATAGCAGTCTGTACAACAGAGTCCTCAACCGACTCCTCTTTTTGGTCCATTGCTATTTGTCATGGGGCCTAGTCATCCCATTTCTGGTGGCTGAGCTCCACATGCTAAGACTAGGTGCACTATACTGGTCAATGTACTTAGGCGCATACAACCAACTTCCACGAGATTTAGTCTGCACCCAAGGTGACTGCTGACTTGTCATGGCTGTGGAAACTCAGTCACTTCCGCCACTTTCATTACCTGCGTTTGGGAGTGGCCCATCCATCTCAGGTGGAATTCTTATCAGATTCAGTAGCTGTCTCATTGGCAGGGCTGAGGCTTTCGCAGGCATTGGTGCTCTGCCTTACCTTAGCATTTGTATCCCTCTATCGGATGACTGTCGTGGTCATCAAGCTGTGCAATAAGCTTTCGCCTGAAAGGCCTCACATCCCAGTGAGTATCTTCAAGTGGCACTTGGTGAGCTCTTCATCCCTTCATGTCAATACTCCATTTTGCATCTTCTGCACAATATTGCAGCAGGTTGTGCATCTTTCCTATGACAAGTTCACTTTCTGCATCACTGAAGAAAGCATGCTCTCATCCTATGCAAAGATGAACAACATGCAATGCTAAGCACCAGGAGCTACTTCACAGCTACAACTATGGACCTGCAGATGCTCGCAGGATTCCTCATAGGTAACACCCTTTATCCAGTGTGTGCCTTGTACACGTTTATAAAGCCAAGTGTGGAATGGTCAGGAATCATGTACACACGGTATGCTGGACGGGTATATAAGGTAGGCCCACACACCTTTCCATGTCATATGGACGCTCTATGCATCAAGTTACTAAAGTTACTCTCATTTTCCAGCTTTGTCAATTTTTGGAGTAATATGTGGAGTTTGTGTTGGGTTTCCAAGTCTACAAAAGATGGAATGCTACCTCTGGTGTCACTAGTGCAGTTGCATGTGAGAATTTTCTCAGTCCTTCCCAGACAGGAGTAAGAAAGCAGCCTCTTATAATGACATCAACCTAGTCCATTGCAGGTACAACGCCAGGTGACAACGGCGCAGCAAAACCGCACTGCTGCAGAGCAGAGCACAAACAGCGGCTTGCTGTCAGGAGCACAAGCTTTTGTCAATCAGGCCGTCCTCTTCTTTGCCAAGGTCTCCCCACGCTTCAGCAAAGAGCTGAAGAAAAGTGAGAATCCATGAATTTTCTGAGGTCGGGCAGGCTCACATGCACGACCTTCTCAGACTTGGCCTGGGCTTATCACTTGGCTGGTCTTGTTGCAATGTGGAGCCTGCAGGAAGTCTAAGTATGCAGTATGCCCACCTTCTACTCATCCACCTTTTGGGGCACAAGGGCACCTTGACATTCTTAATGAGAGGTCAAATAGATCAGACTCCAGAAGGGAGTGCCTAATTTTGCAAGACCTCTACTTTTGCTTACTTGAGTTTACATCTTGAGTAGACATTTCTAAGACAGAGCCAGCTCTAGTACTCAGCGTCACTTTCTGTGGCCATTGTAGCACGCAGTACTTAGCTCCCCTCTTATGACCTTAACCACCGAGATTAAGCAAGCCCAGCACGGTCGCTGCAAGAGGGGCCAAATTACTTCCATTGCAAGCTGCAGCTCCCCCATTGTTGTCTAGAGATCAGAGGCCTGCAAATCTAGTGGTTGGACAAAGAAGGTGTAGGCTTTACCAAGCCCAATTGGCCTGCCCAGTCTTTTTCCACAAGATCCTACACGTTGACGACAACATGGACATTGCAAAACAATCTCTGCACCCCATCTGCGTGAGCAGCTCTAATTGCCATAGAACTTTGTCCGCACAAAGATGACCAGCAGCACGACAAGTGCCACCACGACAACTGGTGCCCACTTCTTGATGAAAGCCTGCACAATAAGGGCAGTTGAAGACTCAGCACTTATCTCGATGCTCAATAAATCTGGCATCTGCCTGACATTCTCATATAGTATCATCCCTTGCCTGCCAGTACTATGTGGAATAGGAACTTGCCTAGTGCATAAAAGGGGCCACCGAGCCAAAGACTTGCAAGGCCCCTAGGTCACCTGATGCTCACAGCCTATTCAAGCCAAGGGGTTTTGGAGCTCTACAGCTGAGCGTGCGAGGCTGCAAACAGCCAGAGAAGTTGACTGCTCCAGACAGTGTTCTCTATAAATAGATTATATGAACATCCAAAAGGCCCCGTCTGTGCAGAGAACGAGAAGGATGTCCATGACAGGTAGACCAGGGCCACTCAGCTCACCTGCCGGCTGAGGTCCTTTGCTTTTGATGCATACAGGCGGGCCTCGGATGACAGCTTGCTTGACATCTGGCTGGCCTCTGTTTGATACACGCACACAGCCGTGATTGATATCATGATCAATTCAGAATGCTAAGATCATTTCTCAGAAGTACTACACATGAGGAGCTAACCAGCTCTCCTATACAACTACCCAAGCACCAAAGCTCTCCTTTTGGGCCAGGAATTAGTGGGACTGGCCGATGGCTCCAGCGATGCGAGGCCACATGAGCTCAGCGAGTGCAGCGTGGTGCAAGGAACTCACGGTCAAGGCGTTCGCCAACGCCTAGAACCTCCTGGATGTTGCGCGTCATGATCTGCTGCACCTCGATGAGGTCATCGTTGAGCTTCGACAGGTTGCGCTGCGTCCGTGTATCAAGGTACAGCTTCCGCGTCTTCTGGATAAATGTGTCTGGCAGTAAAATCCAGGGCCAGTGCACCCACCGGCAACCGTGTGAGTAACCCTTGGCATTGGAGGGAGCACGTTGGACCCAAGCGACTAAAGCCTGGGCGTACAGGCAAAGGTGCAGGTTTAGTTCTGGCCAGCGGCATCAGAGAGTGGAACTAGCAGTGTCTCGCCACTCCTCGCGCCTCACCAAACTTGATGAAGGCGTAGGGCCGAGCGACGGTGTCGATCTGGCCGCCATTCACCTTCTCGAACTCGCGCTGGAGCTCCTCCAGGTACTGGTACGCCAGCTTCTTGGGGTACGACCGGTCGCACAGCGTCAGGTAGCACACGTTGCCCTCGATGATGTAGCTGCAAGACGACCCACAAGCAGGCGGCGACAGGCCAGCCTCCGGCTCAGCTCAGCAATGGCTCGGCTACTGAAGCTGCGAACTACTGGGAAAATCTCAGGCGCTGGAAAAGGTGGGGCGGCGGGGAATCGATCCCCAACTGGAAGAAGTAGGGCCCCGTCTCGATGGACATGCGCGACGCCTGCGGGCTGCCCCCCTGCGACAGCCGCTTGAAGATGGTCTTCGCCTGCCCCTTGTACACCTCCAGCCCGCCGCCGCCGCCGCCGCCGCTGCCGCCGCCGCCGCCGCCGCCGCCGCTGGTGCCGGCCTGCTGCGACTGGCGGCGTTGTTGGCGTTGTGCACTCACCGTCAGCAGTCATTGGTCGCTCGACAGCCGTCACCCGTCAGCTCTACCCCAATGCCGACACTCTTGTACTGGACCCCTACCTTTTTGCCGAAGCAATTAAGCAGCATGCTTAACGGCGGGATAAACTTGGCACGTGCATGCTCGTAAGTCACTGCATAAAAGGGGCGACAAACACGAATGACGGTTTCATCACAGCCGTGTATGCATCGATTCCAATACGACTGCATTGTCTTGTGGACATGCCCTTCTGCTAGCCACTTCCATCAGTCCTTGAAGACATATCAATCTCTGATGTCATCAATACTACTTGGGCTGTTATTGTGTATTGCTTCTCATCCTGGCAACTCATTCAAGACCCTCAGGCAAGCCATTCACAGCCCTCGCCTTACACTGGAAGAGCTGTAGTTTTCTCGGCCGCCAGCAGTGAGGCCGTCGAAAAGGACGGGCCCAAATTGCCCGGAAGCAGTCGGTCAGGTGCCTAGATCCATAAGGACGCCCACCGTAGTCGGCGCCATGGCGCCATCCGACTGCACAACGCAGTCCCTGTGTATAGGACGAGCCAACGCCAGACTGCAACGAGTATCATGAAAAGAGGTGTAGGCACGACAATTTATCCGGAGTATGTGCAGGCCGCCCGAAAAACCCAGGTACTGATCCCTAAAATTTGATTCACTACTAAATACCATTTCTACTGGACCTGACTATTGGACACATTGCACTCTCCCGTCTCGCTCTGGACTGGTCATATGTCGTATGATCTTGAGCTAACGCTGGTACTGGGGACGGTTGCCAAGTGCTGAATGGCCTAGGGGATTCAGCAACTCAACATGCTTGCAGCGGCCAGCCTCTCAAGGCGCCCATAGAAGTTGTGACGACCAAATCACAGGCCTTGATAAGGCTCGTATAGGAAGTATACAGTCAGCTTATCATAAGTGAATAGGAGCTGCCGATCTCAAACCATGCTATGAACGGCCCCTCATCTCTGACCACCAATGTAGGCAAACGAGATTCCAGCATTGAGGATCATCAGCAGAAACGCGATCAGGTGCGAGCTGGCCGGCTGTATGCCAGGCAACACCGGCACCATCAACATCAACCCCAACAGTTGCCCTCCAAACACACCCATTTACAAAATCTCGCGCATGCATGGTTGCCCTACTGTGAAACTGGGTCCTTTGACGCAACACAATAGGTGATTGAGGACAAGCGTGACGGGACTAGTGGGATGAGAAGAGTGATAGGAATGGTCTCAAGGCGAAGGTTTTATTTCTTTCCCCCACTAGAGACATTGAACTTAAATTGGATGATGTCAGCATCCTGCACCACGTAGTTCTTGCCCTCCTGCTTGTACTTCCCAGCCGCCTGCATGAAAGTGTTGTTGATGAGCATCCCTACTCCCGAAGCCAGTCCCTCATGTCTCAGACAAGACTAAATTAGACAATGATGAAGTCAACGTGAAGCTAGAGCTAAGCTAGAGCAGTTCAACAAGATTGACATGTAACTTTACTTTAAGCTAGAGAAATCATAGATGCCAGAGCTGACGAAAGGTGGGCAACTGTGACCAGGTTAGCAGGTGCTTGCTTACCTTCACAGCAGATTCATTACCTAACTCCTTCAGGTCGTCAAACTTCATCACCTGCAAAGGCAAAACGCCAGCGAATTGACCTCGTGCGAGTTGCTGCACATACTGGACCCTAGGCAGACCCTCTAGCTACTGTAAGCTGCAATGCGTTGCAAGCCTGCTAAATCACTAGTATTGCACCACATGTTTAGACCCAAATGGCAGAGCAATACACATCTCATCTGTGCATATCGAGATAAGCACCTCAGCGCAAATGAAGCCTCTCTCAAAATCGGTGTGGATTGTCCCTGCCGCCTGAGGTGCCTTGCTAAGCTTACGAATCTGCCAGCATCTAACCTGATAGGCATTTGACAGAAGAACGGTCGTGACACCTGGCTCAGCTTCTCAGGACTCTTAATTGCAGCCAGTATATCTGCGCATGTTCAACCCTCACAAGCGGCAGGGCAATATACCTATGACGTGAAGGTCATTTGTCCTCGTGACAGGACTCGATAGTAGCAAACAAAAAGCAAATCTGCTTTGCTTGAAAGAAGCAGGAAGAAAGGCCTACCTCATCTGGCCCAACTGTGAAGAAGTAAATCAAGTTGATAGCCGCAAATCCTGTCTTGATGATCTTTGGCAGAGCACTGCAACACCAGCACATAGTAGAACTGGCTGAGCAAATGACACAGATAGAACTTAGAACTTACTTAGCAAAATTTGCCACTCCTAACGGGTTTTAAGCAGCCCAACTTCTGAAACTGCACCCTCTGTCCAATCCATATGCCGCCTCAAAGAGTCCACAAAGATTAATCAGGAACTAACAGTCATGTCATATTTCCCCTGAGGTGGCGTTCTTGAAGCAGATGAAAGGACAGCTTAAGAGCATAACAGCTTGACAGCTAAAAAGCTTGAAATTTTTTTCTTAAGGTTTTTCTTAAGTAGGCATCTTTTAAGCACCAAGTCATCCAAGAATACAAAGGTGCTTGTGTAGATACTTGTGGACCAAAGAGCTAGAAAATACAGAAACTAGTGGCATAGTACAGACACTGCCAGAAATTTACAGCTCATTGTGTGCTGACCCTGCCCTACTCACCTTTGAATGTCGTTCTCTTGGCAGTATTTGGCAGCCTCATCAGGGGGCATGTCCGCTAATTTCTGCTCCAATATCCCACTGAACGGCAAGATGGGGTCCTTGCCATGCTCCTGCACCCTAAAGATGCCGGAAGAAGTGACACAGTGCCTTGAGTACAGCACCTCAGTCATGGAAGCATGGCTTCTCTCCGAAGCACTTGAGAACCCTTGTGCTTGCTCTAACATACGTGGAGTCTATATCAGCATCCTCCAATGGCCGTTGCACCAGCTAAGACACTATGGCACTGTTTACCCTGCATGGAAAAGAAAGCCTACAAGCAGAGGGCAAGATGCTGCACATACCAGGCGTGGACTTTGGGTAGCCACTTGTTCTTTTTCCTTTGGTAGTCTTTCTCAGTCAAGTTGACCTGTCAGAGCAGTCCAAGCATACCCACAAAAGTTGAAAATAGTCTGTCAACTGGTCTCACTCTCTCTTACTTATTTGAGAATGAAAAGCATCTGCAGGTCATTCTTGTAGACTCGGCTTCCTGGAGGAAGTCACACTCGGAAGAAGGTTGGGTAGGGAAAACACAGTGCACGGCAGCTCACCAGGTACACTACAGGCTTGGCAGTGAGGAGCTGGTAGGTGTTAAGGAGCTCCACTTCCGCCATCTTCCAGTCGCCTAATCGTACATCCTTGCCATCCTTCAGCCACTCCATGACCTATTTTGGCAGCCGGCAGAAAGAAAAGGCTGAGTTGGCGCTGACCAATCTGCACGAGGTTCTCCAGCCATGCACACTGTACTTCAGGTCTTCATTGTCCATGTACCTTCAAGTGTGAACCTTTCATTCACGAGCCATCGACTGCCCAAATGCACTAGTCTCCTCCCTGCTGGTCTTGCATACTGAGGCTAATTAAGGGTTCTAGGTGCTCAGAAAGCATCATCAGAGGCTTTCGACAAGGACAACACAACCAGTTGGCTGCAGCCCCCGAGCATGCAAGTAAGATAGAGCAGAGCCTAAGAAGGGCGGACTGTCTCACACCTTCTGACAGCACTCCAGGTCCAGCTTCATTTGTTTGTCATTGCTCCGCTTCAAGTCTTTCTCAAGCGTCTGGATCCTGGCATCCATGAACTCAATGTCCTGCATTTGATACCACAATGAACATGAATTTCTCAATGAGGATCCCCATCCCCCCTGCATATAGGATACTGTTTCTGCTTGTCATTCACACAATCCTAAATCCTACAACTTGTTTACACAAGGGAATAAGGTGCCCTGTGCATTCACTGGCACGAATGTAGCACATTCCCTGCTCTGCTCTACTCTGTGAAGAAGCCTACCTTCAAGCGCAACTCCTCATGGATCGTCTCGAGATCCCTGATTGGATCCACGACATCATCAACATGGATGACATCCGCATCGTCAAAGGCTCCTGCCAAGAGCTGCTGGTCAAGGAAGCCACTCGCAGCAAAGGCACTGCCTCCAGCTCACTGGGCCCCTCGGTCTAATCATGAGTTAGTCTGCTATCGGCGCTGTATACACTGCTGCCTCATCTATTGGCAGGTCCAAGATATGTGCCCGTGTTGTTTGCACTTGTCACAACAGGGTTGCCCACAGTCGCCGCATATAGGCGCCAACGTAATCCAAACGCGGAGGTTAAGGCTGCTGGCAGTCCCTAAGCTCCAGCAACAGAGGTAATAAACTGCGACAGGTGACAGGCTCCAAGACCTGGAGGAGCTGCTGGTCGACGAGCTCTAATTTCCCAATCATGGAGCTCAAGACGCCCAGCGTTGGCAGCGTTCTTGACCTCCGCAATGCAGCAACGACTGAGTTGCGCCCAACTACAATAACCAGGGCTTTCCCATTGCTATGCATACAATCTCCTGGGGTTATCTGTCGAGAATCCGCTAGACGTACTTAGTGAAGGCAGCAGGGATAAAAGTACCAGTAAGCCACCAATGTTGGCAACCCATATCCTGGCCGGAAAGCAGAGCCCGGACAGCACGGAGCCTCTCTCCCCAATCATGGCAGCCTTCCTTAGGTCGTCAGACCTCTGATAACCACCTGATTCGCAAGCTCCTGGTCCAGGTGCAAACGCATGCGCAAGGCAAGAAGCACGGGGCTCGCAGCTGTTGATGCTGCTGTCAAAAGGAATTATGGGTGACGAGGAGGTGCTGCAGACAGAAGGCGAGGATGGGGATACGGCAGACGTGGAAGATGCCGTCCACAGCCCGGATGTGCGACAGGAACGCGTTGCCGAGGCCCTGGCCGGCGGATGCGCCTCGAACGAGGCCGGCAATGTCGTTCACTTCCAGGAATGCGGATATCTGCACCACGGCAGAAGCGGCAAAGCAATGTGTGAGGATTCCCCAAGGTCATAGCATCGGCAGGAGCTCCAGCACGAAACCCAGTAGTGAAATGATGGCAAGGGTGAGCGTTGCCGCTGTGCATGGTGGCAAAGAAGAAGGCGCGCGGTCCATGAAACGAAAGGGAGGCCAATACAAGGCAATTCACTGTTCAGGCAATAAGTAGTGCTCAAACCAATAACGATACGAGGCTAAGAAGGCTCGTTGGTAGCAGAGGACGTGCCTCGCTCTTGGGCTTGTAGTTCTGGACGAGCCAGTCGAAGCGGTCGTCGGGGATGTGGACGCGCGCCTCGTTGGGCTCGATGGTGCAGAACGGGAAGTTCTCGGCGGGGATGGCCAGCTTGGTGAGCGTGTTGAACAGCGTGGACTTGCCGACGTTGGGCAGGCCCACCTGGCAACAGCAGCCCCGTGGGCGACAACGTCAGCTCTGGAAGGCGCGGTTCCCGCAATGGCCAGGCCCCAGGTTCGACTCTGGCCGACACCCCGAGACCTGGCAATCCGGGCGCTGTGCCGGTTTAGCAGCCGTGTCGGGCCATCCACAGTGGGCGACCCATTGGTAGTGTTGTATCGAGGCACTCTCGATATGGCGGACCGCCCAGTAAGACTTCGTCGCGGCAGGGCGGGCGTTCGAGTCCGGGCCAGGCGCGGCTGCGGGGCCCGGGGCTCGGCGCTCACGATGCCGATCTTGAGGTGGCTGGAGAAGCGCCCCAGGATGGGCCGCTCCGCCGGCGGCCCCTCCTTCTTCTTCGGCGGCATCGCCGCCGCCGCCGCCCCTGCAACTTCCTCGGCCCTTTCTCTCACTCCACACCCGGTCCGCTCCGGGCGCCTCCAAGCTACTCTCCAATGGCGCCCTCTTCGGCAGCGGCAGGCGGCGAGGTGCGGGGACGGCGCGGGGGCGGCGGCGAGGATGGCTAGCCGCGGCGGGGTGGGGGGTCTAGGCAGGCCTAAACCCTTCACCTCTCTCATGGCAAGGGTTTAACTTCCCCTCTTCCGCTACTTTGATCCGACTAGTGGCTGTTAAGTGGGGGTTGCAGAGTGCTAGTCTAAGCAGGCACTTGATTTTCGGAGTGTTGCCCTGTTGGTGCTTCCCCTCAGAGTTGGTTCATCGAGATTCAAACTGGCGTTTCACATCGACGCCTATTTCTGGAGATTTCTTGTATGGAAGGATTGAGCTTCTACAAGAGCCTTGGCTTATCTTAGCAGTGGCCGCCAGTGCGTTCCGCAGCGGAGCACTCTCTGCCTGCCAGGCTATGAAAGTCTCGACGAAGCTCGTGGCCGAGGCACCCAAATGGTCGCCAGACACTAAAGCAATGCTTGCACATCCCAGTCGACAGCCATGCACTAACTCCAGGCCTGGCTACTGTTTCGAGCCACTGGCACCCACTGCGTTGCTGGAACTAACTTGGCATGATGCATCGCTTACGGGGCCTGGCATTTGTTGAAGAGTACTGCATTCGTTCAATAATGAGCAATCATTTTGCAACGGCGCTGCCTTGACACCAGACATGCAATTTGCTTGAAGCTGAGGGCACGTGCAAATATTACGATCCCACGCAACAGTTGTTGTTTCACTCCATGTTTGTGTGTCGAACAAGCATCTCATCCGTGGAAATGTTCAGCGCGCGGCGAAGGAGGAGGACCACGATCTCAGCGAGCACAAACAGCGCGCCCTCAAAGATGCTGCCCATTGGCAGCAACTCCTCCTCCTCCTCCGCCGCCGCCAGGCGGGAGTCACTGGAGGCGGCAACGTCACCATTCAGCTCATCCACACTGGACGGTATGTGGGAGGTCTCCATATTCGCCACAATAGACTCCATAGAAGCCGCCTCATAGAAGCGGTGGCCCTGGCTGGCGCTCCCCTCGGTTGGCGCCGCTTGCTCAATACCAAGGGCATGATGAAGTGAGCGTTCATCTTCTGCAGCTTCGACAACAGCAGCCTCCTCCGGCCTGCCAACCTCGGGCGCGGAGGTGGCAGCTTGGTCACTTTGCAGCTGCGGCAGGCAGTTGGCAGCGATGGCTGCGCTGCCAACGGTCACTGGCGGCGTGGCATCTCCAACGTCGCCTAAAGTGCGTGGCTCCCTCCTCACTGAGAGCTGCTCCACCGGTGGCTCCATAGCCGGGCTGACCTGAGTGTCAGCCATCGTCTGCGCAGGAAGCACTGCAATGCTGTCGGCGAGAGCTGAGGCGGAGCCCTCAGGCCGTGCTGTAATCACTACAGTCCGCGCACCGGCGCCTCCTGCGACCCCCAACAGTGCGTTGACGGTGGAGAATCCCCCCGGCCCAGCGCTGGCCAGAAAGAGGTCGCCTGCAGGGAGAGCACGCCGCCAATGCTGCTCAGTCGCCCAGACGGCAGCGGTGCATAGAATTCACGACTTGGCTGCTGATGCGAAACATGCAAAACATTCATTCAACGCCAGCCATTGGCTCATTACCGGCTGCTCAAGATCGCCTCCTCGCATTCTCACCTTTGCCGATGGCTGGCGTTGACATATCCCCGACAACATGGACGCGCAGCCCTGTCATCAGCGCAAGGGGTAGACAGGGCTCAGCGACGACTAGTGGTCTGAACTTGATTGATTATCGACGCATTCTAGAAGCTGCAACTGCTGCAGGGTGAAGCCAGCCACCCAAAGGGCATAGACAGGCCGGGCACTGCCAGCCATCAGTAGCGGCCAATGTTGCGACTCGCTGCTGAAGTGCTGTCGCAGAACTGCATAGCAAGAGTGGCAGACAAAGCCGCCGCCACCGTCGTCGGGGCCGCCTCCGCCGCAGTAAGCTCAGCTCGAGTAGTCCATCACAAGCACAGCCCCCTTCCCACCTGTAGCTGGAGGCGGTGCTCACCAAGGTGTGCCATGCGCATGGCAAAGGCGCGCATCATGAGGCCTTCTCGTCCGACGCCGTGGAAGAATATGGCGCCGTCTCGATGCTCCAAGACCTCGTCCACAAGCAGCTGCGCAGGGTCCGCGTGCTGGCCGGCGCCAGCCCGCAGGAACACGGCGCTGATGTCTGCCAGCGCCTGGTGGGCCAGCGACGCCGCCTGAGTCTTCTCGCCGCCGCCGCCGCCGCCGCCGCCATCCGAGTCCATCGGCGCGCCTGAGCCCCCCTCCCTCCGCCTCCACCGCAGTAGCCGGGGTCCGAGATGAAGCGGCACTTGAGACGACGCGAGTGCGGCCCTGCCTTCACCAGAAACGGCGCCTGTCGCGAGCGGGACACATCGAGAGCTCGCCCGCCTGGCGCGGCGCCCGCGCTGGAGGCGCAGAACCGCGGGGCGGCGACGGCGGTGGCGGCCGCGAGCTGGTCCTGCGCCGCAGCTTTGGTCTGGCGCAGAGGCGGGGNATTCGGCCACGGAATGGAGAGCCGGAACGTCGTCCCCCGCTGACTGGGCGCCCCCGCCCGGGGGGGACCTGTCCCCGCTGGCGAGGCCGGACGGAACGGAACGGAACGGGACGTCCGTTGCTTTCCCTTCCGTTTCCTCGTTCCAGAGACTGACGACTTCTGTCAAGTCGCCGCCGCCACCGCCGCCGCCGCCGCCGCGGCTGCCGCCGCCCCCGCCGCCGCAGCCGCCGCCGCCGCCGCCGCCGCGAGCGTGAGGTCGCAGCCCCGCTCTCCAGCTCCGCAGCAGACGGCGACTGCCAGCAAGCAGTGGGTGCTTCGCATCGTCCGCTCGGCTGGCGCTGCCGTCATGCCGGAGGATGAGAGCCAGCGCCGCCGTGTAAAAAGGGCCGCCGCGAAAGCCTCGCCGGCGGGGAACGGCGCCAAGCTGAGTATGGCAGGCAAGCAGCGGCGCGAGGAGGCCTCCAAGCCGCGCAAGCGAGGCAATCCGACACATGCAGATGGCATGCCAGTAGCCGAGGCCCCTGGCCGTGACAAGGAGATGGAAGCTGATGAGCCGAAGAAAGATGACAAGAAGCGGAAGAAGAAGCGCATGCAAGCGACGGAGGGACCCTGGACTCATCGCACAGTAGAGGCTGCTGGTGCGGGCCACTTTCTTAAACCCTTGCTGATTCGCAGTCCGCCTCGTAAACTGGGCCACCTACAATGTCGTGCCACGACAGCAGTAAGAGTTTCTGTCGTTGTGAAGACGGGAAAGGATCACCTAAAATTATTGAGGCTACAGTTGGCTGCTGCCACTGTCTTAGGTCTCAATTTGAGAGAAGGGGACATAAACATCACTGTAGGTAATTAAATGTCAATGTAGGTGTTAGCGCGGCCGTCGCTATGCCAGCTTGCCTTTCATGGCGGGCGGGCGTCTTCGTGGGGTGCTGCAGAGCAGACCTGGACGAGCATGCAAACAACGACATGCAGGCACTGCCGACCGGCCGGCCCTCCCAAGACGGAGCAAGTCAAGCTGTGGCAGCTCAGCGCAAAGGCAGGCTGTACACGGTCTCCATAGCCCTGCCGGGATCCGTCATCGACAATACGCAGTCGTTGGAGCTGGCCACGGTGCTGGCAGGCCAGCTTGCACGTGCCGCAGCCATCTTTCAGGTTGACGAGGTCGGCTCTACAAATGCCTACCTTCGACACTGCTTCCTCCCTCATACCAGCGCATGTGCTTATTTGCCACTCTGCAGCCTTTGTAGCTGACCTGACGTGCTGCTCTGCACTGCAGATTGTCGTGTTTGATGATGGCGACCATGGCCCAAGCAGGCCTCGGAGGTGGCGGACTGAGGGCGAGGACAGCACGGGCGGAGCGTTCATGGCCAGGGTCCTGCAATACCTGGAGACGCCGCAGTACCTTCGCAAGACGCTGATCCCCATGCACAAAGATCTGCGCTTTGCAGGCGTGCTCCCTCCTCTTGATGCACCGCACCAGCCCAGAGCAAACGAGTGGTGTTCTTATAGAGAAGGTGAACCTCTTCTTGCCATGCATACCTGGTATGCAGCTAAGCAGATTGTGCCCCCTTCTTTGGCTGTGCCTGCTGGAAAATGTCTCTGATTCTTTAGAAGTCTTGCCAGCTACTGCTCAAAGTACACTGTGCGTTTGACTTCCAAGCCCTCTTATGTAGCTAATTTGCAAGCTACAGTTGCCTTAGCCTATGCAGACATGATAAGTCCAAATTGTGAAGCAAGGTTTGTGAGCTCATTGTATTGTCTCAACTGATGGACTGCTTACTGTGGAGTTTCCTGTCTCCTCTCTCTGTAACGTGTTGTAGACACAGTGAAATGTTCTTTTTAGATTATTGAGTGGCTGTTGTGCAGGTGTTGTACTAGAGGCTCCAGCAGGCAAGGCCAGGCAAAAGCAGGGCGGCTGTGCCGTAGACGTTGGCCTTTACCAGGAGGTGCGCTTGAAGGAAAAGGTGCCGTCAGGTCTGAGGGTGACAGTAGCGATGGGTGCCAACAGAGAATTGCTCACGGCAGGTGCCCTTCTGTCGGCAGTCCCGCCATCAGAGCCGCGAGAGCAAGAGGGGCTTTACTGGGGCTACACCGTGAGGTTGACGAGGGGGCTCAGCAGAGTGCTGACAGGTTGCCCTTTTGGAGGGGAGTATGACTACACCATTGGTACCTCGGAGCACGGCGAGCAGGTCAAGCAGGTGGACCTTGTGCTCCCTGCTTTCAAGCACCTGCTTGTCGTCTTTGGCGGCCTGGCGGGCCTGGAGGAGAGCGCCGAGCTTGACGATGCCCTTGAGGTGCGACAGGAAGCTCATAGTTGCTGTATGTAATGCCCTCTGTTTCATAAGCATCTAAAGTGAGCAGCCTCGCATGCAGCATCCAGTGGTAACACGAGTTGCAGTGCTCAACTTCGTTCATCTGGAAGTCACCTGGCAAGGACTAGCTGACATCTTGGCAAGATTTGCCGGGTTCATTTTGCAGGTGAAAGAGGCCTCATGTCTCTTTGACCGTTACCTGAACACTTGTCCTGGGCAAGGATCCCGGACCATCCGAACAGAAGAGGCCTGCCTCATTTCGTTGTCTTTCCTTCAGCCTGCCATCCAGAAAGCTGTGCTTTAGTCGGCTGTCACTGAGGCGCACAAGCTGCAACAACAGTTGATTAAGGGCTAGCCGACTTACTGTAGAGGCCTTCTGGCTCTTGGAGTTATGCTTAGACCGCGGTGCTGCTCACAGGGGTAGCAACACAAGCATTTCAATGGTCACGGCGCTGTTTGAGCTTCCAGCCAGTATTTGGGGCTCCGATACGAGGTGAGATGTTAGTCTATCAATGATAGGATCAGATTCGAATTCAGGATAATGGAGTGAAGCAGTCACCTCGAGTACAATGAGAGGGACAACCTATTGTGTCAACTGAAGTTGATGTCAGAATCATCGGGCAATGTTTCAGAATGCATTTGAAAGCTCATGCAGTGAAGTTTTTCTTCCTTTCATGGATGAAGTCCTGCAGCTGCCAAGCGGTGGAGAGGGCGACGCGCCACCAGCATAGGCTGCAGTGGAGGGGAGCTGGGCGCGAGGTCGCTTTGGCCGCACTGACGCTGAGGGGGCCTTTCTTCCGCTTGGAAGCAAGGAAAGTGGGAGGCCACACGGCCGAGGGCCCCATTCAAAACCCTCCGCCGTCACGCCGTTGGCCGCAGCCTGACGGCCGGAGTCGTTGGCCGGCCGCGAGGAGACGACCGCCGCGCCCGCCCGCCTTCCCAGCCCGCCGGGCGCGCCCGCTCCGCGGCGGCGGCG
>WELB01000086.1:540665-573022 GCA_009602725.1 Spirogloea muscicola | reverse complement strand
CCCCGTCGCGGGACCGCTGGATGGCCCCCGGCAGCGACTACAACGCCAGCCGCGGCCGCGACCGCGACCGCGACCGCCGGCTCCCCCGCTCCCGCTCCCGCTCCCGATCCCGCTCCCGCTCGCCGCCTCCTCGCCGCCGCGGCTCCCCGGCCGGGGCTTACCTGGGGCGCTACCGGGGTGACTACGGAGGCGGAGGGCGGTACGAGCGGGAGAGGGAGGCCATGGCTCCCCCGCCCGCTCCCGATGCGCAATACCGGAGCAGGGAGCGGGAGCGCGACCTGGCGCCCCGGAGGCGGGACCCCTTCGCGCCATCAGGCCTGGGACTGGCGGGCGGCGGGGCCGTGGCTCCCGGCGCTGCGCCAGGAGGAGGCAACGTCTGCTTCGTGTGCGGAGGCATGGGCCACTGGGCGAGGGAGTGCCCCAGCGCCAAGCGCGGTGTGTCACTCGCCGGCCCGCCAGGGAGGCCCCCACCGTCGTACTACGCGCCCGAGCCTGCGCCCGGCTACGGCTACGGGCACGGGGGCTCGGCCGGCGGCCCTGGCAGCCAGTACGCAAGGGAGGAGCCCAAGTGCTATGAGTGTGGCAGGAGAGGGCATGTTGCGCGGGAGGTAGGACGCAGATCTCGATCCTCGGCCAGATGGTACCCCTCTTTGCGGTATAGGATGAGGAGGAGCACTGGGCTCGTGGGCACATGGCATGAGGAGGCAAGCGCAAGGATGCAAGGGCTGCGTTGCTGTGGGCACTCAGCAAGGATGGCGCGGGCTGTTGGGCTTGCATGCGGTCTGATCTAGGTGGGCTCGCTGAGTGGGCTGAGGCAAGGATCCACCAGTGACACGGTGAAGATGGCCAGAATCTTACTGGAGGCAGTGGTGGAGCAGCGCGAACAACGACAGGATGGATAGAACGTGAGGGGGAAAGTTGTCATTGGTGGTCTGTGCGCAAAGTATGGGAATAAGCGGAGGGCAAGACAAGGGGTTGAGAATTGAGGGAGAACTGGGGTCAAATTCTGTTCTTGCTGGGTATCTCCACCTTTAGTCTAAGACCAACTTGAGAATGATCGCAGGCAGGTGTCACCACGCCTGGCGCTGACTCCTAGCCCCTCTTTGTAGACAGCAGGGTTCCCCACCTGTCAATAGCACACCCTGGGCAAAGAACTGAATTGAAATTCATATGCCCATGCTATCGCAGAGTTTACTCAGTCAATAGCTAGGCCCACTACTTGCTTGCTCCACCTCTTAGATTGTCAGGTCAAACACCACTGTTTGCTGATTGCAATAGGAATGAGTCTTATCTGGCTTGCAGTGCCCTCACAAGCAAGGCAATGACGGCCCAGATTTCGAACAGCGCTGCTACAATTGTGGTCATGTTGGCCACATTGCTCGAGAATGTCCCCTGAAGCAGACACAGCCGACAAGGTGTGTGTCCTGGCTGTTGTTCAACTGGATGACTCACTAGCTTACCGCTGGTTGACTATACCACTAGATTCAAAGGACAGGCAGGCTAACTTGCACACAATGGCTTAGGAGTGGTACAGTTGACAAGTGGCACAAGAAACAACAAAGCTTCCCTGCCTCAAGTCACAAGGCATTCAGTTGCTCTGGCATGTATGTAAGCAGTTGGTGGTGCACATGCTTTCTTACATGGATGCAGAAGTGGCGAGCCCCTCGGAACCCTCCCTGGATCATCAGCTGGTCCTGAGCATCCACCACCTCTGGCGGGTGGAAGGGATGTCTGCTACATTTGTGGTCTACCTGGACATTTCGCCAGAGACTGCCCTTCAAAAGTGGTGAGTGCCACGTGAAGTAGCGCTGTGCTTTTGTCAAAGCTCACCAGCTGATATCTGGTCCTGATCATCTTCCTGACTTTGCTTCTGTGAGATGTTCATGCTCACATAGTTGATACGTTGTCATATCATATGCAAGCACTATATTTTACTTCAAAGATGGCAGCCAAGCACGACCATGCTGACAGCTTTTTTCCTGCTTCATTCTACCTCTAACAGCAGCCACTTTTACACTGTGTAGCCTGCCAATGCAATGCCCCGCTTCGACTCTCGGGAGGCGATTTTGGATCGTCACAATGGCTCTGCAGGCAGAGGCGGTAGGGGTCCTCCTGGTGGCCCTGGTCCCCTGCGGTGTTACCACTGTGATCAGCCAGGCCACTTTGCACGCGAGGTGAATGCTTTTCTTTCCATGAGTTTGCACGTCATTAAGGACCGGCACATTGTCTGCACATTGTCTGAAGACAGCAGCATCCTGTGCACAAGCGAGTGTTACAGCTGAGCGTCTACAAGCATATAATTGATGAATGTGCTAGTTGGATACCTGGAAGGAATTTGGAGTTGCAACCTTGGGGGGTTTTAGTGTCTGAGCAGCAATACCAACACCTGGCATTACTTACATTCTTGACCTGCTATGTTTACCTTGTTTCATCGTTCCAGTGTCCCCAACTAGGCCGCTCAATGGAGAGGGGCCGGCAAGGGCCTGGAAGCTTGCGTGGAGACGAGGCCAAGCTGGACAGCGACTTGGAGGACTACATGAAGGTTGGGCTGAGGCCGCCCTAGTGTCTTAGGCATTGCTTCCATTTCGCCTGGTCCAAGGTTGGCAAGACATGCAGCTTGCATGAGTTTGAGTAGGACAGCCTGAAGGCTGTGGGCATTGGTGGGTGCTGCACACGACGTTGACTGTCGCACTCTGTTGACAGGAGCGTGCTGCTCGACGGCGGCTGGTGAAGGAGTCGCAGGATGGAGGTGCCGCTGCCGAGGGCCTTCAGCAGGTTGACAGCCACTTGCTCATTGTGGTGCATGTGTGTGTCTCAACAGCGACGCAGTTGTACGCTCTGGTGGGAGCAGCGTCGCAGGCGTGGTTCCTGCATGGAGGAGATGCAAGGACAGGGACTTCGCTGGTTGCTGACATCACGGGCACTGCTTGGTATCCCTCGCAATGGTATGCAGGAGGCGCAAGCGGCCACAGGCGGGCCAGACAAGGACAGGCGCGAGAATGGCGGCGAAGGAGGGGCCGAGGGTGGGGCCAGGGCTGGGGAGGGGGTTGGTTGGGGAGCCGTCGATGATGAAGAGAGGGGGATGGGGGGGAATGAGTGGCGCCCATGAAGAGCACCAGGCCCTGTGTGGGGTGGCCAGCCTGGCTGACGAAATGAGGGATGGGGTCGTCAGGTGTTCAGTCTCTGCATGCTACTCTTGGCAATGCGCCTGTCTCCACTACATGGTGGACTGTCATGTGAGGCTAGCAAGCAGCTCGCAGCTACTCAAATTCAAGATCTGCGAGTTTGCACCACTGATATGCGACTGCTGGTCCTCTTCTGCCTCCATGCTCCAAGGATCTTGTTCCCCTTACCCAGCTGTCATTATGTTGTGCTGATGTGGAGGCAGTGAGTGAGTGCAGAGCATCCTGGCTGAGGACCATGGGCCTTCGTGGGGGTGGCGGCCCCCAGGACAGTGGGTTTCTGTCAAAGCACCTGCATTTCCTGGCCTTACACTGCGGCTCGATTTGTTGGGGGACTGCGTAGGAGTTGGGGGGCAATAGGAGAAAGAGAGCGCACCTGTACATAGGGAATGGTGGCTGCAAAAGGGCAGCCCAAAAGAGTGGACAGAGTTGGGCAGGCAAGCAGGTGCGAAGAGCGGAAGCAGCAGCAAGAACGCGGGGCCAAGGGAGGGTCCTTTGAATTATCGCCAGGAACCTATTCTGCACACGGTATACATGTTATGAAGTGTTGATGGACCGAAGTGGCCTCTGCCCTTATTTCGACCTGCTCAGTAGTTGCGCCTGAAGGGAGGTATGGGTGTTAGAATCTCTGCTCTGGCAACTCTTGACGCTCTACCTCTTGGCTGCCTTCAGCTACCGTCGATGTCCTGATTTTCCATTGACCCAGCAGATTGCCCAGTACTAGTTGTACAGACTTAGATTTGCTCTGACGGCAGGTACAGATCAGGTAAGCACAGGCTCCCCCACACCCAGGTGGGGTGGCAGCCATGGCTAGGGCGCACTGGAGCAGCGCAGTCGTCTCATGTGCAGAAACAAGCCAGATGTACCAGGCCACCCTTTCTCACCAGGAGCGCTCCAACAACCCACTAGGCTTAGCAGATGCTTACCCAGCCTGCTCAGTGTTCCACTTACCACGGCATCTTACATGATGGCCCCCAAGCCCAAATTGCTGGCTCACCATATCTCTACGTTCACAGGGTGAGGGGGTGGGGCCACTGCTGCAGGCGGCGCAGTGTCCATGAGTAAAAAGAGAGGCCAAGCCGTAGTTTCAAGTACACTCGTCAAGCCAATGGCAGCCGGAGTGCACAACATGGTTACAGCGAAGCTCTAGTCTACGAGCTGTTACAAAGTAGGGCAAAAGTACGACTGAGGGGGATTTAGACTTACGTTGAGCAAGTACAACTTCGACATCGAACCAAGAGAGTAGCGGCTGCACAGGTTTGAAGGCGCGCCGTGAAAGCTAGCATACACATCGGGAGACCGGAGGAAGGCTAGGGCGGCGGACGGGTGAGATACGAGGTCTGTGGAAAAAGCGAGTGTCTGGTGATGGAAGGCCTGATGGAGGGCCTGAGTAGCCAATTGTAGAAGCAAGCACATCTACAGATGAAGATCACCTGATGCTAAGAGTCCACATCAGTGTCCACGGGTCAACGAGTAGAGGCCGCCAATCGATCGGCGAATACAAGACGACAAGTTTCAAGCCTTTTCCGCAACCAACTAAAGCTTGTCTAGCTTCCTGGTGCAAAGCATGAGCCTGCAAACAGAAGAAGTGGCTCTCCCAAAGGGGGCAAGGGCTGTGAGAAGCCAGCCCGAAAAGAATTGACAAGGTTCGAAGGGGCCAAACTACGAGCTAAGCAGCGACTGCGGGGCCTGAAGAGGCTATGGCAGAACGGGGGAGGATGGACCACTTAGTAGTTACGAGTGAGGAGCCTCACATCCGACAGACTAGCTGCCGGTAAACTATCCCCCAAACAGGCTGCAAACAGGCTGACACAGCGGCGCCCCCCGGCGGGGGAGCGGACGCAGAGCGCCAGGGCTACCCGCCTCGGCTCGCCCAGTCCTTCTGCTGCTCAATCATTCTGCGCGTATCGGCCCCTGGGGACCTTGTCTGTTCCTTCTTTGGCTGGCTCTCACAGTCATCCACTGCTTAGGGGTTTCTGAGTGCTTCGTAGCTGCTCGTTTCTTTTTTGTGCTTGTTGTTCTTCGAATTTTCCCCTGGCCCCTTCTCGTCCTTTGTTCATTCTATTTTGGGCTTGCTTTTTCCGGCCCCTATCCTCAACAAGAAAGAAGTGGCTCTCCCAATGGGGACAAGGGCTGTGAGAAGCCAGCCCGAAATGAATCGACAAGGTTCGAAGGGGCCAAACTACGAGCTAAGCAGCGACTGCGGGGCCTGAAGAAGAAGTGGCTCTCCCGATGGGGGCAAGGGCTGTGAGAAGCCAGCCCGAAAAGAATTGACAAGGTTCGAAGGGGCCAAACTACGAGCTAAGCAGCGACTGCGGGGCCTGAAGAGGCTATGGCAGAACGGGGGAGGATGGACCACTTAGTACTTACGAGTGAGGAGCCTCACATCCGACAGACTAGCTGCCGGAAAATTTTCCCCGGAAGCCGGAGGCCGCCGCCAACGCACGGCCTGCTAATTTTCATCCTGACCAGGCCTGAGACAGGGGTTTCATGCGCACCGCGCGCCTTCCTTTCTCGCCCATAGAGCAGAGGAGCTGGCAAAGCCAGCCCAAAAGAAGAATGGACAATGTCCAAAGCCAAAAGAAAAAGGTGCCGAAAAAGGACTACACTACCAAAAAAAACATCACACAAGACGATGCACAGGGAAGCTCAGTACCTGCTTGTGAGTAACATCAAAGCAGAGTAGCTCGCTGCAGGGAAAGAGGCACAGCGCCGAGAGCCAGAGGCAGCAGCCATAGCACGACCTGCTCGCGTGTGGACGGCGTAGGCTAGTGAGCGTTGCGATGAAGGCGCGAGGCGCATACGAAAGAGAGAAGTGGCTCTCCCACTGGGGGCAAGGGCTGTGAGAAGCCAGAAAAGAATTTACAAGGTTCGAAGGGGCCAAACTACGAGCTAAGCAGCGACTGCGGGGCCTGAAGAGGCTATGGCAGAACGGGGGAGGATGGACCACTCAAGTAGTTACGAGTGAGGAGCCTCACATCCGACAGACTAGCTGCCGGATTACTATCCCCCTGACGAAAGCCGGAGGCCGCAAAGGCACGGACAGCACACAGATGCAAGGCGTGGGTACGAAGTACCTGGGCGAGTGAACCGGCGGCGTTGCCAAGGTTGGGCAAGGTCTGAAGGAGCCGGACGGTGCAGAGAAGCAAGCAAGGTGCTGAGGGCGAAGAGAGACTCCGCCAGGGGAGGGCGAAGGCGATGGCTGAAGAAGCAGCAGCGGTGATTGGCCAGCCCGGAGCAAGTCAGAGAGCACACAGCCCGCCGAGTAGCCACATCCGCAGCCCAAACAGTGGTCAGCCTCGCAGCGCCACCGGCGATCGCCCCCCCCGGCCATGGCGGCCACCGCCGCGGCGCTGCNGCCCCTCCCCGCTGCCGCCTCGCCGAGCCTCCCGCCGCCACCGCCACCCCCCCGGACAGCCAGCCCCCCGCTGCCCCCCACGGCGACGACGCCGTCGGGCTCCGGGGCGATGCTGCCCACCACTCCGGCAACGGGGCCGTCCGTGCCGCCGCTCCACCGCAGAACGGAGCGGCCCGGGCACGGCCTGCGCCAGCTCTGAACGCCGTCGTCGCCGCCAGGAGCGCACTCGATGCTGACCGGCCTTTGCAGCTGAGCGCGGGCGAGGTGGCCACCCTGGCTTCCGAGAACGGCGCAGCTGCCGCGACCGCGGCATCCCTCCTTGACCAGGCCCCGGCCTGCGCCACCCGAGCGGAGTGCATCGCGGAAGAGGACGACGTCCCGTGGTTCAAGGCCGCGGCTGACCAGAAGATCAAGGCACGCGCACAACCCGGCAACGTGCAGCATGCCGTCGATGCAGCCGCCAAGGAGCCCCTTGCGCCTCTCTCTCCTTCAGAGCTGCGCAGATTTCTGGTGCAGCCGCAGGGCACCAATTCGTCTAGCTGCGGGTCTTTGCATTGTGCAGGTTTCTGTGGCCCCGGGAGGCCAGTGGAGTCGCTTCAAGACCTATGGCATCCTCGCGCGCACCCTGGAGATCTGGACCTTTGTGCTCAGCTTTGCGTTCAAGTTGTGGCGCAACAGCAAGGAGAAAGACGCCGCTCGACAGAAGGAGAAGAGGATGAAGCTAGCCAAGTGGCTCAAGGAAGGCCTCCTCCGACTTGGGCCCACATTTATCAAGCTAGGGCAACAGTTCTCAACGCGAGTCGACATCCTTGCAAAGGAGTACGTTGACGAGCTCGCGGAGCTCCAGGTGCGAGCAGCTGGGGGTGCTCATGCTCCGCAAGTTAGCTGGAAGGTGTGACAGCAGGCTCCAGGGCAGCGGTTGTCACCACTGGGCGAGCGCCAAAGCCTCAGATGTTGCTTCGTGACCACAGGTGTCAGATTGGCCGGTGCAGTCCTGCTTGCTAAGGGGGTTCATCGCCAGCAGTCGTACCTGCATCATGTTGAACATCCTCAACTGAACTCAATGACAACAGCTCACAGGGCTGCGAGCTGATCTCCTGGTTACGGAGGTTGGTGCCTACCTTGCTCAACTTATCGGCAGGGTTGGACATGCAGGACCAAGTGCCACCATTCGACTCCGGGACCGCGCTTGCAATAGTCGAGAGAGAGCTGGGCAGACCCCTTAGCGAGGTTTTTGAAAGGTTCGACAAGAATCCGATTGCTGCCGCTTCTCTCGGTACGTCTTGCCAACTGTCAGCTTCAGACATTGAGGGAGCCTTTCATGTCTAGAAGAGCGTCCAATGGAATACCGGCAGTCTGACAGCGTAGAGCGCTTGCCAGTCTTGACTCTCCTCTTGTTCAAGTTACCCTGCGTCAGACGCATGCAACATCAGCATGGTACTGATGACACGTGCATCTGGAGGACATGGCAACCTGACGATGACTTGCCGAGCACTAAGCAGGTCAAGTACACCGTGCGCGCTTGAAGGGGAAGGAGGTGGTGGTCAAGGTGCAGCGACCTGGCCTGAAGGACCTCTTTGACGTCGACCTCAAGAATCTGCGGGTCTGCTTCATTCATTCTGACCACCAGCTTCCTGCTCCATTTCTCCCTGATGTGCTTTCAAATTTCAAGAGATTTCTGAGCTCTGACAGTGGGTAGCTTGAAAAGCTGATGGATCTGACTAATATAGTTGACAGCTCGTCACACAGCTCACAGGCACTGCCAATTCTCTCCTTGGCAGGTGATTGCACAATTTCTTCAAAACATCGACCCCAAGTCTGATGGTGCCAAGCGCGACTGGGTGGCCGTTTATGATGAGTGTGCTACTGTCTTGTATGAGGAGATTGACTACAGCAAAGAAGGAAAGAATGCTGATCGCTTTCGCAAGAACTTTGAAAGTACCACTTATGTGAAGGTTCCTGAGATCTACTGGGAGCATACAACATCGCGAGTGAGCTTGCCTTGTGGACGAATTGGCCACAACAAGGAGGATGGATAGCTTGCTGTTAAGCGGTGCTGATTGTCACTGTCAGGATGAGTGCCAGTCCTCTAAAATCATCGATGGACAACGATTGTAATGGAGAACTTTTGCAGCAGGAGGTGCATGTTGTGATTAATGTTCAATCCACTGAATGTTACCTGTCTCTGTTTGGACAGATTTTGGTCATGGAATTTGCACCAGGCATAAAGATCAATCGCATAGCAGCACTAGATCAGCTGGGGGTTGACCGTGCCAGGTAGTTTGGTTACTGTAACATGCCAGATGATATTGATTTCCTACATATTAAGGTAGGAGGAGCTTTGCATATATTGCCTTGCCTAGTGGCCACACTTCCAAAGAGTACTTAGCTGGGTATAAATGTGACTTCAGTATTGATTGACTGAAGGTAAAAGCTGGGCTCTGTCAGGTTGGCAAGATATGCTGTGGAGTCATACTTGGAGCAGATATTGAAGCATGGGTTTTTCCATGCTGACCCTGTGAGCTTCTAATAATCACCCATCCAATCATTAAGAAGTGACTGCATCAGCTTCAGAGGAGATGATCTGAAGCAACATAGGAAAGCACTGCCTTGATCTAGGCTGTGCAACAGCGTGAGTAGCTGTTGACAAGCCTTATCTGTGTGGATGACAGCATCCTGGAAACATTGCAGTGGACGACACAGATGGAGGCCGCTTGTGAGTTGACATTCTGTTGACCTTTCTGCTGAGTAGCACAGCCTGTGTTGGACTAGTACAGCGCTTGAAAATCCCGCTAAGCTGCAGGAAAGCAAGAGATTGAGTTATGCGCAAGCAAGTAATGGACAGGAAGCTGTTTGAGATCCCTTCCATGTGGAAGTGTGCAATTTGAGCTCGTTGTACCAGCTGCTCCTCTCACATCCTTTGCACTGCTTGCGTGTGCAGGATATTCTATGATTTTGGCATGATGGGAAGGTTTGCACCTCTACAAATTGCCCACAAAGAGAAGGCCATCCAGCTCACTTGCTGGCTGTGTGAAGGGTCCTAGTGCTTTCCTCTCACTCAATTCGCTCGGCAACTTTCTGAAGCAAAGCCAAGCGCACTTGGTGTGGCTTGCAGTATTAGTCCCAATATCAGAGAGGGCCTCATGGAGGCATTCTATGGCGTTTACCAAAAGGATCCCGACAAAGTGCTGGACGCCATGGTCCAGATGGGGGTCCTTGTTCCCACTGGGGATCGGACGGCCGTTCGCAGAACCGCTCAGTTTTTCCTGAATAGGTCGGTCCCCTTTTTAGCTGTTTAGGGTCTTCCAGGTCTTCCAGGTCCGCAAGGCTTCGACGAAATCCGTGCGCGTAGACGTCGCTTGACTTGGGACATCTATCTGCTGTGCAGTTTTGAAGAGCGCTTAAAAGCTCAACAGAAAGAAAAAGAGGGTGCAGACAAGCGTCTGGGTTTCAAAACGAAACTCACTAAGGAGGAGGCAAAGGCCAAACGGAACCAGCGCTTGGCAACCATAGGTGAATGCAGCAAGCCATTGCAACCTTCTCCAGCAGTTGAAATGCGCTAGAGGTGTGATTGTATTCTGGTTATCCTGTTGGCAGGGGAGGATCTTCTGGCAATTGGTGCAGACCAACCTTTTCGATTCCCTGCTACTTTCACCTTCGTGGTCCGAGCATTCTCTGGTATAGCACCTTCCTGATTGCCTCATTCCTGACAACCTCAGTCGGCAGTCAGATATGCTGCTTCAAGACCATTTTGCTGGTTGCTATTACGTTGCTGTTACAGTGCCTTTCTACTTTGCTATATGTGCATAAGGAGGTCATTTGAGCAGCAGCTTACCATGACCAGTGAGAGAGGTATGCTAGGTGCTGTGTAGACCCTGTCACTTGAGAAGTTGAGAGGGTGCGTGTGCAAGCATTCATGTGCAGTGCTCGATGGCATTGGCAAGGGCTTGGACCCAAGATTTGACATTTCTGAAATCGCGAAGCCGTGAGTGGATGAGCCTGCACCTTTCATTCTGCTGGCTTGCTGTGCTTGTGGCGTGCATCATTGCATGAGCCACAGAAGACCCAATACATGCTCTATTTCTGCATGCACGTGACTTCATAGGAAGAGCTATGAAGCTCTGTGCATGGAGGCATCAAGTGCTTTTTCAGCATGTGCAGTTATGCTCTGGAGTTGCTGAGATTTAGAGAAGCAGGCGCAGATTTTGTACTTCAGGTCAGAAGCCTGTTGGTGACTGTTCCTGCCTGCACTTCTTCTGTTGCCATACCAAGACAAGAGCATGCACTTACAACAGCTGAGACTATTGCAATGGGCATTGCAGGACCTTAGGGACAGATGGAACAAACAAGCACGAGCATTCTCAAACCTCGTGAGGCAGGCGGATCGGATAGAGCAGGTGGTAGACGTGATCAAGCGACTGGTGAGGCTGGCCTTCTTCTTCTACTGAAGATGTTTGTTTATTTTTGCATTTTTGATGTCATCCCTTTGGCTGGGGAAGAAGACTTGAAAGGGTCCTAGAATGTGAGGCAGTATATGCTTGTCTTCTGACTGTTGCTTGTTGGGCCTTGTCCCTGCTCAAGTCTTTGTCACTACAAACATGATCCTGGGTTGATTTTTTCAACCCTCAATGCAGGAGCAAGGTGACCTTAAGCTGCGTGTGAGAGCACTGGAGGCAGAGCGTGCTGTGAAAAGGGTTACGATTACCCAGAAGACATTCGGAAATGTATGCAAATTCAATTGATGCATCACTTGTCAGATATTGATGTTATTTGAGGTGCCCAGTAGTACGTGTATACCACCTATTCTGACACAAGCAGGCACTCTGGCAGGCATTGCTGGCGACAACCCTACTGAATATTGCAAGTATGCTGTACACAAATTCTTTGAGGGTAAGTAATACAACCACAAATTTGTGGATAGGAACCTCAGTGCTGTTCCTTGCTGTTGAGCACGCCTCATGAAGGTTACAATACGTCTACGCAGGCACAGGCTACAGCGCTCTTCGCAGCAAGTGGGGTGTTTGGGCTGCAAGTTCTTCTTGGTTTCCTAGCCATCAGGAAACTTGAACGGCAAGAAAAGGTCATCACAGGAACAGCGTGAAGTAGCAGTGCGAGCTGCAAAGCTGGGCATTGGTTTCCATATTTCCGAGGATTGTTACTTGTAGAATTCCACGCTAGGGTGTGTCGGTACCTTATCATTGCTCTTGCCTCTTGGCAAGAGAGTTCAGGTGCGAACCGTGTACTGACGTGACTTTCATTCTGGTCACTCTTGCTTCCTTCTTACGAAGGTCTCTGACTGACAAAGGTTATTGCTTGGCACAGCACAGACTTATCCCACCTCAACAGTGTCCACAGGCAGCCTTTCTGAATGATGTGTCCACAAGCGAACAACCTACCAGGCAATGTTTGCATGCATTGCTGTGCTAGTTCATTGCTTGTAGCATTTACACAATAAATATTAACCACCTGAATGAGACACTGGTGTGGTGACAAACCTACCGTCCTTAAACTCGTTTAAGAACTGCTCTGGCAAGGCGTGCTCCACCTGCATCATAGTTACATGCAGACAGTAGGCATGAGTTCCTCTTGATCTCTCAGGTGGCAATGGCACTATGAGAAGCAGTCATTGTCAAGAACCGTGTCCCAAGTTGAGCTCTCAGGCGGGGCTGGTGGGAGGACACTCACAGGGTCATCCTCTGCAGACAGGCCTGGCACAAGCACATTGACCTCGCTGGATTTTGCGGTGGTCACAGCTGCTCCTAAGGAGTCCTTGCTGAGGTACAGCTGGCAGCCATTGGTATTGTCCACAGCAATGGTAGGCGCTATACCCTGGCAGCCAGCAACATCTGATCACATCAGTCTATGACGAGCAGTCAGCTCATGCCAGATTGATAACATCCTCAAAGCATGGTGTTGGGTTGCTGGGCATGTATGACGATGTCGGACCTGGCATTGGATTTCCACACTTGTGCTGTTGACAACCTCAAAAGCAGCCACCACATTCTGCAGCAAATCCATAGCTGGGCTAAGTTTCTCGTCAGATCTTGCCCTTACGAAGCTTGCTCCATCAGAACATATCAGAGTTTCTCACACTTCTGGCTCCATGCCTACCACTGACCTGGAACACAAGAGCAGTCTTGATGCATTTGTCCACTGTGATGTTATTCACCTTGCCTGCACAAGAATATCGTCATCTGCAATCTGCCTTTTAAGTACCAACATCATCGCTTCACATGCCAAACAGGCGCATCTTTTCACCCACCTGCGACCTTGATTGTGCAGCCTCTACAATTGTAAATGTAAACTGACTGCCGTGCTGAGGTCTCCGTAACCTCCAGTGCCCGTTGCTCAACCTGGTTCTCAATCACCCACCTGGCCATCAAGGACAAGACGTGAATCATGCTCCACAACATACAAGCTTATGAGGAGATCAATTGCTGCATGCCGCGCAGTGTCCTGTCATGGCTTCTAAGCGGAGTACAGGCCCAAATGTGGATGTGCTAGAGGAGGTACTTGCGGCCCTGCTGCAGCTCAAATATGGGAGGTGCTGAGCTGGAAGTGCTCGTTGCAGGCACTTGGCCTGTGGCAGCTGTTGACGGGCCACTTGAAGATGCGGGTACTGCTCCTGTGCGATCAGCACGATTCTTCGACTTCATGTCATCTGTGACCTTCCGCAGGCCTGGCACAGTGAAGAGTAGCACATCAGGAACTTCATGTAAGTGTGATCTAGGGAGATACAGCAGCATAAGTGCTTGCTTACTACAACTTACAACGCGTGCAGCTATTGTACGAACAAGGTGTCAGTTGCCCGTTGGCTTGGAATATCACAAGCAAAGCATCCCATACCGGTGGTGACAGCTTCTCCACGGTTGAGATCGGCAAAGACTTTGGCCATTGTTGGTGCAGGCTGGGAAGCCTTTGCACTGGAGGTCGTGGTGCTTTGGGGAGGTGGAGGAGGAGGTGGTGGAGGAGGAGGAGGAGGAGGAGGGGGGCCGGAAGGACGTGCCACAGATTGCAGAGGAGGTCCAGGCGGAGGCGGAGGTGGAGGGCTTTTAGCAGGGACACTGTCTGCTGCGAAATTGACCACATCAATGCCCACCGGATTCCAAGCAGGGCCCGTGCTGTGGAACTGCTTCACATAGTCCCGTAAGCCCGGTATGTAGAGCTCTTTCAAGGCCTTGGCCCACTCCACATGGTCTGCATTCTTGCCTCTATGTTCTACAAGCACCTGCACATGAGCGGCAGTGTGCATTTCTCAAGGACCACAGCGTGCTGCAATACACGATGGTCTTGTCTGCAGGTGTCTCTAGAACAAGCTATGAGCCGACAATCGCAGGGACTTGTGTGACAGTGTCTGTGTGGTGCAGCGCTCCAAGCGGACAGTCTGTCAGTGTCATCTGACCTTGTTGTTAAAGAACTCAGCAGCTTGCCAGCTCTCCTCGACATGTGGCGCGGGCAGGCTCATCCCTGCAGTGATATTGACTCTCTTTCAGGCAGGGCGAGGACGCAGCCTCTGGTGCAGCTGCAACCAGCTGCCAGGTCGCACTTGGATGCCAACCCCTACAGAACCTCTGCTAAGGTTGCTGCTTGGGCTCGTGACAGTGTGCCCCTGCCACAACGCCCTCACCACAGTCTCTGCCGGAGTAGACCACCCAGCTGAGTGCCGCTAGGCTTTCTGCAACGGCCTTCACGTGGTTGTAGCTCTCGGTGCGCCGCCCTTCGGTCAGCTTGTGCGCCTGGGCAATCGCATCCGCCACGCCCTGGACCAGCGGCCCCAAGGCTGCCTCCTCTGGCTTCTGCACACCAACGACTCTGCAGGCTCAGGGCAGGCTCTGTGAGCAGTGGCGGATCTGCTTCCAGGAGCTCAGGCCACTCGATTAGCGCTTGCTTGGAGGTCCTGCTGCAGGCTGAGCTGCGGTGATGTGTGGAGGTGCCCAACAGAGCTCATCGGCGAGCTGATCTGGACGACCTCGAGTGCGTGCAGGCGAGCTGCGATGGCGGCAGCTGGGCAATGGGCAGCAGCCCGGGGTGAGGCTGAGGCGCGTGCCTTGCAGCGGGAGATGGCGAGGACGACGGTGGCCTCGGCGCGGAAGGCCTGCTCCAGCAGGCGCGTGGCGTCCAGCACCTGCCCCGGCCCGATGGCGTCCGCGGCGGCCAGGAGCTTGCCCACGCCCTCCGCCACCAGGGCGCCGAAGGCCGAGGCCGACGCCGAGGCCGAGGCCGAGGCCGAGGCGGCAGAGGGCGCGGGCGCCTCGGGAGGCGGGGGGGCTGCCCCCAAGCCCTCCAGGCGCTGCACGGCGGCCTCGANCCGCCACCCGAGGGCCCGGCGGAGACGAGCTCTGCCGGACGGCCGGCTCCGGCGGCCCCCCCCCCCCCGCTACCAGCCCCAGAGCCGACCAGCTGACGCCCGCGGCGCAAGCACGACAAGCTAGCTAGCTCTTGCTGGTTACCAGGCAACCATCCTTCGTGTGGTTCTTGCGTAGCTGTGTGATACAATGCTTTCCGGCCTCTCCGGACCTTGTCCACTCGTTCCGGGCTGGCCTTTTCACGGCCCTCGACCCCTTCGAAAGCAGAAAGCCCAATCGGAGGAATTGATGATGGATACATAGCGGCCATCCCAGCAGCCGCAATCTTCTCACCATCAGCAGCCGCATTACCCGCAGTAGAAGAAGAAGGGCTCGCCCATTGAGGAGAGGGGCTGGAAAAAGCCAGCCCAAAAGTGGATGAACAAAGGACGAGAAGGGGCCAGGGGAAGCACTAAGAACAACAAGCACCAAGTGAAGGCGCGCTGTGCGCATGACATTGCAAGTGAGGCCAATTCAAGCCTTACAATTGTCCTGTTACGGGGTAATGAGCTAGCTAAGGGGGACGCTAATGTCCCCGAGTGAGCACATGCATTTCTGACAAGCTAAGCTGAGGAGCCAAACCACCACCACGGAAGCCATTAGCCTGGGCTAATGCACGCCCAGCACGCTGGTGTATCGCCAGTGCCTGGGAGCGCAGTAGACTCGATGATAGCCGCATTCTCGAGCATGCGACGATGGCTTGCGGGAGGCTAGCATGCCCTAAGCTACCCGCCCGACTACGTCGGCAGGCACAAAAAGAAACGAAGCAGCCACGAAGCACTCAGCAACCCCTGCTAAGCAACCTCAGTTCGCAGACGGCTGCCACCGTGCCAGGCCCCCGGGCCAGCCGCGCCCACGCTGCCCGCCCCGCCGGCGACGCCGCCTTGGCCTTCCCCACCACCACCACCCGGCGCCCCTCGCACCGTCGGGCCGGGCCCGGCCTCTTGAGCTCGCCCCCCACGCCCCATAGGAGGCCTGCCTTGAACACTGGGGCCCAGGGGATTGCGGCGCCTGCCTCACGGCCGCTGTGCCGCTCGGCCTTCCCCCCGGGGCCCATGTCCGCGCGCGGCACCTCCAAGGGCTTGCTCGAGGTCTTCAAATTCGCGTGCTACGTCTCCATCCCCGTCGCGCTGATGCTCACCTTCGGCAGCAACCCCGAGAACCTGGAGTGGATCATACGCAACGTGAGCCCCCGACCCCCCCCACCCCCTTTCAACAACCGGCGAGGCCGCTCTCCTGCTGCTGCTGCTCGTGCCCAGCCTCATGTACTGGCATCCTGCCGCGCCCGCAAATGCAGCGCGCCTACGTGGTGTATCCCCCAGAAGGCCCGCGGCCTCCTTCTGCGGAGGAGATACACGAGCTGGCCCGCAAGAACAGGGCAGCAGGCTCCGGTCCTCAGGCCACCTCGGGTCAGTGACTTCCTACAGAGCACGCAGATGTTGAAGCGAAGGTTCGCGCCCCAGCAGAGCGGCCTGGGTCGACAGTCAGGGCAGGCTGAAGTGATTGTGTCCCACACCCGTCCGCATTCAGGATGTTGAGGCTCGTCTATCGGGTTTGACAACGAAGACGCATCCAAGCCCCCCTGGTATTTCTGATTCATCACTTAGCAGTGCATCACTCTTTCTCGTGATTACGCCGGCAGGCTTGGTTACTGCCATGCGTATTTCACAATCACGGTGTACTGGTAGGATCAGGTGAACAGGATTGATAGGCTGGCATCTGGTTCTGCTACAGGTTGCGTTGCGTCTAGACTCCTTCACCAAGCCCGTCTTTGATAGTTGTCCTTCTAGCAGATGGCTTACATCGGCCTAAGAGTCGTGGGAACACATACTAGCCCCCAGCCATATGTAGAGCTCTGGCGGGAATTGCATTTCAGCAGCAATCAATCAACTTGTACACTGTACACAATGAAATTAAGATCGTCGTTGAAGTAGTGATGACCTGGCAGTCCCTGTTCGCAGCGGATGGATTCGTAGAGGCCAGACTGAGACTCATGTCTAGTATGAGCAAGTCCAGGCTGATATAGCAATCGTGTATGAGCCAGTCATGGTCCACATGAAAGAAGTCAGTGAGCTTGTGAGGACTTTTGAGGAGGTCGTCCACTAAGGGAAGAGACAGAAGCCAAGCAGTAATCACGAAGCCAAGTAGGTAGCAGCCAGAGGATGTACGCAACGGTTGACAAGTGGCCAAGCACAACCCTGGCGGGAGGGTGGGTTTTCAGAATCTCCGTAACAACCTTGTCTGCATGCAAAGAAGCGCCCAATGACGTCCATTTGTCAGGCTCGTGAATCTTCGCTGAAAATAGTGACAGAATAGAATCTGTGCAAACTGGCAAAGGCTTGCGAGTTGCTATTACCGACGTGCCGTACCAGCAAGTGCATGTATTTTAACAGTAAGACAAAATGATCTCCTGGCCCCTAAGCCACCCTCTACCCCTTTCTTGCCGCAAGCACCTGAATGCTGACTGAACATATGGCCTAGACACTACAGTCGCCCGTGACACCAAGTATTGGCCGCCTGCCGATCAGCATTTTGCAACCAGAGCTTTCCAAGGGCAGATAGGCCCATCTCACACATCTGAGGTCTGTCAATGTCACAACCTGCAAAGATGTTGGCAGGAGTTGACTTCTTAGACTGAGAGGCCCCACGGCGTGAATCGATAGCTTTCTGGTAGGGGGCATAGAGCGTAAGAGTCATAGAGCCATCCCGTGCAGCACCATTACTTGCTATGTTGGATCTGCAATCATGGCACAAACTCGTCAGCAGGGGCCAGGACAACACTTGAAGTCTGGCAAGAAGTAGCTGTCTCCAGATCATGGGAGGAGGTGTTCACAGCTGCTGACCTGATGGCTCCTGGGGCTACAAGCGTCACGCAAATGTTGAAAGGGAGCAGCTCCATGCGGAGCGAGTCTGTCAGGGCGTGAACAGCAGATTTGGAGGCAGAGTAAATGCCCCCCCATGGTGTTGACACGAAGCCCACGATGCTCCCCACGTTGACAATTTTACCATGCCCCTGTTTCACCATGTGAGGCACCACTTCCTGGTCCCTCGAGGAGGCAGGTAAGAGGCAACAATAAGGACAGAAGCCGCATAGGCCGTTTCAAAGACAAGCATGCTGCAGAAACAGCGTTCCATGCCTGTCTCTGCTTCGGCATCGAGAGCGGCTGGCGTCCTGAGCTGACCCACGCTGACCTGAATTGTGCGAAGCGTGCCAAACACATTGGTCTCGAAGGTGTTGCGGACTGTCTCAAGAGGGATCTCGGCCACCGGGCCTGCTCGCATCACGGCAAAGGCAACCACCGAGTGACCGTAGCAGCTGTGTCGTAGGAGCAGCGAGCTGCGAGTAAGACCCAGTCTAGCTTAACCATCGATATATCTGTCGCCATGATTTTGAGAGGCCTTCATGCTGGAAGCATAAGCACATGGACTGCATGGGTCAGAACACAGACCAACGGCGCTGATCCCGGCATTGTTGATCAGAATATCCACATGCCCCGCTTTGGCAATAACTTCGGCTACACACCTTGTCACAGAGTCCTGGAGGCACAGGTTCGCGCCTGCTACCACGTGAGCAGAAGAGTAGGACAGCTTGCTGCTGCTAAGTCCAAGTGCGAGTGGCAAAGGGCGCGCAGGTGTGAGCGCATGTCCGCACGGGTGATCTCGAGAGCGGCTTCACGGAGAGATGGGGCGACGCTTTGACTTGCGCCAGCGGTGGGACTGACGGGCCGGTGAGGTGGGAAGGGGCGCCGCGTACCTGCACTGTGACATCCAGTGTCACCAGCTCCGCTCCAAGCTCCTGCAGCCCCTCCATGGCTGCACAGCCGATGGAGCTAAGTCAGTACTCAGGGCTGTCCGTCACCGCCCGAGAAGCGGGCGGGGGGCGCAGGGAAGAGTGCGCGGGCATCGTAGCGCAGGCGGAGCAGGACCGGCGAGGCGGCGGGCGGAGGCGAAGACGCGGCAGCCGGCGGCGAGGAGGGCGCGGCAGAGCGCGTGGCCGATGCCGCCGGCGGAGCAGCCGGTGACGAGCACGACGGGGCGCGCCATGGCCGACACTGCACCGCCCGAGCGGCGGCGCGGCCTGCAGGCAAGCCCCCTTCAAAATTTTG
Source organism: Spirogloea muscicola (assembly GCA_009602725.1). Lineage (NCBI taxonomy): Eukaryota > Viridiplantae > Streptophyta > Zygnematophyceae > Spirogloeales > Spirogloeaceae > Spirogloea > Spirogloea muscicola. The sequence goes on along the minus strand of WELB01000086.1, from coordinate 554,031 downwards.
GGGGGGAGTGCCGCTGCAGGCGCGCGCGCCGCCGACGGCAAGACGGCGGGGTGGGGGTGGCGAGACGAGCGGCGAGACGGGCGGAGACGGCCCGCGGTGCGCAACTCAGTGGAAAAGTGGGCAGGCCACAGCAAGCCAGACCACACTGTCGGCGCCACGGCGGCCGTTGGCGGGCTGCCGTACCACGGGCGGGCCGCCGACGGCCAGCGGCTCTCCTGTCCGTGTGGTTCTGGCGCCTTTCGGCCCATCGGCTGGCTTTTCACAAGGAGAGGCACTTCCATAGCGATAGCTTTGAGTGGCCAGCCCAGAAAAAGTATGAACAAAGTTCGAAAAGGGCCAGAGGAAGGGCTAAATCACACAGTGACTCAAGTGGCCACGAGGCACTCGGTAACCCCTGTTGAGCAGCCGCAGCTTGCTTCACAGCCTCACAGCCCTTGCCCAATTCGGGAGAGCCACTTCCTTCCTTTTCACAGCCCCCGCCCTACTTGAAAGAGCTCACTTCTTCTGGAAATGAAGGCCGGCTTCACATAGAAAAAACTCTTTCCAGTAGAGGGCATGGCTTTGATTGACCACCCCAGACAAAAAAAACATGATCAAGTTCGAAGGGGCCATGGGCCAGGGCCAGGTCTCACAGGACCGGGCCCAAAAAGAATGCGGTTACTTCTTATCAAGAGCGGCTGTAAAAGCCAGCCAGGTGCATACAGGGGGTGTTCATGACTAGCAAAGCCACGAGCTTGGCAGACAGGGCACTCTTAGTTACCCCGTGTCAGCCTTAGGAAGTCAGTTGAGCTGAGGGGAGAAAAAGCAACCCCGCTGTATTGATCAGCAGCCGCATTGTGTGCGCAAGCAGCGCATAGGCACCTGCAAGGGCGCGACCGGCTCTGCTGTGCAAATCAAGCGCTTGGGACAGCGGTAGTAGGGACATGGATAGCCGCATATGGTAGCAGGACACAAGACCCAAAGGCACAAAGCCTCCAGGAAGTGCTGCACCCTGTTCGCGTAGCAGCTGATCAGCTTGAGAGGCCACAGACCACAGGAACGGGCCAGCGGCCGCTAAGTAACAAGCGCCCCCCATCCCCACCCCAATGTCTGCTGACGGTCACCGCCGCCGGCCATGCAGCAGCCTGGCCAGCGGCGAGCGGTCGCGCACGCGCACCAGCGTGCGCCCGTCCGCGCGGTCCACCTGCTCCTCCACGCGCATGGCCGGCCCCACCAGCCACGCCGCCACCGCGCCGCCCACTGCGCCTCCCAGCTGCAACCGCCACCCCAGCACCAGTCCACCACGCTGAGCAGGCGCTCTGGCAGCATGCCACCCGCATGAAGGGCGTCCGACGCACAACACATGCGTGTGCTCAGGAACTCACGTGACCCCAGTTGTCGATGCTCGGTGTCATTGCTCCGTAGATCTGCAGGAAATAGAGAAGCCGCGCCAGAGATGAGCGCTGACATGACTGCCGGCCCGAGTGGGCACTTGTCCGTGGGTGGCCAGCTGCAGAACACTGCAATGGCCTCCTGATTTTGGACGGGACTATCTGAAAGGAAGGTCAAACCCATATCCACACGTTCCAACATGCCACGCTCACCACATTGATAGCCACCATTCCAGCAAGTTGCTTGAGGCTCTGCTTGCCCATATGGCCAAGCAAGGCCCTGTGATTGAGCAGGTACACACCGAAAGCTCCGACCTGACAGTCCCAGAGCATCTGCCCGCTTTTTAGCTGCAGCATGAAGCATGTCACAAGTGATCATCGAATCACAACGTGGCCATGGATGAAGCATTGGCAGAAGCTCACCAGGCCAAAGATGGCCCCCGACGCCCCCACCGAAGGCTGGGGGCTGAAATAGTAACTGCAGGTAAATCCTGCAATTCAAGACGCGCAGATGCTAGGTAAGTGTGGAACCAAACCAACCTGCACCCCTACGATAGGACTCACACTGTTGACAATGTACGGAAAGGATAAACTTGTGCCAGGTCTTTTGGACACAGGCTTTAGGATGCTAGCACTGAAGGCTCTAGTGTACAACCTGCAACAGCTGACGTCAGATAGACTGCTAGGAAGCGAGAGCTGCCAATGGTGGCCTCCACGGTTGGACCCACAGAGTTGAGAGAATAGGCATTAACCTGCAGGAGCACAGGGCAACAGTCCAGCAGTTACAATCGGCGCGTTACGTCATCAGTAGGCACGCTGCATCACTTTTGGGTCTGAAGTCCAGCTCAAGATTGACAGAGTAGCATGCGGGCTACCAGAGTGCTTGCATCGAAAGTAGGAGGACACGAGCCAAGGCAGCCAGACGAGGAACAGGAATAAGTGGCTGGCCACTTACGAAAAGGTGCAGCAGGTTCGCATGTAACAAGGCAGGCGTTGCTAGCCGCCATAACTGCCCTTGGACTATGAGGCTGTTGATCTGCCACGGAAGGCACACTCTGGTGAGAGCTTGTAAGCAGCAACATGTCATGGTCAATTGCCAAGCTGTGCAGTTGCATCGTGTGATAGGGAGGAGGCAGGCTTGACCCACCTTAGCGCCCCACAGCAGAAGCTTTCCCTTGGACCCAACCTGCACGAGGTAGGCCCTAGCCGAGCAAGGGACAAGCAATGAGGAGCTTGGCAGAAGTCAGTTGGTGGTAGCTAGCTGATTACGATCTACGGACGAGCCGTAGTAGCATGCGCAGCTGCGGTCTCTGCCTGCCAGCTCCATCGCTGTCCACTGTGTCAAGTACGGGGTTTAAATATAGAAGGGTGAGGTGAGGCCTCACAAGGTGTTGGCGGCAAGGATGACATTGGTCAGCTTCCTCTTTGGTCCACCTTGGCTGGGCTTGGTGACAGCACCGCCATCCTCGGGCAGAGCTGCTGCTCCTTGCCGTAAGGCTCTTGTAGATCCCCCTCTGCCTCCGAGGGGGGCTCTGCTGAGGGAAGCTGCCCTCTCGAGTTGCCCAGTGGTCCAATTCTTGAAGGCTGCGACGGCCTCGCTTGGTCCGCTTCCTGACCTCCTTATGAGCAGGTCAGAACCAAGGCCGACACCAAGGCCCAGGCCCAGTACCAGACCCCGGTCTTGTGTGAAGCAACCGTCTGCATAGGTACGGCCAGGGCAAAGTCGGGCGTGAACACGGCGCGAGAAATAAGAGGAGACGTGACTCCGCTGCCATGGTTGTGTCACAGCCAAGGTCACCCCACCCGCCGCAGACTGGTTGTGTCACAGCCAAGGTCACCCCACCCGCGGCAGACGGTGATGAAGCCAGAGTGTCGGAAAGGAAAGAGGGAGCCCGCCGGAGAAAGGAGAGATCAGGATCACGATGCAACTTTCTGCGCCCGCGCACACAGAATAGTCGGTCAGCTCACGTCCAGTATCGCCACCGGGTGCGCGATGCCCTCTGCAGCTGGTCCGGCGCACTCGACCCCGGCCGCCGCTCCTCCCGCCGCGAGGGCTGCCCGCCCGTTGAGCCTGTAGCGGGTGAGGGGGGCAGCAGTGGGGCTGTCGGCAAGGCGCGCTGGCAGAGCGTGCTGCAGGCGGCCAGGCGAGGCGCGGAGGAGGAGCGCACGAGGGAGGCGACGGCGAGGCAGGCGGCGCGCGTGCCGGCGGCGATAGCGCGCGCGGGCGAACCTCAGCGGCGCGGCGGCGAGCTGCGGGCAGGCCGCAGCGCTCGGGGACGGCCTTGTGGTCGGGCGACGGGGTGCGGTGACAGGGCCAGCCCAAGAGCCGAGGGAAGGACGCTTCCAGGAGGGGGCGGGGTGGCTGGGAGAGCAGAAGGGAGGATAGGGGCTGGAAAAGAGAAGGAACGGAGTACGAGAAGGGGGCCAGGGGAAGGCGCTAGGACAAAACAAGCACAACAACGGATCACTCGGTAACCCCTGCGACGCACCCTCAGGTCAGAGAAGCTAGGCCAAGGAAAGGAAAAGGCCAGCGCCAACAGGTAGTGGGAAAAAGCGTCAAGTCGGAGGGCGGGCCTCGCCGGTGCCACCCCTGCCCCGCGCGGCGCGCCCTGCCGAGCCTCGCGCCGCCCCAGCAGCAGCCGCAGGTCCGCGCCATCAGTGGCGCCCTGCCCGGCGCGCGGTCCGCGTGGCCCATGGACGCCGTGTCGCAGCTCCAGGAGCACGCCAACCACGTCGCCTCGCTCTGCTTCAACCACATTGGCGTCCTGCAGCGCGACGCCCCGCCCGCGCCGCTCCAGGTCGCGCCCTTGCCCCTTGCCAGCCTGCCCTTCGAGCCCGGCAAGCCGGACGCCAGCGCACCGCTGGGCTGCTGGACCTGCCTGGCACACTCATCAGCTTGCAGGCGCAGGTTGTCGATGGCCAGCCACTGGCACGAGAGAGCGGCATGCCCATCAACAAGCAGGCCGAGGAGATGGCGTCGAGCATCGTCAAAGCCGTGAAAACGGTGCATGCTCGCCGACGGCGCGCGCGCGTTTGAGCAGGACGCCCGTCTTGACCCTCTTCGGTGTCCTCCCTGTGCTGATTGTCAGCTGCCGCCTGAGGCTGTGCAGTTTGACAGGCTAGTATCCTCTTTGCCTTCGACTGAGGGGGGCGAAGAGGCTCAGCTGGAGGTCATCAGGCGTCTGCAGGTACGAATCCCGTGTCTGCCGGTTGCAACTCGCGGTCAGCGCGCAAATACTGCTACGTATGCTGTGAAGGCTGCAACGCCGGGGAGCGGGGCAGTGTGCCTCGGGTCCTTATCTCGTCCCACATCGTGCAGCCGGCACAGGAGCTCCTGCCCATCCTGCCGCTCAACGCCCGACCTTAGGCAGCCCGCAACAGAAGTGGGCAGGGATTCAGAGCACTAACGTGAAACAAGATGCCACCGTTGGACAGGCTGAAAGTGACCAGGTAGCCATGGAGCTGCAGGCTGAACTTGAAGCCGCTGGTGAGTGCCTGATGTGTCGTGCTGGCAGTCTGTCATGGTCCCTCAGTCAACCAACCAGGCTTGGCGGTGTTCATGTCAGCTGCAAGGCTTCACAAGCTATTCTGTCCGTGTGATTGGTGCCACTTGCTCTGATTGGTAATGGGCTGCCCTTCCAGTGTTGGCACTTACCTCTCTCTCCCAGATACCTGACGCCACTGCTGCTCATGAGAAGCTTATTGGTGAACAAAGGCTGGCAGCTGACTAGCGCCAACTGCCTGCGTCAACTTTTTGCGGCTGCAGAAGAAGACCTACAAAGGGTGCACGCCCTCTTTCGAAGCTCAGCTGATGATTGCATCCGGCGAGAACAATGATACATATTGGTGCCCTCCGTGACCTGTACATACCAGCGAACCCGAGTACACAACCTGTGCGCTGATGACTACAGCTAGCTTTGTCCTCACTGCTCTTCACCTGCTAGCCATGTGTTTGCTCCGAATTAAAAAAAGTAATCGCATCACAACACACAGTCAGATTGACACAGCTGCATCTAGCGAGTAGCATGCCGCACCCGAATGCAGACAATTCTTATGCAAATAATTGCTAGAGTACCCTGCGAAGAAGCTACTAACAATGACAACAGGCTCAGAGTTGCCCATGGCCCTGTAACAGTGATGATTTTAAGTAAGTTTCGACATTCACACCCACACACATGCATCCATACATGCACCCTCAAGAGAGGAGCGAGTGCCGCTTCAAACATCTCAGGGTACAGTGACAGCTCGCTAAGCACTGGAGTTCATCTGAGCATGCCATCGGCTTGAAGGACAGTCAGCCCACTGGTAACTAGGATTGAGAAAAAAATTAGCACAGCACCCAAACAGCGTGTAGCATTCTGATGTGGCCTCTGCCATCCCTTCCAAGGCATTCTCTACGCATCCATCCAAATCATATGCATCTCGATGCATGTCATGCCAAATGCCGACAAGTGGGAGTGAACGTGCCATGCTCTGCCCTGCAAAAGCCCAAGGCATCGCATGGATGCTCGTGCATCCGTGAGACATTGAAAGCGGTCACATGCCGTTGATGTATGGCAGTCTGGACAGGAGAAAGGAGTGACCAATACTTGCTCCGCATGGGGCGCGGAAGAGTCAGCTCGCTTATCATACACTGGCTTGACTGGACCTGCAACTGGGAAATCAAATGAGAAACTAGGAAGAGGGGGATCTGGGAGGGGGGAATCCTGTGCGCGCGCGCCGCCTGCCATCAGTGGCCTTTGGAAGCACACTCAACTGCAAGAGAACCTGTCAGTGCTGTGCCGGAGGGCTAATCAACCGAGGCTTGCATCACGAACGAATCAACTCAAGGAAACCTGCACAGCTCTGTGGAGCACAGCTCCAACTGACAAGCTGCCTCCTCAGGGCCTGGAGCTCTACCACCCACGGCCGCCACCGCCGCTGCCACCCTGGTAGCCGCCGCCGCCACGGTCCCCGCCGCCATAGGAGCCGCCACCACCGCCACCGTAGCCGCCGCCTCCTCCGCCACCATAGCCGCCGCCGCTGCCGCGGTTCTCATAGCCACCGCCGCCGCCGCGGCCGCTGTAGCCGCCGCCGCCGCCGTACGAGCCCCCGCCGCTGCTGTAGCCTCCACCTCCGCGGCCACCGCCGCCGCCGTAGCCGCCGCCGCCACCGCCGCTGCCGCGCGACTGGGCCTGGTTGACAGTGATGCTGCGGCCGTCGAGCTCCTTGCCGTTCATCTCGCCGATGGCGGCATTCATCGCCTGCTCATCGGCGAAGGTGACGAAGCCGAAGCCCCTGGACCTGCCGGTCTCGCGGTCGTTGATAACCTAGTGAGAGACGGGCGGGCGAACGCGAGCTCAGAGCGGCGGCGGGATGGGGGGCAACAGGCAGGAGGCGAGAAGCGGCGCGGGGGGGGGGGCAGGGTGCGCGGCGGTGAAACGGACGGGGCGGTGTGGTGGCGGGCTGGAGAGTCGAACGCGCGCCTGAAGAAGCGCGGGGAGGTGCGGGTGCAGGGCGGCGGGGGAGGGGAGAGGGCCGGACCTTGGCATCGATGACCTCGCCAAAGGAGCGGAAGGCGTCGCCGAGGCGGGCGTCGTCGGTGGCCCAGGCCAGGCCGCCGACGAAGCACCGGAACTCACCCATGGCGGCGGGCGGGCGGGCGGGGCGGGGGCGGACGGGGGGGGTGCTGCCCGCACTGCGCGTCTGTCGAGAACGGAGGACGGGGGCGACAATGGGGGCCGCGGGGGCTTGCCTAGGTTGCGCGGGGCCGCGCGGGGGCCCAACGGCTGCGATGCGCCGCATCGGGCGGCGCGCGCGCGCCCGTCTGCTAAAACCCCAGCCGCCCGCCACGGCAGCGCGGCGGGTGGCCATCCGCCGCTCCCGCCCTTCCCCTCCCTTCCCCTCCATCTCACAATACACACTCCTCCTTCGGACCTTGCTCCTTCCCTCCCCGTCCATCCTCCCCCGTTCTGCCATAGCCTCTTCAGGCCCCGCAGTCGCTGCTTAGCTCGTAGTATGGCCCCTTCGAACCTTGTCAATTCTTTTCGGGCTGGCTTCTCACAGCCCTTGCCCCCATTGGGAGAGCCACTTCTTCTTCTTCTTTCGGCTGCCCTATCGCAGCCATCGCTTTTGCTTAACCCTCCGAATCTGCATGTGCTCACCTTTGGGTACTAACGCCACACTGTCACATTGGCCGCTGTAGCGTAAGCTTTCGCTACATGTAGCCGCACTTCGTGCACTAGCTTTTGCCTGAATACTGTATTGGCTTGTATTGGCCACCCTTCCGTTGCATGCTTATTGCGGCCCTTCTCTCGTCCTCCGCAAGAGCTGTATCTTGTATCAATCTCGGCCGCCAAGGCTCGCGCCCGTTCTGACATAGCATCTTCAGGCCCCTTAGTCGCTGCTTAGCGCTTTTTAGGCTTTTTAGGCCCTCCATCATTTGGCCCCTTCGAACCTTTGTCAATTCTTTTCGGGCTGGCTTTTCACAGCCCCTTGCCCCCATTGAAAGCAAGCGCGGCCAGATTAACTGGTGGCTGGGAGAGGCCAGCCCAAGAGAATGGACAAGGTCTGAAGGGGTCGGAGTTCTAAGGACTGAAACAGCAGTAACCGAACTGTCAGTAACCTCTCGTCAGTAGATGCAAATCTGAATAGCTACCAGGCGGAAAGACGTCGCCCTGACGGAAGCCGGAGGCCGCCGCCAGAGCGCGCGGCCTGCGCGCAAGTGGACCGCAAAAGCTAGGGACCGCTGCAAAGAGACGGCCAGGCGCATCCGGAAGACTTGGGCGAAGGACCCGGCGACATGAGAGCAAGCGCGGCCAGATTAACTGGTGGCTGGGAGAGGCCAGCCCAAAAGAATGGACAAGGCGACATGGAAGTCAGGCTGCTCGCCCTGCTGCCCGTGGCGGCGGGCCGCTGCTCGCCGCGCAAGGCGGTGAAGAAGGTCAAGCCATTTGGCGCCAAAGGCGCCGTGTACGTCGACGGCGAGTGGGACAAACTCGTCGCCTACCGGGTTGATCCGAGTAATCCCATTGGGAGTGCCACTTCTCTCGCGCCGCGCCGCGCCGCGCCGCGCCGCGCCTCGCCGCGCCTCGCCCGGCGGACCTGCAAGCAGAAGAAGTGAGCTCTTCCAACGAGAAGAGAGAAAGGCGCGCGGGGCGCATGAAATGAGAAGGGAGGCCAATTTAAGCCAATACACAGTTCAAGCAGAGGCGAGTGCAAATTAAACAAGGCTACATAATATAGAGACCTAAACGAGAAGCAAACAGCTCTTCCAAAATGACGACAGGGGCGGCAGCCCGGAAGTCCTCGTGGCCCAGAAAGAAAGGCCAGCCCGACAGAGGAAGAAATGAGCAAAAATATGAAGTAAAGTGGTGGCTGTGAGATGCCAGCCCAAAACAGAAAATTATGAGAAAGAAAGATAATGAAGCAGCTCTTCTCTTTTCCGAACAGGTCTAAAGCAAGGCAATGGCTGAGAGAGGCCACCCAATCAAGAACTAGCTCTTTAAACAGCTCGGTCAGTATTGCTGCAGCGGTCCATGGCACGAGCGTTGCATCTGCATGCCGGTCGCGCTTTGCCTGCAGCCTGTGGCTCTGGCCAGGGCACCCGCTACACGGAGACTAGTTTCTATGACCTCAGGCTGCTCAACAGAGGATATTGAGCACCCAGTGGCCACGTTGAGTCGCTGTGACATTTCACGCTTTGCGGATCACCCGGTGGGCGACGAGTTTGTCCCACTCGCCGTCGACGTACACGGCGCCTTTGGCGCCAAATGGCTTGACCTGCTTCACCGCCTTGCGTGGCGAGCAGCGGCCCGGCGCCACGGGCAGCAGGGCGAGCAGCCTGGCTTTCATGTCGCCGGGTCCCTCGCCCAAGTCCTCCGGATGCGCTTGGCCGTCTCTTTGCAGCGGTCCCTAGCTTTCGCGGTCCACTTGCGCGCAGGCCGCGCTCTGGCGGCGGCCTCCGACTTCCGTCAGGGCGACGTCTTTCCGCCCGCTAGCTATTCAGATTTGCATCTACTGACTAGAGGTTACTGAGAGTCCGCTTGCTGCTGTCTCAGTCCTTAGCACTCCGGCTCCTTCAGACCTTGTCCATTCCCTTTGGGCTGGCCTCTCCCAGCCACCAGTTAATCTGGCCGCGCTTGTTCTTGCTGACTCTTTCGAGCTTCATTGCAGGCTCGGTCCTGAAGGTTGCGGGCTGCGATAAGATTGATAAGATTGATAAGATTGAAGGTTGCGGGCTGTGATAAGCCAGCCAAGGGAAAATTAGACGAGTAAAGGACAATCGAGATAAGACAGCTCCTCCAATGTAAGGCAATGGCTGGGAGAGGCCAGCCAGAAGGAATGTACACGAACTGAAAGGGCTGGAAGGCGCAAAAGGAGACGGAAACGAGTCAGCCCCGCATAAAGCCTGAGGCGGCAATCAGGGCACGCCCAGCAGGAAATTGCATGGCATGTGCCAGGCACCGCTGTAGGAAAAGGAGAAAGGCGTGCAGGGCGAATTGAAACGGAGGCCAAGCAAAGCCTTTGCACTGTTTGTCTGGCGTCCGGGGATGATGTGGGGCTAACTATGGACGTGCACGGGGTTTGACAATCGGTGGCTGGACCTGCTGCAGCTGCTTGCGCTGCGGGCCACCATGGTGTCCAGGACAGCAAGGTGAGCTGCACGGCTTCAGTGCCGCCGGGTCGCTTGACCAGGTGCTCTGCATGTGGCTCTCCACCTTTTCCAGCGTTCCAGGTTCATACAGTGCACTTGCTGGCATGTCGCGCATTAGCTGCTTCTTCTGGGTTCGTTCAGGTGACTCATATCCAGCTGCTACGTACTCCGATTTGCGGCTGCTGATTAGGGATTACTGAGCTCCTCTTCGCTGTAGCCACTTGCATAGCCTTGTGGTTATCGGCCATTTGGTCCTTGTCAAGAGCAAGGAACGAGACCTGTGAGCACTTGAGTGGTCGTCAACAAACAGGCTCGTGGTCTACAAAGCCAGTACCGCGAATTAACAGATGCGGCTGGTTTTAATCTAGCTGTATCAATCACAGCTGAGGAGTAAAGTCTGTGTGCATTGCCAACAAAAGCCAGTTTATGTTTAGGATAAACATAAAAGAATGTCGTTCCGTGACTGATTGGAAGACCATGCGACTGGACCATTGTTTTGAAAAATGAGTGAAAGTTGCAAATATGCAACATGCTCCACGAAAAGGATAATTTGTAACAAAGGACGTGGGCTCACAGCAGGCAATGGCATGAGGTAATGGCTGGATGTAAGGGCTCATTGTACACGTCGCCTGTGCAACAAGCTCGAGCCAACGTGGCATGTGACTTTCTAACGCATAACCACGTTCTCCATCTTCCGTTTCCCACTACACGGCAATTCCTGCCCTACGTTGGAGCTTTCGGCTGCACTCGCCCCCGCGCCCCCCCCCCCCCACCTTACTCCTCTAAANTTCAGGAGCTCGATGTCAAAGAGCAGCGTCTTGTCGATCAGGCCCTGATTTTTCAAGACAAAGTCAAGCGCTCGCTGGCCCTGCACCAATCAATGTCCCAGTTCTCATCAGCCTGGTCTGCTGCCTTTTGCCACAAGCAGCTGACCTGGCAACAATACTCCAACGCAGTCACTATCTCAGGGCACAGACTGGGTAAGGAGACAATGATACTGCAGCTAGATCTATAGACAACTCACTGAGAAAGTCATGGGCCTTGGGCCGGCCTTGGAAAAGTCATTGTCCGGGTAGCCTATATCTGGTGGCACGATTAACCTGTGGGGACATGCAGACAGCCAAAAGTGATGGCCATCTAGGCCAACTTTGTGGATAGCGCCTTGAAAATCACAAAGACGTATACTAAGAAGCACTTAAGGACCTTGTCAGACGACTACTCCTCACTCAAAACAGAAAGTCAATGAGCCCAGCAACTGCCAGTAGCTACCTTCGAATGCCACCGACACGCATGGTGCTGATAGCCTCTTCAAATGCCGGAATGACCTGTTGCAAAAGAAGACGGTGTCAGATCAACCTGCCTCAAACTGCTAGTCACTCATAGGCTAACTGCATCACAAGATGGCAACACTTCTCAAAGCACAGCTGTTTAGAAGTTCTTCCGTAAGATCACAAACTGACTGCCTGAGGTACACAAACAAGCACCAGCAACAAGTTGCAACCAATCACCAGCAGATGTACCTGATGCCCTCCGACTCTAAATCTGTAGAACTCCTTGTCATTTCCCTGTTTCGCAAAGAAAAACTCAGTCCAGCTGCTTCAGTAGAGGAGACAGCCTCAATGCAGGATGCATGAAGTAAGAGCTCGTGAAGTAGCTGCTGACCAGCCTTGAAGAACTTCAAGGGCTGTGCTAAAACAGCCCACATTTGTTGGCTGTTTTAGTCGAGTGAATGAAGGGCTCTGCCGCACCTCAAAGGAACCACCCTTGGTCTTGTTCCGAGCTTCGAATATCCGTCCATAGTACCCAATTGTAAAGCCATCCCAGTCAACCTGCACAGCAAAAGGACCTCATCAAGCATCTAAGACTCACACAAAGTAGTCTCAGCATACAGACGCAGGAGCTCAACGACAACTGACAGGAAGAGTGGTGCGTGAAGTGGTAGGGAGCCAACGCTCTCAGAATAGCAGTGGCCAACAAGCATGCCAAACCTCCGATTGAGTTGGACCCACATCGGCTGATTTTCCAGCAAGACTTGGATCCACATTGGCCTCACGAGCAACCCCGACGGCAAGCTGACAATACCTGCCCGCAGCGCGCCTGCACTCACCACTACGGTGTTCCCAGGCTCAGGTGGAGGACCAGTGCCTTCTCGCAGGTCCTTCCAGAGAGCAGTCCAAAGCTCAGTCAGAGGGCAGCTTGCGGAACCAAAAGGCCACTTCTGCGGCTCTGTCCCTTATCAACGTTATCCAAGCTCATGCTACGAGACTGCTCGGCTTCGAACATGGGTAGATGCAAGAAGTGCATCTCAGGAGCAGACTGTCACTGTACCTCCTCGTGATCATCGAGTGCACAGATGACACTGACATCCATTTGTAAAGCTTGTGGTATCGTGAAAGATTGGCAGCACTGAGGGCATGGTGACTGTTGAAGCGAGAGCAGAGGAGGAGGCAAGTACCTTGTATTGCAGACCAGACGGCGTCAGGGTATAGTCAGGGTACGTCATGGCTGTCTTCCCATAGTCCTTCCCCTTAAGGGCTGGCACTGCAGACGGAAGCGGAAGCATCACGTGTGCAGTATCGACAGATGAAGAGCGAATAGGCAGGTAGCAGAACAAACCCTTCCTGCCCATCACAAGTGCCCAAAGCTGGCCAAGAGACGATGTCGACAGGCCACTACGTCTGAATTATGAAGCAAGAGCCAGGGCATACGCACTTTCGGCGAACTTGGACTTGCCCTTGGCCTCCTCGGTGCGAGCTTCCGATGCACAAGGGCCAAGCCCTGCGGCGGCCGCCAGGGAGACTCCAGTGGACAGCAGGAAGGCTCTGCGGCTCGCCTCGCATGCCTCGTCTGAATAAGGAGACAGGCCAGAAGTCGAACGTGCAAGTGGAGGTGAGCTCTCAAGGATGGCCGCTGCCGTGTTCCAGAGGCGCAGGCGAGGACTGGTCCATAAATCCGAAGAAACGGGGCCCTTGCTGATGTACCTCGGTCCGACTCGGGCGGCGGGCGGGCGATCCCGGCATTCGGACCGACGTGGGCAGCAGCCTGCAGGACAACGGGGGCGCTTGCAACTCAGACGGTTGGCGACAAGGGGAACTGAAAGCCCGGGGAGCACTGAAAGGGGGGCTCGAGAAGAAGACGCGGCTGCTGAGAGCGAAGAGGCGCTGTAGAAGGCCAGCCAGATGCATACAGGTGTTCATGACGGAGCCACAGGCTAGGCAAGGAGGGAGGCTGAGACGGGTGGCAACATTGCGACCGGTGGCGATAGCGGGGCAGGTGGTGCGCAGGCGAGGTGGGGACGGGACCGGGGCGGGCAGCAGGCGCGGGCGGCGCGGGCGTGGCGCGGGCGCGGGAGGGGCGGGGA
>WELB01000086.1:516014-529466 GCA_009602725.1 Spirogloea muscicola | reverse complement strand
CGCGCGGCCGCGCTGGCAGGGCGAGGCGCGTCCCTGCCCGGCGCGCCGCGCCGGGCAGGGCAGCTTGCTCGGCAGACGGATCCGCGGGGCGGGCGGGCTCTTCTTCTGCTGGCCCTCACGGCCGCCCTCGGGCATCAGCAGCCGCGTGGTGCCTCCACGGCTTTCGGCCGGGCGCAGCGCTGCATCCATGCCCGTCGGTCAGGGCGGGAACGGAAGCGGCAGGGAGGAGCAACATGAGCGCCCCGAGGGTGGTGACCGCAACGCAGAGGTGGAGGAGGAGGAGGAGGAGGAGCAGGCGGCGACCTCCTGCGAGCATGGCGACGAGTACAGCGGCGATGGAGGCAGCGACGCTGACGCGGACTTCAACCCGCTGTTCCAGCGATCGCCGAGCGCAGAGCTGTCTGAGCGGGGCCTCGCGGAGGGAGAGGAGGCAGGGGAGAAGGAGACCGACGAGGTGGCGGAGACGGAGCTGGCGGACGGTGTGGACGAGGACGAGGCAGGGCTTGACAAGGAGGAGGACGAGCAGGAGGCCGACGAGGAGAGTGGCGGAAGCGCCAGCAGCAGCAGTGATGATGAGGAGGGGGAAGAGGAGCAGACAAAGAAGGCGCTGCGGCAGCCAGCGGATGGCAGCACGGCTCGTCAGCGAGGACGGATCACGAGCCGCTCAGGTCCTCAGTCGGAATCCGACGGCGAGGAGACCAAGCAGGAGGCTGCTGATGACGTGTGCCAGACAGTCGCAGGCGAGGGTGCAGGCGAGGGCCAGGAGGAGGCAAGGCGTGATGGGCTGCCGCAGCAGGATGCAGGCGACCAAATGCAGGGCGAGCTCAGGCAGGACCCCTCTTCGTGCAGGGTTTCGCAGCTACAAGTGGTCGAGACGGCTGGAGAGCTGGATGCAGCCTCAGCTGAACTTGAGGGTTGTTCACCCCCCCCCCCAGCAGGCTTGCCAGGTGGCCCCGAGGAGGTCCAAGACGCAATCTCCAGGCGCACCCGGGCCCACCTGTCCTTGGTGGACATGTCATTGGACGACTTGGAGGCCTTTCTTCAGGTCTGCATGTCACCACGCGTCTGTGCGTCAAGGTTTTGGCACCAACAGTCCTCATCATCTCCAGGAATTCATCGGTCGGGGTGAATTGCTCTCATATGCAGCGCTGAATTTGAAGTGCAGCACTCTGACGAGGAGGAGTTCTTCCAGCACGTGGATGACGAGGAGGAGTACCGCAAGTTCTTGGCGGCAGTTCAGGGTACCGACCTCGACACTGCAGGGCCTGCAGACGAGGCTGACGATGACGATGACGACGACGACGACGATCAGGACTTTGAGATCGGTGAAGCACTTGGTGAGCTCAGCACCTTGGCTAACCCCATTCCTGGCAAAGGCGTGTTGCCTGGCCTGGCCTCAGCATTCGCCTGTTGACCAATGCTATTGCAGTTGTATAAAGCGTTAGCCTACCTGCTCGATGCAGTCTCCCCCGCCTTCGCTAAGCCTTGCAATTGTCACTGTGCCTGTCTTGGCTGCAGAGCGGGAAATGCTGGAGCAGCTGGGCCAGCTCGAGCAGGAGATTGTGGACAACAAGGCTCTGCGGCGGCGTACGAGCCGGCGCCGCGGAGGAAGGCGCCACGCTGCGGTGCCAGCCACAGGCCGCCTGCGGCCTCTCCTACCCAACGTCCCTCTGGCCAGGGACCACGGTGTGCCCGCCTCTGGTGTGGTGCAGCAGTGCTTTACAGCGAGGCAGGTGTGGCAGCTCTACTGCCAAGTCCACGAGCATGTGCAGCTCCTCGTTCAGGTGTTTGCGATGACGATCTTGGAGGCTGCTCAGCAGGACGTGGCCGTGGCAGCTCACAAGCTGCTGATTGAGCTGGGCGCTGCTCGTGCCGTGGTTCTATCTTGGAAGAAGTCCGCCTTCCCTGCCAGCTGCTTTCAGCCACCTGAGGTGCCAGTGGAACACAAGGATGACAAGGGCAATGGCTCTGATGCGACGACGGCGGCAGGAGGGCCGTCGATCACTGACGTACAATGGCCTTGGACCCCATCTGTAGCCGGACCCGTGCGGTCTCTCCTGGATGTTGCGCCACTGGCTATGCTGGACAGCTTCTTCAAAACAATTGGCCACGGCAAGCTTCCATCCTTCCTACTGCGTGTGGAGGTCATGAGCCCCTCAATCTTGTCCAGCTGATCCGGTGTGACTCTCGCACAGCAGATGATGAGCTCAGATCACCACCTACATTTGCAGCTGTGCAGGGGCAGAAGGAGCGGGAGCAGCACTTCCCTCACTCGAATGTCTTTGTCAGCGAGGTGGCAAGATTGCCCCTGTTCAAGCTGCCAGGAGGAGAAGGTTGTTCCAGTGGAGCTCCAGTGGAGCAGTCGCCTGGAAGGTCAAGTAGGCAGCCCCCTGGACCGCAGCAGCCGTGGTGGGTGCGACCTTGGGATCAATTCGGCGTGGCACTTGTCCGAGAAAGTGTTGCTGGTGCGGTTGCCTGCTTTCAAGAGCTGTTCAATGTCGGCCTTTATCCTAGGCACCAGACTTCAAGCTTGGGTGGTAATGGTCACCTACTCTTCACAGAGGCTGAGGACAGGTAGAGTACCTCAAGCTTGCTACTAGCATTCACGCAGCTGCAACCACCATCAGACCCCTCTGTGGCAACCCGCCAATCCACATCTGCATCTGATGTGCAACTCCTTCACAAGCCAATCTTCCGCAGGCTGATGATGGCGGCCACTCTTGAGTCTCATCGAAGATAGTCTCCTCATGTGTCGTTGTTACTTCACCATCGCAGGCTGCTGGCGTTGGGCATGGAAGTCTATAACTCAGACTGGTCAGCCATACAGCGGCGCTTTCTTCCACCAAAGACTGTGAACCAGGTTGGCGTTGATGCGGGACTCGCCGCCAGTTTTTGAGAGGGGTGCGCTTGATTACGGACTAGGCCATCAGCTCATGTTGTCATGGCTCTGGCAGGTTGACGAGCATTGATTAGGCACCTATGAGAGGCAAGATTGCTGCTTGTGCAAGATTGCTGCTTGTCTGACATTTATGTTGCATTGGCAGATTTTCAACAGGCAGAAAAACTGCTGCTCGTCACGGGCGCCTGACAATGTTATCAAGGTAAGCCTCTCCACTGAGCTGGTGAACAGGCAATACTCTCAAATTCCAGTCAGGTCTTACTTAGAGGCAAGCCTCACCTACCTGATGGCATGCCAGTTATGCTGAGATGGCGAGCGTGCGAAGCTCAAAGCTTTTGCGGATAACTCGGCAAGCTCCCCTTTTCTCGGCACTTGTCTTGCATGGCACAATCTCAGGCAGTGCGTCAGCGCAAGAACGCGCCCCTCACTGACCAGGAGGTGGAGCTCGTGGAAGCTGTGAGTAGAGCGCTTCCCGTCAGGGCTGTCTGCGGCGGGTCCTCTTGCTATCTTACTGTCTGTCTGTCATCTTGTTCATCTATCTCAGCTATTGAAGACAAACTACGTGGGCTGCCGGGCTGCAATCCAGGCCTTGCGGGAGAAAACGACTGATTGGAATGCCATCTGCCAACTGAAGTTGCCGCACCGCGACCCAGCGACGTTGCCACGCCTCTACAGGGCTGCTAAGGGCATCCTCCCCCGCACCTACAAGGACCCAATTCGCAGCGAGCGTCGCCGACTCAGCAGAAGGGCACGTGTCATGGGGGAGGTACATTAGCCGGCACTGGCCCATTCATGATGTCATTGGCTTTAAAACTAATGCCTTGCACTTGATCTCTGCACCACATCAAGAAGGGAAGAGCACAATCGACAAATGTCATTGTGTTTGTTGCAAGGATTCATCCAGTGTCCCAGGGCTCGTGAGTGACGCTATCTGAAGAATGCATTGTCAGTTCTTGCTATGGTTGGTCGTGCACACCCATAAGCTGTGCAGGCAAGGCAGATGCTTCAGCCGGACCTGGATGAGGAGTATGACAATGTCCTGGAGGACCAGGGCGATGCATACATCAGGGATGCCTTCCTCGCCGACGTGCCTGCTGCTGGCTCAGGAGCTAGGGCGTGGGCAGACGCTGGCCATTCTCCGGGCAAAGAGGCTGGTGCACCAGCTCCACCATCAAGCACTGAGCTTGACACTGCAGGCAGACAGGAGCTGCAGGCTGTTCGTCGAGGCCAGCAGGAGGAGAACAAGGGCATCTCGGTTGGGCAGGTGTTTGCAAGCGCATCCACAGGAACAGTCACAGCCGCTGCTGCCGTCTCACTGCCATCCGACTCTAGCCAAGGAGGCTCCAGTGCCTCACTTGCACCCAGGCCGGCTGTGGCGCTCCCACAGAAAGATGCTGTCCCATTGCAGGAGGGTCTGATCCCGTCAACGACAGGGCATATCCCTCTCACCACGGCAAAGCCCAGGCCCACCCGGGTGTCTGGACGGCGCAAGTCCCGCATCACAAGGGCGGCTCCAGCCCTGCTGCCCCCCCTGGTGATGCCAGACGGGCGCATCATTCAGCTGAGAGCACAACCCGGCGCTCCACCACCCGCTCCTTCTGCCGCGCCAGCCATGCAACGAGCTCTGTGGCACCCGTTCACTGTGGCAGCTGAGGCTGCCGAGGCCTTCACTGGGCAGGAGGACGGCAAAGAGAAACCAAAGAGGCCCAAGGCGAGGACAGCCAAGGTTCAGAGGGGCGCGGATTTAAAAGCAGACGCGGGAGCCTCAGAGGCTCCTGGCGTGAGCGCCTGGGCCTACCTGGGCTCACCGCCTCTGGCTGTTGTGGTGACTGGCAGGCGACCTGGGGCAGTGCTCGGAGGCCAGCGGCAGGCTCAGTCAGCAGAAGGTGGTGGCCCATTGGCTCCCGAGATGCCCGTGCAGGAGGCTGTCTCCACAGTCAGAGACGTGGCTGGTGAAGGTCGCCCGGGCACCGAGTGGAGGGCCAGGCCCGAGGTACGGGAGAAGACCAGCACCACTGCGGCTGGCACCCAGCGTGAAGACAACGGTCAGACTGCCACCAGACAGGCCCCTGCAGCGGCACCCCCCGAGCCTGCATCAGCTGTTCAATGGCCTTCTCTTCCCATCGTCATGGAGGAGGAGGAGCTGTCCGACTCAGACGAGGAACCTGCGGCCGGTCTCGAGCAAGCGCCAGGGAGCCTGTGCGCAGTGCCCGGGATGGGCGTGGCTTCTCTTCAGGATGGGGCGAGCGGGGGAGGCTTCTCCGTGCAGCAGCAGGTCCTGTTGGCGCCTGCAAATGGTGGGCGGCTGGGGTTGGCGACCACGGAGTTTGGGGAAGGAGGCGTGGAGTTCGAGTGCGAGGAGATGTCTGATTCGGACAGTGCAGGCGACAGGGCTGTGGCAACGGTGGCGGAGGTGTGGCTCGCTCCCTGCGTAGCCTGGCCAGCCAAGCGCCGGCCTGGGTCAAGGCTGCCGCAGGAGAGGGAGGCGGGGAGCATAGGCGAGGCTGATTGGGGTGAGGTGGGTGTGGGCGCAGGAGGGCGCGCGAGCGATCCAGTTCGAGGAGGAGGAGCTGGTGTCGGAGGAGGAGGAGGAGGAGGAGCGTGGGGAATCGGCGGGCGGCTGGGAGGGCGCTGGCGAGGGGCGGGGAGGGCCAGAACTATTGAGGAAGCTCCTTGCCAGAAGTGAACAATGCAGTGCCTTGAAGCTCTCGCTCGTCAGGAGACGAGGCTGTTGCAGGAATGACTGCTTCTTAGCTTGTCATGTCAAATATGATGATGTGGGTATTCACTTACCTGCCTGATCTGATACCGCAACTTGTTCAGTATTACTGCAGAACTGGGAACAAATCCAATAGGTTTGGATTAGGTTCTGACGTTCTGTCTTGCCTGCTTGTAAGCTTCTATTTGGACATTTCTCTACCACCAGATTGCCACGATACCTCTGGTGACGAATTTCAGGGGTTGGTCCCTCAGAAAAAACGCTTATGGACACCTTGAGAACTGAACGCATGAGCGACTTGTTTTAATGTCCCCAGCACGTCTACTGAGAATGGTTCAGCACATTTTGCTGATCAACTCAATAGGGGCACTCTAAGGTGCAAGGAGACGGCTTGTTTTGGTAGAACCCCGCAAGTACTCCAGATACAAATCTGCCTGAACATGTGGCAGCTGGATGCTGACAGCGCCTACCAGCTTGTTATAAGTCCACCAGCTGCTTGCATGATGTGTAGCATTAGGCCAGGTTGATGTCCGTGGCCATGCTGCTGGCAAGACCTCTGCACGCTCCTGGCACAGGCCAGGTTGAGGAGAGCCATAGCCCTGAACGACAGCCATTGATGATCCCTTGCTTTTTATTTGACTAAGCTGGGCCTACAGACCAGTCCCGAGCTCCTCAAGTTCAGCAAGCAGCCCCTCCCAATAATGTTGCTCTTTTTGCACTTCATGTTTGTGGTCCACCTGAAGATGCAGGAGTGGGCCACAGGCCAAAAACCTTGGAAGCTTGAAGCGCCCCGCTCACTCGCTTNGGGAGGATGGACCACTTAGTAGTTACGAGTGAGGAGCCTCACATCCGACAGACTAGCTGCCGGTAAACTATCCCCCTGACGAAAGCCGGAGGCCGCAGCGAGAGCACGGCCAGCACGCAGATGCAAGGCGTGGGCCATGGACCGCTGGAGGGAGACGGACAAGCGCATACGATACACCTGAGCCCACGAGCCAGCGGCGTTGAAGTTCTTCTTAATCCCCAGTGGGCGAACCCTTCTCCTTCCCCGGCCGCCGGCCCGCCCGGGAATAGTCTTTCCACGCTTGGCTGCTCACAGCCCTGGCCCCCCCCCGCTGCGCCTCGCCCGGCGGGGAGCAGCAGGAGGCGCTTGCAGTCGTGGGCGGTGGCCGGGATCGGCCGCGCCAGGAAAAGGGTGGCGCGGGGCCCGGGCCCGGGGAACCGGCGGGGCGCGGGCGGCGGGGCCCCCAGGGGCCGCCACCAGATCGGCA
This sequence comes from Spirogloea muscicola, assembly GCA_009602725.1. Classification (NCBI taxonomy): domain Eukaryota; kingdom Viridiplantae; phylum Streptophyta; class Zygnematophyceae; order Spirogloeales; family Spirogloeaceae; genus Spirogloea; species Spirogloea muscicola. The sequence goes on along the minus strand of WELB01000086.1, from coordinate 522,577 downwards.
TCGCGCACGTCCCCCGCCCCTCGGGCGTCGGGCTGAGCGACCTCCAGGCGCTGCCAGCCCTTGGCCACCGAGCGGGCCAGCGCCTCGCCTCTGTACTTGCTGCCACTCCGGCCCACCATCATTGGCTTTCGCAGCCGCCCTTTTGGTGTCAGCAGCCGCATCCCGTCATTCACCCAACCCACTGTGGCTGGCTCCGCCGCCTCCCCGCCATGGCGTCCGCGCTCAAGGCGCCGCCACCGCCGCCGCCCGCCGCCGCCGCCGCGGCGTCCAAAGGCGACGCCGGGCCCTACCTCACCGCCGACGTGCCCGTCGACCCCGGCGAGCGCCGTCTCCAGGAGCTCGGCTACAAGCAGGAGCTCCGCCGCAGCCTGGTGCGCCGCTCCGCCCCCCCTCCCCTGCATTGCCCCCAATCGAACCCTCTCGACTCGCGCCTGGCGCCTGCCGGCGGCCGCTCCCGCCCTCGCCAGGCCCCTGCTCCTCGCTCGCCGCTCCCCGAGGCCGACGGCCGCCTGTCGATCATTGTGCCGCCACAAACGACTCGCTGCTGGCTCCCTGACGGCCCCACATTGTGCCGCACCCAGAACCTGCTGGAGATCCTCGGCATCGCCGTGTCCGTCATCAACCCGTACATCACCATCATCCCCCTTTACTCGCTCGCCATCAGCTATGGCGGCCCCCTCTGCGTCATGTGGCCCTGGTGGCCCGTCGCCTTCTCCGCTATCTGCGTCGGCCTCTGCCTCTCCGAGATCTGCTCCTCCTTCCCCGTGAGTGGCTCGCCCAGCAGCACTCCGACGACGGGGCTGCTCGCCGGCTGCCGCGCTCTGTCCTCGCCTCTCGATGACTGCTGGCCCACTTTGCCCGCTGCGCCGGGCAGAGCGCTGGGCATGAGGTCATGCCTGCCCGCTCCCTGTCACGGCCACCCATCTGATCGCACGTCCGCCGTCCTGCGCCGCAGACGACGGGCTCCATGTACTTCTGGGCCGCTTCTCTGGCGCCTCCCAAGCTCAAGCCCATTGTGTCCTGGATCACGGCGTGGTTCGAGGTCGTGGCCGTCACCGTCAGCACGGCCAGCGTCGCCTTCCCGGGTGCGCGCTGGCCCTGCTTTGTGCACCGGCAGTCCTCGGAGTCTTGTCGCCTGCCTCTCCATCCCACTGCCCCTGCTCTGTCTATAATCGAGGGGAAAGCGAGTCGTGGTGGTGGCCTGCTCGTGTTGCAGTCAACCGCCATGCCCCGGCCCGACGAGTCGCTCCGCGTCTGTGGCAGAAGCGGTACTCTTGAGGCCCTCCGCGGTCGTGCCGGTGTCCCAGGAGAGAGTCGTTAGTGACCAGCATTCGCTCGCCATCTCGTTTCACAGCTGCGCAGATCATCCAGCAGACGGTACTCCTCATGTCTGGCACCGGAAAGGACGGGGGCTACTTCTTTCCCAAGGGCGTGTTCTTTGCTGTGTACGCCGCGCTGCTCTTCTCGTGGGCGTTCGTCAACTCCCTGAGCGCGAAGAACGTCAGCGTCTTCACGACCTGCTTTTTGTACTTCAACATCGTCTTCACGCCCATCTTTGTGAGTGCCCACCTCCGAAGCCCAGGCACACAGCTTGTGCGCCATGCCCGTGAAGCCCTACCGAGGTGTTTCCTACGAGCATCACCCACCGCCTCCCCTGGTCTGGCATCGCTCATTCCCTCCACCCTCTCGCTCGGGCAACAGGTCATCATGTTGCCGCTGGTCGCGCCTACGAATCAAAGGGCATCATATGTGTACTTCCACTACGAGAACAGCTCTGTCGTGACAGGTACGGCAAAACCTAGCCCCCTTTTGGCAAGCAGCCTCTCTGCTCGTCGTCGAACGGGCGTGCGATGTGCCGCAGACCAGGGCATGGCATGACAGGAGACAACGTGGCATGTTTGGTATCTGGAGGTGCATGACAAACCCGGCAGCACATCATCGTGCAGGTGTGACGAGCGTGGGAGTCAACTGGATGTTTGCCATGCTCATGCCCCAGTTCTGCTTTTACGGCTACGATGCCGCCGCTCACATCACAGAGGAGACCAAGCTTGCCGACTCCTCAGGTATTCACCAGCTCTTGCTCAATTGCAAGCAGAAGCCACAGTCATAGAGCCTGCAGGAGAGGGCCAGGACCAGCAGCAACAGATACTCCTGTGCAAGGTTCTTAGCACGAGCACAAGCAGCAAAGGAGGAAGTCCCAAAGAGGAGTCGACAAGAGCAGGGCAGTGCAGGGGGAGCGGGTAAGAGCAGAGCGGCAAACATAGCTGCAGGGCGACCAGAGAAGGTGACGCGAGCCCGAGCATGCATGCAGAGCGTGTCCTCGTCGTGACCCCGTCGTGATTGTGGCCTCAGCTTCTGCTTCCCACGTGCTGTTGCCTGACCAGGTCCCAAGGCCATCATGGGCAGCATCTTCGTGGAGATCGTGTTTGGCTATGCCATCCTCAACGCGCTCACCTTCAGCATCCAGGCATGCCCACTCCTCGGACCACCTTCTGCGCAAGCTCAGTGCAAGTTGCGGCAGCTTGCTGTCGCAATCTCGGCAGTGCTCTGCATGAGTAACGAACTGGCTTTAGACAGCAAGCACGCTCTTCCGTGCCCAGCAACTGGGCATGCCGCTTAGGGAGCCGGCGAGCATATGGGATGGGGTTGGACTGCTCAGCTACTTGCGTGGTCCTGGGTGCAGGGATACTGGGGTGACCTCTTCGACCCTACAAATGAGACCTTGGGCCTGTACCCACCCGCTCAGATCATCTACGCTGCCTTCTACGGCCGTTATGGCTCAGGCGCAGGCGCCTACGTCGTTCTGCTCCTTATCATCATCCCATTCTATGCCTCAGGCAAACACCTCCCCCTTGACTTTCCCGCCTTGCCAGCAAGGTCGGCAAACTTCATCGCTCAGGACAAGGCAAAGAGTTGGATCGTGAGAGCAATAGACCTTTTTGGTAGCAAGATTCTGGAGAACCCAACATGGCAACCAGCGCTGCCCAGTGAAGACAACCTGCCCCTGTGGCTTCAATCGCACGTCTCCGTGCGAGAGGCTGTGGAGGCGGCGGTGGCGGTGGCAGGCATGACCATCACTGGAGCCGGATCACCGTGTGACAGAGGCTCTGACGGGGGCGGTCCTGGACATTCTGCCGTCTGTGCAGGCGTAGCGGGACTGGTAGCAGCATCACGGGCCATCTACGCGGCCTCCCGCGATGGTGCTCTACCTGGCTCGACCTTCTGGCGGCGACTCGACCCGCACACCAAGGTCCCCGTGCGTGCCTCCTGGCTGATCGCCACGATTGCCACCCTCATCGGGCTCCCCATCTTCGGGTGCGCCCTCGGACCACCGCTACGCACCTCCCACGTGCGTGACTCGCACGGCTCGCTCGCCCGTTCCGCTCGGTTGGTCGACCAGAAGGAGGGGCACGGCGGCGCCAGGTGCGGAGAAGGAAGCGTGACCCAGTCGTGCGAGCCGTGATGCAGGACCCAGGCGGCGTTCAACGCCATCGTGTCCGTGGCGACCATCGCCTGGGTCGCCACCTACGCCTTCCCCATCTTCTTCCGCATGGTCATGCCACCGGAGAACTTTGTCCCTGGCCCCTTCTTCCTGGGGAAGTTCTCCAGGCCGCTGTGCTTCCTCTCCATGTGCTACATCATCTACACGATACTCATCTTCTCGGTGCCGCTGACGTACCCGATCACCTGGAAGAACTTCAACTACGGGCCCATCGGTGAGCGCCTCATGCCGCCAGCTCCACCCTGTCCGCCGCGCTCTGCTCTCGGGGGCTCGCGCATGCGGTCAGAGGAGTGCTGCGTGCCGGCGGGCAGGAGAGGTCGACCCGAGGGCATCTTCCGCCGGCGAGGGGGCCGTGCCATCCTGGCTCGCCTGTGCTGGTGGAAGTTTGTCTGCGAATTTGTGTTTGGCTTAGTGTGCCTGTGTTTGTGTTGATTCTGGTGTGTGTGCTGAAGTCTCTGATTGAATCCGTGGTTGTGGTTGTGGTGGTGTTTGTGGCGGTGGTCGTCATGGTGGTGGTGGTGGTGGCGGCGGCAGCGGCGGGCGTGGTGCTGGCGGGCGCGCTGATCTGGTTCGCCGTGGACGCGCACCGGTGGTTCACGGGGCCCATCCGCACGATCGACATCCCGACAATGCACGGCCGCGACATCCTGGGCGACTACTGACGGGCGCCGTCGGCGCGGGGCGGTGTATTTCGAGGCGGTGGGCCCGGCGGGGCGGGGCGGCCAGACGGCGCCAGACACGAGTACAGACGGTGGGCGGGGAGGTGGTCCCCTGCCCGCCTGTCTTGCGACGGGGAGGGGGGGGGTGTGATGAGGGAGTGATGCTCTTCCAAACTTGTCAGTCCTTATTGAGCACTTTCTCATCAGGCTGGCTGTTCACAGCCCTCGCCCCGTTTGGGCCGGCCCTTTCCGGCCTTGTACATGATTCCTTTGAGCTGGCCTCTCACAGCCATTGCCGTACATTGCAAAAGCTGTTCTCTCTTTGGGAGAGCTACTGTCTTCCAAAGGGAGCGGGGGCTGTGACAGGCCAGGCCAGAGAAATGAGACTAAGAGACTGAGTGCTTACTGAAGCTGTTCATCCTACCGGCCAAGGTCTGAGACAGCGCTTTTGGCCCCTTCGGACTTCGTCAGTTCATGTCGGGCTGGCTGTTCACAGCTCCTTGCCCCTTTTGAGTCGAAGGGCTCGCCCATTGAGGGTAGGGGCTGGAAAAAGCCAGCCCAAAAAAGGACAGAGAGAGCCACATTTGTCAGGGACAAGGACAAAAGGGGGCTGGGGCCCACGCCCGGCGGGAGCGGCGGGCGCTGACACGGCGCGGGCTGCACACGGCTTGCCAGTGGCGACGACGCCTGGGAGGCGGGGCGGCGCTGCTGGGTGGGCCCACACATCCGCGGGAATCCCTCCCGGGACCAAATAATGGCCGCCACGCTTGTACGCCCCCCGCGCGCGCCGCCGCCGTGCATGCGCCCGCCCGGCGGCGGTCCTCGCCTCTCCGGCCCCCCCATTGTTGATTCTTCTCCGGCTGGCATTTCGGGCCGCCTAATCTTCTCCATACCTCGGGGCTTGCCTTTCACTGCCATTGTTGTCCATCCAGGAGAGCCACTTTCTCTTCTGTTCGCAGCCCCCTCGCCCCTGTTCGGCCCCCTTCGACCTCTGTTCGTTTCTCTTCCCTGCGCTGCCCGATCACAGCCATTATCGCCCTGTCCTGGAAGAGTCCATTCACTCCCGTTGGCAGAGCCGCTTTCCCATGCCCATCCAGCGGGGCGCCGACGGACGGCTTCACACTCGCCGCGCTGACCTAGCTGCCATCCCGCCCGGAGGAGGTCCGCGTATCATCGCAGATGTGGTGACTGCAGATTGCGTCAACTCCGCCAATTCCGCATAAGTCGGCCACGCTCGCCGGGCACCGGTCGCTTTGGCGGCTCGGAGTAAGGAGCGCAAGTTCGCTGACCACCCTCCAGGCGATGCCTTCGCGGCCAGCGGCCCTGGCCATTGACGTTCACGGGGCCTTCGGCAGTAGCTGGCTGGATCTCCTCCAGCGGCTTGCCTGGCGGGCCATCGAGCGGCGGCCGGGTTCGCCAGGCTTCAATGCTGCCGGTTCCCTCGCTTAGGTCTTTCGAATGAGACTGGCGGTCCCGCTCCAGCGCTCTCAGGCTCCTGCGGTCCACACGCACGCTCGCCGCGCTACGGCTGCTGCCTCAGGGTCTCGGCAGAGTGCCGCTTCTCCTGCTTCGAGTTATTCTGAGGTGCTGTTGCTCACTCGTGGTTACTGAGCATCCATCTGCATCATTTCGTGTCTTGGTGTGTAGTTGTCTCTCCTGGCACCGTTTTGTGGCCTTTTGAGGCCTGCGGACAATGTCCGTTCTTTTCTGGGCTGGCTTTGCTAGCCCCTCGTGTGCTATGGGCGAGCCCTCCCCTTTCTGTCGCCTCGTCGCGGCCTCTGCCTCGTCCTCTCCGCCCGGGCGCGCCGCCGCCGCCGCCGCCCACGCCCCGGCCCCACCAAACACCCCCCGGCCGGTGCCCCCGGTTGGTGGCGGCCCGCCCGCGCCCAGGGCAGAGGGCCCCGCCGCTCACTCCACTGGCTTCTGCCTGAGCCCTCAGCAGTACACCCGCTTCCATTGGCCAACACCCGCTCACCATTCCGTGCGGCCCGCTTGTCGCCCCGGTCTCCCCCACTGGCGAAAGAGAAGGTGCTCGCCCTCGCTGGTGCCTCTGGCTTCTGGCCATGGGACCCACTTCCAGGAGCCTAGCTTCTCTCACCTGAGGCTGCTTAGCAGGGGTTACTGAGTGATACGTAGCTGCTTTGTTTCTTGTTCCCAATGGGGGCAAGGGCTGTGAAAAGGCCAGCCCGAAAGAGTTGACCAAGGGTCGAAGGGGCCACAATGACGGAGGGGCCTGGAAATGCCATGTCAGGAACGGGTGGAGGAGGGACCAAAGCTCTGGCCAAATCCCCTCTCTCCCATTCATCACGTCCTCCCGCGCCGAAGCTTTCCCCCACCCCCCCCCCGCTGGTCCCCCGCCCCCCGCCGCCATGCGGCTCCGCGCCGCCGCGGCCCCGGCGCCC
>WELB01000086.1:482945-494920 GCA_009602725.1 Spirogloea muscicola | reverse complement strand
AAAAAAAAAAAAAAAAAAAAAAAAAAAAAAAAAAAAAAAAAAAAAAAAAAAAAAAAAAAAAAAAAAAAAAAAAAAAAAAAAAAAAAAAAAAAAAACGCGCCCGACGCCGGCGTCCAGCAGGCGCCGCCGACGGCGCCGGGCCGCACGCCGACGCTGCAGGAGATCCAGGGCGACCAGCTGACGGCGGTGGCGCAGCGCACGTGGCCCGCGCAGGGCCCCCGCGCGCCCTTCGACGAGGCGCTGGTGAAGCGCATCTACGAGCAGGAGCTCTGCGTAACCGGCGGCGCCGCCAAGGCGGTGCCGCTGCAGCGCGCCATGCTGCTGGAGATCAGCCAGTACCTGGAGAACTACCTGTGGCCCTACTTCCAGCCCGACCGCGAGGCCTCCTTCGAGCACGTCATGTCCATCGTCCTCATGGTCAATGAGAAGGTGAGCTCGCGCGAGGCAGTGAGGACCTTGCGGAGGCGTCGACCCTGCCGGACTGAGCTGGCGGTCCGCACCTCCTGGGCGTCCGTCTCACTCGTCCGTCCGCGGTACGCCGTCGCGTCAGTTCCGGGAGAACGTCCCGGCGTGGAGGAGCTTCCACGAGCGCGCTGAGGCCTTCCCGGCCTTCTTCAAGTGCGTCCTCCAGCTCCAGGACCAGGTGCCGGCGGTGCACCTTGCCGAGTTCCCTTGCCGCTGACCCTTGACCTTTCTTGCTGGCCCTGCGGCACGTTCAAGGCTGCTCAGATGCGTGGCTCTCACTGTTGCCTAAATTGGCATGCGGCTATTAATCTCGTGCAATACCAGGGCGCAAGAGAGATGACCATACGAGAGAAGATCAACTACTTGCTCTTTGTGATCAACTGCTTCCAGGTAAGCCTCTCCTTTTCCTCAAACGCAGCACGTATGGCAAAGAGTATTGGGCCTCATTGAAGTCCTGGCCTGGGCTTGCTTCAAGTCCTTCAAGCCCTGGACGTCATGCGTGCCGAGCCAAGCTCGTCAACGTGCTATGCATCTGCTGCAGTGGATTGCCGCCGGGACTCAGCCGCCCGGGATCGCACTCTTGCAGAGCCTGGAAGATGAGATGGTGAGGGGCCCAGTACTCAAGCTCGTATCTCTACAGCTTTGGCATGCCCTCTCCCCTGGTCGCCGCCAGGTCCTTCTCTACAATGACACCCTCTGTCAAAGCTGACACCTCTGGCTGCTTTTCGCCTACCACTTACATTCATCGTCGCGCTTGATGACCTTTGTGGTCTGCCTCTATGCCATCATCTGGGTGGGTTGAGCAACTTCTCTCGACCCTCATGGTGGATACTTTATTGATCAGTGTCTAAGGTCCATCAACACTCTGTCTTTTCCTTAGATTGCTCTGCGATCCTTTCCTCAACTGGAGCCGCTGTGGAAGAAATTATTGAAGAGAGAGTCACGTGCAGGCAAAGGTGGCCAGGCTCCGCAGTCCCGCACAGAGGCCCGTTTCATACCTTATCTGATTGAGGAGTTCCTTGAGGTAGGCTCTCCGATGCCTGTCGAAGTCATCATGCTCTGGAAAATCAAGTAGGCACTCAGCCTGGCAGCTATGGACACCGGTGCACGGATCACAAGTGCTACTATTTATGCTGCACCGATGTGTCGTGAACTTTGCAAGAGCTTCCAGCATTGCCACTCCAAGAGCTCCATAAGTATTCCAAATCTAGCTAAGTTCTGTGCATATGCGTACTTTCAAGTCCCAATTTACTTGACCAAAATGTCTATGACTTGCTCACATGGCAGATACTCAATGAGGTGGTGAGACCAGAGGCAAATGGCATACTTGAGAATGGCAGAGATGGAATTCATGAAAATGGCGACAGTATGGTGGTTGACCCCCTTTGTCTGCTCTTCTGTGAGCGCTTTGCGGAACTGATGATTGACCTTCTGAGTCAGCTTCGTACACGCAGGTCAGGACCTGTCCGAATTAGCTCGTGGCATCTTGGTGCACATGCTCCTTTATTTTTGCAACAGTCTCTGCAGAGCAAGCGTGAAGTATTTAACCCCATTTCTTGGGTCATTGGTGCAGGTTTGTGCGGACATTACTAGAAGATGTAGCGCTTGTTGTGAAGTGCCGCATGAGCACACTGTACAGCCACCCAAGAGGCCGACTTTTCAGCCAGCTCGTTGACCTGCTGAGATTCTACCAGGGGTTTGAAATCGACGACTTTCGTGGCACACAGCTGACAGACGCAGAGGTTTTGGTAGCTCACTGTGACAAGCTGCAGGCCCTCCAGCGCCTTCTCTTCAAGTCCATGCCAAAGGTGGGAGGCCTGCAACACCTTGACTTGCCATGCTCCATACATTGTCCCTTGCCAAGCTTCATCGCTGAATATGTGACAGCTTTGAGGAGTCAATAAGCACAAGTTGCTGCACAACATATTGCATGGAGGGAAGCTTTCCGTATTGTTGACCATTTGGTGTTTCGCTCCTTTTGACAGTTGAGGGAGCTCGCTTTGAGCAACATTGCAGCAGTGGAAAAACGATCAGACTTAGCCAAGAGATTGTCATCCTTGACATTTGAGGAGCTCAGGAACCTTGTTGTAAATAGGGTACAAGACCTTTGACAATGTCCAAACCCATTTCATCGGACATTATGAGAATGAGAAACTCGTCACTAAGATGGATGCTTTCCTTTCGCTCCTCGCAGTTACATCTGGCCTCTGCCACCGACCCCTGGGCTGAGAGTTCGGACTTCCTGGTCGAGGTCGTTCTGGCATCATTTGAGCGCCGACAATCGCAGCGGGAGCAGTTGAACGAGCTCCCACTGTACCCAAATGAGGAGGTCATGTGGGATGAGAGCTTGGTGCCATCGGTTAATTACACTGGTGAAGGTTGCTTAGCGTTGCCAAAGCTCAACCTGCAGTTCCTCACTCTGCACGACTACCTTCTTCGCAACTTCAACCTTTTCCGCTTGGAATCCACTTACGAGATACGGGAGGACGTACACGATGTGCTGAAGCGTATGAAGGCCAGGGCGAACCCTATGGATCCTGATGATATCACCTTTGGTGGCTGGGCCAGGATGGCCCTGCCATTGGCACAGCCAATGCGTATTACGGATGTGGCTGCGCCCCTCATCGGGGAACAGCGACCAGCGTCCGTGACGGCCGAGTTGTCCATTGATGTGGCCAGCTACAGGGGTGCTATGAGAGCTGAATGGGACGAGCTCAAAGAACACGATGTACTGTTTGTGCTAGCCATCCGGCCTGATCCTCCTTCACCCTATGGCAATGGTGCGGAAGCGGGACCAGCAAGTGCATACGACCACACAGGGGGCAGTAGCGTGCCTGAGAGATTTGGCCTGCTGTACGTTCGGGGGTGCGAAGTGGTGGAAGTGAAAGATGAAGGAGGTCGCCTCATGAATGACTTCACTGGTCGCGTGAAGCGAGAGGAATGGAAGCCTCCCGAGGGCACGAAGCGAACACTAGTGGTGGCACTTGATACTGCTCAATACCAGCTCGATGTAAATGCAGGGGTTGAGGCTAACATCAGCAAGTCACTCAATGTGGTGATGCGCCGCAAGGCCAAGGAGAACAACTTCAAGGCCATACTGGAGTCCATCCGAGACCTCATGAATGAGGATGCCACAGTGCCGACTTGGCTGCATGACATCTTCTTAGGTTATGGTGATCCTGCTGCTGCTCAGTGGCATCACATGCCTCCACAGCAGCAGCTCCGTGTCGTCGACTTCAAGGACACTTTCCTCTCTCCAAAGCACCTGCGTGCATCATTCCCTGGCCGTCAGGTACGTCATGGGTCTCCCTGTCCGTCACTTTCCCAGTCATGGGCAGTGGAAAGCGATGCGCTTTGAGGCTAATCTGACCAGTACTGCGAGGCTCTTTGTGAGTGAGCAGGTGCAGTTTAGGAAAGAGAGGCCAGAAGACCCAGATCCCCAGCCGCCCTATCGTATTACCTTTTCAGAAGCTCCTCTTCCCGAGGCAACAGCTGCGGGTCCTGACAGCAAGCGCAAGGCAGGTGGAGAAGGAAAGGACACGGTCCACGCTGAACTTGTAGTGGAAGCTTACCGAGCTCCAGATCCCGGGCCATATCCTCAGGACCAGCCCAATCAGAATGCGGTTGAGTTTACGCCTGTTCAGGTAAGGTCTATGCTTTTTCAGGTACTTATTGTTCATATCAATATGTTACATGTTACTGTGCGCTCTGCTGATTGCAGGGAACTCATAAGTCTCCCGAGCATTCTGCTGCCAGGTGGACGCAATAATGGCAGGGGTGCAGCCAGGCCTTACAATGGTGGTGGGTCCACCAGGCACAGGAAAGACAGATACAGCAGTGCAGATTCTGCATGTACTCTATCACAATTGCCCGTCCCAGCGGACGCTGCTCATCACCCACTCCAACCAAGCTCTCAATGACCTCTTTGAGAAGATCATGCAGGTACTGACCAAAACTTCTTCATACTTGAAAGTTACACGTTATTACTGTGTCTGCTTTGCACCCTTGACCTCCCATCATACATCCACTGTGATGCTTTAACATCTGTATGCTGTATGCTTGCAGAGGGATGTCCCAGCACGTTACCTGCTCCGGCTTGGGATGGGTGAATCAGAGTTGGCAGGAGAAGGCGACTTCAGCAGAGCAGGTCGCGTGAATGCCATGCTGGCACGGCGGCTGGAGCTACTAGCGCAGGTTGAGCGCTTGGCCAGCACGTTGTCTCTGCCAACTGAGAGTGCTCAGACATGTGAGGATGCAGCGCACTTCTGGCTCCTTCATGTTTTCTCCCGGTGGGAGGTTTTCAAAGTGAAGGTGGACGCAGCCGTCAGGAGTGGTGACAACCCGAAGCTTGTCAGAGAACAATTCCCCTTCCTTGATTTTTTCTCTGATGCTCCTCAGCCTGTGTTCACAAGAGTGTTTCAGTCGCTTGAGGCAGACATGCGGTCAGCAGAGGGGTGCTTCAGGCACCTCCGCACTATGTTTGAGGAGCTAGCAGAGTGCCGTGCATTTGAGTTGCTCAAGAGCACAGGGGAGCGAGCCAACTACCTGATGGCCAAGCAGGCCAAGGTTGTCGCCATGACGTGCACGCATGCAGCGCTTAAGCGGCGTGACTTTCTGAAGCTTGGCTTCAAGTACGACAACCTTGTGATGGAGGAGAGTGCTCAGATCCTGGAGATCGAAACACTCATCCCGATGCTGCTACAGAGACCTCAAGATGGTCGTGCACGCCTCAAGCGCTGCATCCTGATTGGAGATCATCATCAGCTTCCGCCTGTGGTCAAGAATATGGCTTTCCAGAAGTACTCCCACATGGATCAGAGTCTCTTCACCAGATTTGTGCGCCTAGGGGTGCCCTACGTGGAGCTCAATGCCCAGGGACGAGCACGGCCTGCAATGGCTCGCCTTTACTCATGGCGTTACCGTGACTTGGGCAATCTTCCTAGCGTCAGCAGCCCTGGGAGTCCCTTCACCTTCGCCAATGCAGGATTTGCACACACTTTCCAGCTTGTGGATGTGCAGGATTACCAGGGCGTGGGCGAAATGGAACCCAATCCTTGGTTCTATCAGAACTTGGGAGAGGCCGAGTACATTATTAGTGTGTATCAGTACATGCGCCTCCTTGGCTACCCAGCTCACAGAATCTCAATACTCACAACTTATAACGGTCAGAAACACCTCCTACGTGATGTCATTGAGCGGCGCTGCGCTGGCCATCCACTCTTTGGCCGTCCATCAAAGGTAAGATTAGGGCTATTGTAGGGGAATAGGAGGGAGGAAGCCTGGGAGGCAGGATATGATAGAGGAAGTATGTACTTGTTGCATGCATCCACTCAACTTCAGGAGATTTAGGAGCTCTCTGATTGCAATGCCTTTGCCTGAGGTTCACATTTATCAATCCGCAGGTGACAACAGTGGATCGTTTCCAGGGACAGCAGAATGACTACATTCTCCTGTCTCTGGTGCGGACAAGGGTGGTGGGGCATCTTCGTGATGTGCGACGCTTAGTGGTGGCCATGTCGCGTGCACGCTTGGGCCTCTACGTCTTTTGTCGCCGTGACCTATTCCAGCAGTGTTATGAGCTACAACCCACCTTCAAGTTGCTCCTGAGCCGTCCCGATCAGCTCGCGCTAGTGTTGGCGGAATCACAACATCCCACAACAAGACCAGCTGCTAGCGACCAGGATGCTGAGCCCTCTGCCCCACCTCCTCATCTGGTATCATCGTTGGAGGAAATGGCAGGCATCGTTTCTATGAAGTTTGAAATCTGGCAGCGTGCACAGCAGGTTAGCAAACTGGTCTGTTGAAAAATCTATGCTCATGTCGTACTGCTTAATGGAGAGAAGTTGTGTAATCTGAAATCACAGATTTTGCGATATGACTGCCGAATGGCATTGATTACAGCATGGGCGACCATCAAGAAGATTCACTATGCTGCTGAATAGCCGTAGCCTTGGCTGCGCGCAGTGCGCAATTGTGGTGCAAGTCCTATATGCAAAAGACTGACTTGTTTCATCTGCAAGTCTTGCAGGAAAAGGCATCGAAGCAAGAAGCCGCTGTATCTTTGGCAAAACTTCTGGATCATGCGCGCAGCCATGGCTATGGCTCTGATGTACAGAATGCAGCAGCATGATCGAAGACTATTGATGGTCGCCTGTGCAGCGGTCATGGTCAACACTCTCGATTGTTGCTCACCGAGCCAATATTGGGAGTCCAGGAATGACGTCAGCGACATAGAGGTGCAGAGGTGGTAGTGGAATCCAAAGGCTTTCAACGTCTTGCAGCTCGTACACGGTGTGCAGTGCTTAGTGGTGCTGTACACATCTTATCTCCAGTTTTGTACACAATTTTGCAGCCGTTCCCTGGCCAAAAATTGGACGACTGCAAAGAATCTAGGTTCAAAGAATTGAGCAGATTACAAACAGGGGCTCTGTAGGTGGATTTGGCTTAGAGTCACAGACGCTCGCCCCCACAGGCATGTGGTGAAATTGTAGCTCTCCCAAAACCCTTTTGGCAAAGAAGCAGCAATGTACAGCCTCAACGCAGCCCCTTGACCTCAGGCACCCGGAGTACTCAGCAACTTCACCTTCTGCAAGTAGGTCTTAGTGTGTCAATCATGTGAACCAACATCGCCAGCTTCGGTTGCATCACCAGCTCCTTAACTGGCATACTCCCCTTTGCATGTCGAGATTGTTGACATACTTACAGTGATAAATTTATGAGGATCATCTAGTGTTGTTGAACCGAATATAACTTCTCGTTGGAGTTGTGCAGACATCTTGTGTGCCGCTCGTAGCTGCCACATCAAGCTCCAATGTCACTAACTTGCAGAAGTAAACGACAAGCTGCAAACTGGAAAGCATTGGCCAGAGCTTGAGGTAGCTACCTCTGAGCGCGTCATGCCACCGATAACAAAGACAAAAAGTCGTCGACCGCTGGGAAGAAGCTCTGGAGCCGTTGTTCGGCTGCTGGCAGAGGTTGACCGCGAGCTATCATTGCTGCCAAGTCCAGGGGGCTTTGCCATTGAGTCGAAGCATGTGCAGAACTTTGGTAGAAAAGTCCATCCTGTACCCTTCTGACGGGTTACTAAGTTGGTGCACTGGAGGTCTCCATAGGACTGTTACCTTGAGGAGTCGTCAGAGGATTTAGACTTGCTAGCCCAGCTCGTTCGAGCAGAGGTTCGCATGGAAACGCCAGTACGTGCAGGAGTCGTGGTAGTGGCAGCGTTAGCAGTTGACGGTGACGGGGTGGGCACTACAGAAGCCATGCCACGCAGTACTGCTGCCGAGGGTTCCTTGACATAAGGGTACTCGTCCTTGGGAAGGTCCCCTTTGGCAAGATCCTCAACCACATCCTGTCAAATACTTTGATACAGCTCAGTGCATGCATGCACATTTGCTGCATGACAGCCAAGTACCCCTGCCAAAGAACAGAAGCGAAAGCTTCAATGCACATACTATCAATGCTTGAGCAACCAATGTAGAAAGTAGCTCTCTACCTTACCTGCACGAGAGGGTAAAATCGAGAGAGTGACCAGGCCTCCTCATCTTGAGTACGCTCTCGTCTCATTGGCCGCTTGGCCTGCTGCAGCAAGCAATAGAGCAAGCAAGTGTCAAGCAAAGACATGGGCTGCCTGAGTGCTTAGAGGCACATTCCTCTACAAATACTGTCAGGAGGTAGCACAAAGCCTGAAATGCTGGGAGTAGGTCAGCAGGCTTCACCTTACGGGCACCAAACTTGAGGGAGAATGAGCTGTTACTTTGGGCCTTCTTTGCAACAGACACACCTAAGAACTCCAGGTTGTCGACAGCTCGCATGTCCTCCTCCGAAAGTTTTGCGAGCTGCAAAGTGAAGACATGTCCTTCAGAGACAAGGATGCAAGCGAGACTTATTACAGTGGACCCACATCTGTCCATAGTGGACCCACCCACTACAATATGTCGAAACACCAGTACAGCAGTAATACCTTCATCCACTGCACGCGCTTGGTGGAGTCCAGCTTCTCGGGGTGGGTGACTGCGTATATCATGAGTAAGCGCAGCTTGTCCATCTGCGTCAACCTCTGTCAGCACAAGGGGCATAGAAAGCAGGTCATGCTCATGCCAAGTGACAAACAGCAATTCCAAGGCATCAGCACCACGCACACAGTCACTGCAGCACTAGAGAAAAGGTGATATCTCAACACACAGGATTTGTTGTCAGGAGCCCGAGAAGCTCCTTGCTGGTTGCATCGCCAAAGACTAGATCTTGCTCCAGCTTTCCCACATCAACCAAAGCTTCCTCCTTGATCCTCGCATTGATTGATGTTGCGATCTGCAGATGTTGCTCTCCACAATGGATGATGCAAATGACCACTGCTCTTCCAGTAGTCAGGTTGAGTACACGCATGATAGATGACTGGGATGGTCTTATGACTCCACTCCACAAGGAACCTCTGGAAATGCATGCCTCATCATCTGGAAGATGAATGCTCACATGTATGTGCAGACTGAGCTTATCAAGCTGCTCCCGGTACTGTGGTAAAGCCTGAAATAAGACTTGCTCTGCTAATCAATCCATGCATAGGCGGATCTGGAATGTCCAATTGGTCTCAAGGATTGAGCAGGAGGTCGGTGCAAGGCAAGAAGTTGTGGCTACATTACGCCGCTGAAAGGAAGCTACCTGAACCATCTTCTGCATGTCTCGAGTGGAGATATCCTCACGATCCCTGCAAGCTCAGTGGAAGCTGAGAAGATAAGCATATTGGGATCAAGCTAGGCGAATGTTCATTAGTCAGGCTACTCGAACGTTGTAGCAATTCTGTACAACAAGCACACAGGTTACTCAAATGTTCTCGGATTGGGCTGGACTTACTGGCCACCAAGACGCATCTGAGCAGCCTTGTTTGTGGAGCCAAACTGCTGCATTTTGTCATCAAGTCTCAAACCGGCCTACAGCAGAGTAACACATTGTTCCGAATCAATGACACCCACAACCACAGCAGACACTTCCATATGCAGGAATACAAGCAATCCTGTCACTCACATCAGCTATGTGTAGGTCTCGAAGCTCCAACCACACGGGATCGTGCTCCTCGAGAAGCACATCCTTGACGTCCTTTGCTCCCGAGCTTGTCACCACCTCATATCTGTACTTGCTACCCTCCATGGGAAGCAGATCGTGGCACATGCAATCGTAAGTCCATTCGTGAATGACAGGTGCCACCTGCCATTGCAGGCATGCAACCACTTCAGCAGCTTGTATATCTGCTAGCTTTGCCAGCAGTAACGTGCCAGCAAAAACGGTCAAGAAAGCAGACATCCTCATCTCCAAATTTTGGTTTACGCCAGCATAGCTTGTGTCCACAATTGACGGAAGAGGTCAATGAGCACTTACAGGATCAAAAGAGCGGTCGAGGATGATGAGGTCGCAAGTCTCCTGTTGTGGAAAGTTTGGCAGAGAAGCTCTGTATTTCATGAGCCGGTCCCACACCATCGAAGCGAGCCTGGTGGACACCAAGTCTCGTGCACTGGGGCTTGCATTACCCGCCCTAGCAGCTCGATACCGGACCAAGGGAAACTCCTGCAGACATAGAAGCTGCATATATTGGAGAGCGTGTCACCTGGCACTCATCCCTTTCAGAAATGATTGCAAATTCGGAGAGGAAGCTAGCAAAGGGGCAGCCTAGCTATACCTTGACGGATGCAAAGACTGTGGCCAAGCGGGAGGCCACGCCTTCCAAGCAGCGGTCAAACACCTGAGAGCCGTCTCCATACTGCCCATATAGGTGCTCAAGAGCTTGTCCATGGTCTGTCACGAAGCCCTGGCAAAAAGGCTTGCCAAGCACGTCAAGGGCTGCACATCTAGCCTTGCCCACAGATCCTCAACCATCTGTAAACAGTGTCCTAATTGACAATTGGAAGGCAGATATTTGTTGGACACAGCCTTCTACATATTGTGTATGCCTCTTTCAGAATGACAGCACAACACTTATGCAAACGTACGACAAAGACATGTTACCTGGGTATCAATGGTAAGATACTCTAGGTTGACCTGCGCAGCAGGTGACAATCCGCAAGTGCAGACACAAGCACAGCAAAGGTGACAATCCGCGAATGAAGGCATAAGCAGGGTAACATGAATACTACAGGGTTCAGGCCTCAGAAAACGTCAATGGAAAGCTCAGGTCGGCAACGCATCGGACAAATCGACCAAGCCTGCCTGCAGCTGCCAGGTACAGCTCCCAAGTAGCGCACTGCTCAATGGATGACTGGCTCAGCAGCATGCAGCACCGCTCTGAGGGCAAGACCGAGCACCTCCTTCATGGCTGCAATACGAGGGATGAGGAGAGGGTCGCCCTTTATGGCCTGCAGGTACTCCCGAGACACCGGCGAGCTGTAGAAGACATAAGCTCTGCAGGCGACATAGACCAGGCTGACGCATGAGCTTCCAATCTGTGTGAATGAATCAGATCAGTCTTGTTGGCTTGGAGCTCCTCAGCTCTGCAATACTTACACCAGCCCATCCCTGCGCTCGTTTTTGAGAGGACAATGCCTTTGCTACAATCGACAGTATGTCCTGTGCCCACAATGCTTACTGTCGATAACCGCTCACTCTTATTATGTGCTAGCTGCTGTGACTCAGGTAACCCACCCTCAAAGGAGACCTGGCCACAACTACAGCAAGCAACTTGCTGGACAAGGGGCTCGTGGCACAAGTGTGAGCAGGCAGTTCATGAGGCACGCTGCCACGCCAGGGCAGCCTGTTGTGAGCAGGGGTTGTGGAGCCTGTCACCTTTTGTACAGGGGATTCGCTCCAGACATGTCGTCCCTCATACGCCGGATGCTGCACTCGCAGTACCAGCCAGAGCAGAGCAGGCCGTCAGCAAAAGCGAGTAAGGTCCATGTCAAGCAGATACATCCGCCTGAGGGACGAGCGAGCAATGCAGCATGGGATGCCTCTGCAGGGACTGCACTCAGGCAGCAGCTCAGAGCTGCAGGCCCCCAGGACGCGCTGTGCACCGCCGGTGTGGTCAGAGGGCCCGGACCTGTCCCTGGTGGGCTGGATGTAGTAGATGGCGTCCAGCGACGGCAGCGGCTGCCGCTTCTTTTTCAGGTCCTCCACGACTGCACCGCCACGCCGACGCGCGCGCGCCTCGTCGGCCAGGGGACAGGAGAAGCCCGAGAGGCTGTGGGCGGGCCACGCGGCGCAGGCGGAGGCAGCGGCGGCTGGCGAGGGCGCTCACGGGAGACGCCCTCGTCGGTGATGTCGGCCATCTTGCAGGCGTTGGACATGACTCGCACCGTGAACTCGTCCATTATCAGGACCTGCAGCGCGTCGGCAAGGGCCGTCGTGAGCGCGGCGCTCCTCTCGGCGAGCGCAGAGGCCCTCGCTCGGCAGCGACGAGGCTGCGGCGGCGGCGGCGGCCAGGGCGGGCGCGGGAGCGGGCCTTCCAGTCAGAGGCGCCGGAGCCCTTGGCGCCGCGCAGCATCTCCAGCAGCAGGCCTGCGGCGGCGGGAGCGGGCGCCGGCGGC
>WELB01000086.1:444448-458006 GCA_009602725.1 Spirogloea muscicola | reverse complement strand
AAAAAAAAAAAAAAAAAAAAAAAAAAAAAAAAAAAAAAAAAAAAAAAAAAAAAAAAAAAAAAAAAAAAAAAAAAAAAAAAAAAAAAAAAAAAAAAAAAAAAAAAAAAAAAAAAAAAAAAAAAAAAAAAAAAAAAAAAAAAAAAAAAAAAAAAAAAAAAAAAAAAAAAAAAAAAAAAAAAAAAAAAAAAAAAAAAAAAAAAAAAAAAAAAAAAAAAAAAAAAAAAAAAAAAAAAAAAAAAAAAAAAAAAAAAAAAAAAAAAAAAAAAAAAAAAAAAAAAAAAAAAAAAAAAAAAAAAAAAAAAAAAAAAAAAAAAAAAAAAAAAAAAAAAAAAAAAAAAAAAAAAAAAAAAAAAAAAAAAAAAAAAAAAAAAAAAAAAAAAAAAAAAAAAAAAAAAAAAAAAAAAAAAAAAAAAAAAAAAAAAAAAAAAAAAAAAAAAAAAAAAAAAAAAAAAAAAAAAAAAAAAAAAAAAAAAAAAAAAAAAAAAAAAAAAAAAAAAAAAAAAAAAAAAAAAAAAAAAAAAAAAAAAAAAAAAAAAAAAAAAAAAAAAAAAAAAAAAAAAAAAAAAAAAAAAAAAAAAAAAAAAAAAAAAAAAAAAAAAAAAAAAAAAAAAAAAAAAAAAAAAAAAAAAAAAAAAAAAAAAAAAAAAAAAAAAAAAAAAAAAAAAAAAAAAAAAAAAAAAAAAAAAAAAAAAAAAAAAAAAAAAAAAAAAAAAAAAAAAAAAAAAAAAAAAAAAAAAAAAAAAAAAAAAAAAAAAAAAAAAAAAAAAAAAAAAAAAAAAAAAAAAAAAAAAAAAAAAAAAAAAAAAAAAAAAAAAANCGGCGAGGCCGGGGCCGTGGGCCCTCGGACTCTGCCGCCGCAGACCCCGGCCCCTGCGGCCGCCGACGCCGCCGCAGCCACCGCCAGCGCCGGCGACGAGGTCTTCTTATCATCTCTGGCGCTCAGAAGACCTCATGCCCAAACCCCAAATCCGAAACCGTAACCCAAATTTCTAAACCCTACACTATAAATCCTTAACTTCCTCTGACTCCCACATTGAGCGCGCCTCTTGACTTCGTCCAGGGCCTGGAGGTGTGGCGCAGCGCTCTGGATGGCCTGAGCCGCCTGACGACCATCGCCGCAGCCGCGTCGGCCATGGCCGCTCGTGACGTCAGGGCCCGCAGGAGGCCGGCACCTGTGGCAGCCTCTGCTGCTGCTGCTGGACCGCCACCACAGCCACCACCCCAGGACGTCGCGGACGCGCAGCCCCGCCAGGATCCGGCTGCTGGGGTGATCGCCGCTGTCCAAGCCCGATGATGCCCCGTAAGGCAACGAGGACAAGTTGCTCTGTGGCGCACAGTCGGCACCTCTCACGTAGCGCCTGGTGCGGCGCGGGGCTCCAGGCAGAGGCGGCGCTGATGGAACGGCTGCAGGGCTTGGGTTTCTCGGAGGAGCGCGCCCGCGCCGCACTGCTCCTGCACAGGTGGGGCCTGGTCCTGCTGTTGATTGCGAGGTCAGGCTGTTGAGGCAGCGAGTCACAAGGTGCCTGAGTTGCTGAGCCCGCCTCTCTTGTTGTCGCGGCTGCGCTGGATTTGGCGAGTGCAGCAACCACCTGTGCATTGCCATGGACTGGCTGCTGGAGCAGTCTGCTGGCCTGAACGTGGGCGGACCTCGTGCCAGCTCAGCAACCACTGAGGAGACACCGGAGGAGAGCGGCCGGGCAGCCGCAATTCCTGCTGGGGCATCGTCGCTAGCTGATCCTCCACCGACTGAGGGCTCCAATGCGCAGGCAAGCTGCGAGCCACACTGAGCATGTATTTCTAGCAGTGTAGATCGTCGCTGCAGCTTGTCTAACTTCGCCGGGCGGCTCTCTATCGCAGCTGCGTGGTCAGGCTTTCAAGGTGCAGTGCATTCTGCAGGCACTGTCGCAACTTGTGGAGATGGGGTTTGATGAGGAGCAGGCACGCACAGCTTTGCACATCACAAGCCACAACGCTGAGGACGCCTGCATGCTTCTGCTAGGCGACCACGTCCTCCCGCCTGCGCCGCCGCCGGATCAAGGCACTGTTGCACGAGAGCTTGCTGCTGCCGCTGGTGTTGGCCAGATGGCCAGTTCTGATGCTGCCGCGAGCAACACACGGGAGAGCCAGCAGGGTGAGGGGCTGCCTGGTTCTGACCATGGTGACGCGCCTTCAGCAGATCAACTGGGGTGAGGCAACCCGCATTCTCTTTGATGGAAATCTCTGCCCAGATCCTGTCGTGCCTGGGGCACTCTGTGCACTTGATGAGCTTGCTGCTCGCTGAAATCGCAGTGAAGTATATGCATGGGTGTTAGGGGGACGCCGACAGAAGGGCTGTCTGTTGCTCGCCGCACTACAGCGACCAATGCAGACGCTATGCCCTCTGCACCCCCCACGGCGTGCACCTCCGGCAGTGCTGACGAAGGCAATTGAGCTCCTAATATAACCTTTCTGCCAAGCAGCTCGTCTGGCGGCTCTGTAGCTTGAAGTCCAGCAAGAAGCGTAGCAGGGATCTCTTTGCAGCAGGCCTTGCTCCCGCCAATGAGCTGATCCCGCGAGTGGTCTGAAGAGACAGGCTCCGTGTCATTTCAAAATAGTGGTACAGTCCTCACGACATCGAAGTCATATCGCAATTGGTCGATCTCACGACATACGAGTCCCAAGGATGTGGATGCAGCTCAAACTCGGCCCTCACCGTAAGCCATGGCAAAGACAGCGTTGCAGGGTGGCCAAAGTACGAGAGCACCTGCCTGAGCCCTGCGCTGCAGTCATTAGCAGCTAGCTCCAGACAGCTCCACCGCCGCACAGCCCGGTCCCTTTATGGAGCTTGTGGCCTCGTCCGGCGGATCAGTGTGCACCTGGCGGGGCCAACGGCCGCGAGCTGGCAGTGAGCGAGGGCTTGGACTTGTGGTGGAGCTCGGCCACCGCCGCCAAGGAAGTTGCAACACGCTGCCTCGTCCACCCCATGCTCTCAACATAGATTATATTGTACTGGTAGACGTCCTCAGTAATGGCCCGCAGCGTGGTAGCAAGCTCTGCAAGCAGCTCAGGATCGCACTGATTGGTCAGCTGGGTACAGCAACAAATGCTCGTGGCCGTCAGCGATGGGCTGCTCGTCCACCGGGGACATGCAGGGCACACCTGCGCAAGCTGGCCAGCCTCCTGGGCGGAGGAGAGATGCACCACAAGCAAGACGGCGTGCAGCGCTCACCTGCTGCAGGCAAAGCTCGACGGTCTTGCCCAGCATTGTGATTGCGGCGCAGGTTTTCACGCTTGCGCAGATGTGCAAGGATGGTGGTGACCGCGCCTGCCTCGTACCGCCACTGCGACGAGCCTCGACCACCGTCCAAGGAATGCGACAGCCGCTGTAATGGAAGGCCCAGCAAGCCGGCTGCTCCACAAGCCCACCAGCAATGTTGATGAAGCCGATTGCAATGAGCGCGGCAAAGGCCTCGGCATGGGTGGAAATCTCCATGCGGCTCGCATCTGTGGACCGCTTCAGCGTAAGGTGCTTCAGCACCTGCGCCATGCCCCAGGCACGACAGGACGTGAGCCGCTGGGCTGGCGAGACAAAGCAGCAGTACGTCTTCAACTGCCCAGGAAGGTCACAAAGGTCACCAAGGCGACCAGCTCGGCAGGCTTAGGGTTTAGAATTAGGGTGTCAGATCTAGGGTTTAGGGTGGTTGCAGCACGGTCTAGACCTTGGCTATGAGGCCCTCCCGCACCTTCGCTTGGAAGGCATCCGGCAGCCTGCGACATGCAATGGTCATGGAGAGTGCGCCCAGGGAAATGCACACTGCCACGAGCTGTGGCGTGTGAGCGGCAGCAGCGGCGGCGGCGGCGGCGGCGGCGACGGCGGCGGCGGCGAGACCTGGGGATGACGTAGAAGTAGGGGACGGCGCTCTGCTGCTGCGCCACCGGGCCCGCGACCAGCGCCGCGGACGCAAAGGCCTCCACGAACTCGTCCGCCAGCTGCCGAGGCCAACCGGTCTACGAGCTGAGTGGCTGGAGCCGCGACTAAGGCCCAGCGGTGGCGGCGGCGCAGGTGGCGAAGCGGCACTGACGGCGTCGTGGGAGGAGGTTGGCGCCGCAGCCAGGACAGCGACAATGCCAGCGGCGGCGGCATCGATGGCGGCAGTGGCGGCGGCGGCGTCGCACGGTGCATCCGGCAAGCGCGCCAGCAGGCCGCGGAATAGGGCGCCGGCGTCACGCGGCGCCACGTGCTCCGCCAGCGCCCTGGAGGCCGGCGCCGCCATCAGCGGCGGCGGCAGCGGCGGCGGCGGCGCACTGGAGCGTGCGCAAGAGCTCGGCGGCGCGCGGCAGCTCCTCGGCGCTCAGCTCCACCTCGATGGACAGCCTCATGGCGCCGGCGGCGGCCGCGGCGGGCTGTGGCAGTCCAGGCCGAGGTCCGGTTTAGGGTTTTGGGGAGGCTAGGGTTCGGTGTTAGGGTTCTGAGGGCTCCAGCTCCAGGGTTTAGGGCTTGGGGTTGGCTGTGCGGACGCCCGCGCGCGGCACCGCCATGGCGGCGGTGGCAGCGGCGNTCGGCGCCGGCGATGGGGCCGCGGCGCCGCCGGACGGCGGGCTGGCGGACCTGGACGTCACGGCCGGCGACCTCACGTTCGGCGGCGAGGACGGCGCCGACGGGTAAGGGCCGCCCTCGCCGCCGCGTCTCCCACGCGGTGCGGCGGCTGAGCCTGACGGCGCCGCAACGCGCGGCGGCGGGCTGTGCAGCGACGAGGTGTCGCTGCTCGGCCTGGCGGAGGAGCTCGAGAGCTTCCGGGAGCAGGAGGTGCGCTCCCTGGCCGTCGCCGCAGTCGCCGGCGCGGGGCCCGCGGCGGCAAGGGCGCGCGCACAGAGGCCATGCCGCGGCCGTGGCGCTGAGTGCGCGCGGCGGCGTGGGCGGGCTGCCGCAGGAGGTGGCGGCGATCCTGAGGCAGGGCGCGGAGCTGCGCGAGTACGCGCGCGGCGTGGAGGACAAGCTGCGCCTCGTGGAGCTGGAGTCCATCCAGGCACGGCCGCCGCCGCGCCAGCCTGCCATTGAGCAGGGCCCCCCGCAGTCGCAGCAGCTGGCGTGACGCTTACTTGAGGGCTGCCGCACTGCTGGTGCTCCATGGCCGCAGGACTACATCCGGGAGAACGACAACCTGGTGACGCTGCACACGCAGATCCGGGAGTGCGACGGCATCCTCGGCCAGATGGAGTTTCTCCTCGGCGGCTTCCAGGTCAGTCCGCCGCCCGTCTGGGCTGCCGCGGCAGTCTCCGGGTGCTCCTCGCTGCTACGACCATTGCAGCTCCTGGCCATTGATGCCTGGCGCGCGTGGCCATGGTGGAGTGCAGCGCGATCTGGGCTCCATCAGTGCGGAGATCAAGAGCCTCCAAGAGCAGTCCCTCGGCATGGGCATCAAGCTCCGCAACCGCAAGGTCGCCGCCTACTCGCCGACGCCGCCGCCATCCCTTGCCTGCTTTTGGGATCGGGCAGCAGCCTGCAGCAGCCGCGCTGCTCAGAGCGTACAAGCCGGTGCCTGATGGGGTGGCCAGCGCTGCCCTCGCGGCGTTGGCGCAGGCGGCAGAGAGCCGGCTTTCGTGGTTCATCGAGGAGATGGTAGTGCCCCCGGAGCTCGTGGACACGATCATGGACGGCGAGGTGAACCGACGCCCCCGTGCACCTTGCTGGTCGTCTTCAGCACCTTCGCCTTGGTGCACCGGCAGCCAGCTCATACCAGCTGCCCTTGGGCTTGGCCTGCGGTGCATTGCCTCCAGGTGAATGAGGCCTTTGTGCGAGCGCTGCAGTCGCTTCACCGCAAGCTGCAGTTTGCAGCCGAGGAGCCGGCGGCACGCACGGCTGCGGCGCTCAAGGACGTGGAGCCCGTGCTGCACAAGCTGCGTGCCAGAGCCCTCTTCAAGGTGCCCCCTCCTCTTATCATGTCCCTCCTCGCCCCCTGCTGCAGGGCTGGCCGATTTGCGCTGGCACTGGCACCATCATCTGGCTGCTTCGATGCGCCTAGCTAGCTCACGGAGAGACGGGGCCGGCATGCAACCAGGGCCGGGAGTACCTGATGCAGAAGGTGTATGCCCTCCGCAAGCCCAAGACCAACGTCCAAATCCTCCAGCAGAGCGTGCTGCTCAAATACAAGTGAGAGCGAGTGCCCCTCGATTGGTTGGTCATTGTGGCGAACTTGCACTTGCACCTTATCGTGACCCTCAGTGAGCTGCCAACCTTAGACGTTGTAATCGTATGCTTCCCCATCTACTGAAATGAGCACCTCAACTGGCATCCACTCGCAGGTATGTGGCGACGTTCCTCCAGGAGCACGGGAAGGACGTCTTCGCTGATGTGCGAGCGGCGTACGTGGAGACCATGAACAAGGTCAGTCCGAGCTCCGCGGCCTGGTCACTCGGCCGGCCACACCACAGCAGCCCATGAAGAGTCCACTTGTTGCACCACTGACAAACACTCCACGTTGCTTGCTGCTGCTGGTGCGGCAGGTCCTGAGCTCGCACTTCCGGACGTACATTCACGCGCTGGAGAAGCTGCAGCTGGACAATGTTAGTCGTACGGACCTCATCGGCGTGGAAGACAGCAGCAAGGGCGCCGGCGGCCTCTTTGCACGCGGCCAGCAGCCACTGAAGAACCGCTCAGCCGTCTTCTCCCTTGGCGACCGGGCCTCCGTGCTCCATGATACTGACGAGCCGGCCATCATCCCGCACATTGCGGAGCTGGGGGACAAGAGATTTGCGTACGAGGTCCTGTTCCGCAGTCTCAGCAAGCTGCTCATGGACACGGCGACAAGCGAGTAGGACTTCAGAAGCCCCGCCCTACCCCTGCTATGTCCCAGAGGAGGTTTTGGTGACTGGGTCTTGTTGGGGTTGAAATGAAGCTGACAACTTTGGGGCGCTTGTTGGTCGTGCGAGAGTCTGTGCCAGGTACCTCTTCTGCTCGGACTTCTTTGGCGAGGACGTCACGTTCCAGGACATCTTTGCAGGTATGTACGAGCACGTCGCGGGCAAGCGTGGCTTGGCTGCACTCTCACACCTGTCCTCACAGTCTAAAAGAGGATGTTTATACTGCTCTTACACATATTTATGTGGCTCCAACCTTCTTACTACATTCTGGCAAGGACTTCATCACCTACTGTTGCTGAGTCCTTTCTGAGCAAGCATGACATTGAGGTGCACTGGTTGGGTTTGCATGCTGCGTTACTCTTGCTCACTGACAATGAGCGGAAAGGATTTGGGCACAGGCCCCTTTGCGGTGATCAACGAGCACCTCACGGCTGTGCTGCCCAATTGCTTTGACGCCATCGGCCTCATGCTCATGATCAGAATGACTCACCAGCACCAGGTGACTTCCTACGGGATGCATTCGTCGCTGGCATGGAGGCCATTACTAGGGCAAGTCACTGCTGCGCTTGACTGCTGCAGGATGCAACTGAGCAGGCAGTGGCCCTTGTGCGTGTCGCAGCTGCTGATGGTCCACCGGCGCGTCCCGTGCCTAGATCCCCACTTCGACAAGGTCAGGTGTTCGCAAGGGCCATGAGCAAAGTGGTCGCATGAGCCGTGCAGAACAGTGGTTGCAGCTTTCTCCTGCAAGTCAAGTCTCCATACGGTGCGTCTGACAACAGATGAGCTTGCTGCCGCTGTATCCGCAGGTCAACCTGATGATCTGGCCGCGGTTCAAGGTGGTGATGGACATGCAGCTGCAGAGCGTGCGTGCAGCAAATGTGCGCAGCCTTTGGGCAGCGGACGTGCACCCGCACTATGTCACGCGCCGCTATGCCGAGTTTGCCGCCTCGCTCATGCAGCTCAGCTCGCCCGACGGCAGCGGAGACGGCCAGGTTGGTGCTATATGCCATGGCTTTTGCCTGTGTGCAGGTGGGGGCATGAGCCTGGGGTCTGACGTGCTTGGCTGCGCTTGCCGCTGTTCTTGCAGTTAAATCTGAACCTGGAGCGCTTACGGGCTGCTGTGGACGACCTGCTGGTGAAGCTGGCGCGCATGTTTCCCATGCAGAAGCAGCAGACCATCTTTCTGATCAACAACTACGACCTCGTGCTGGCCATTCTCAAGGTGCCCCTTGCTCACCCCCCCCCCTTGCCACCCGGGCTTTCCTCAGCGAGCAGCCACAGACGCACCACCAGCTGAATCTGCACAAAGCGTTCAACTCGTGCAGGAGGCTGGCGTCACCGGTGGCCGGACTCTGCACCTCTTTGAGGATCTGCTCACCAGCAGCAGCACTGTGTTTGTGGTAGGCAGCAGTTGCCTCCCGCACAAATGCTTGCACTATTTGAGCACTGCCTTGCACTTTCTTGAGGTGCATGCTGCCATCTGTGGCAGGAGGAGGAGCTGCGTGAGCATTTTGGGTCGCTCATTGCATTTGTTAAGGTGCGGGCAGGTGAGCTGCCACCAGCAGCCTCCTCTGCAGACCTATCTTGCTCTCTATAGTGCGCTTCATATGCACACCGGTGCTGGGGCATGCTGGGTTGATGGTGTGGCGCTGCGGTTGTGCCAAAGGCAGCGGCGACGAGCAGCTCCATACGGGAGCAGGGCCCGCGCCGCCACCCATCATGCTCAAGGAGGTGGAGCCGTTGGTGAAAGACTTTGCAGCCCGCTGGAAGGTCGGCAATTTTGTGCCCCACCGCTGGCATTGGTGCATATATTCTTGCAGATTTGGTGGTACTAATGGATGAAGAATCATTGTAACCTGCCGCGGCGGTTGTGCAGGCTGCAATTGAGGTGATGCACAAGGACATCATCACCAACTTCAGCAATTTTGTGTGCGGCATGGAGATTTTGCGAGCAGCGCTCACGCAGCTCCTGCTCTACTATACACGCCTCTCCGACTGCCTTAAGGTGGGCAAGACGTCCACCACAACGCAGAGCGCTGAACAGTGCCCGCCTTCCGTGGCTTGTAAGGGCCTGATCGATGGCTTTCGGCCGGCATCCAATGTGTGATATGTGCGTTGTGACAGAGGGTGGAGGGCGCAAGCGTGCTGAGCAAGGATGTGGTGTCCACGTCTTCTATTATGTACGAGATCAAAAAGTACAGCCGGACATAACACGAGGTCGAAAGCATTTGCGCCCTTGCCAAGTGCCAAGCGCAGGTGCTGCCAACCGCAGGGCTGTCGCCCTGTTTGCCTCAGTCCTGGATTGGGGGGGAGCGAACCGCAGCTTCTGGCGCAGCTTGTGGGGGCCCAAAAATGTCGCCTTTGGGCTTGCGCTTCCAGAGCAGTGCGGAGGAACTTCCACGGAGCAGAGCAGGGGAGGGACAGAGGAGGGCGGAGGTGGGGACGGTCTTGGGGTGAACTGAGGAGCGGAGAGGGAGCAAAGAGTGTGCTGAAAGGTGGAGGGCCGAGAACAGGAGGCAAGCACATGTACAGATGTGAGGCAAAGCCGCCTTCTGCTTTACCGACCAGCGCAGTAGCCGCAGGAGCACGTGAAGGCCGCTTTGCCTCCGAGTATCGGACGCAGCCTCCAAGCCCCCCTGCCACCGCTTGCAGTTGGCTTCTTCTGGTGCGGAGCTCAGGCATGGGCCTCGTTTCTTTTGTTGTGGGCTGGCTTTTCACAGGCCATGCCCCATTTCGAGAAGCTGTTTCTTCGTACACAGCTCTGGCCCCCTACGTTTCTCTCGGGCATGGGCCTGTGCTCCCTGTTGGCAGGCTGACATGTGGCAGTGCAGGAGCGAGAAGGAGTGCTAAGGAGGAGAAAGATGCAGGAGGCACGCAGCAGAATGTAAGGGACAGCTCTTCCAATGTAAGGCAATGGCTGTGGTAGGCCAGCCCAAAGGGTACGAAGCAGAGGACAAAGCGTGTCTTGAGTGAGGGGGGGCCTGAGTGGCTGGGTACAGAGCAAGCTCTTCCAAAGGAACCAAGGGCTGTGAGAGAGAGAGCCACTTTCTGGTGAGAAGAAAGCCCCTTGCCAGGTGAGGGCGATGGCTGTGAGAGGCCGGCCAGAAGGAGATGGACAAGGTCCGAAGGAAGGAGAAAGTGCTCTCGCATAGAAGGTAGGAGCGAAGGAAACAGAAAGTACTGAAGACACAGCTCTTCAGATGTGAGGAAATCCAGCCCGAGCTCTTCCAGTGTAAGGCAGTCTCTGTGCAAGGGAGCGTGCAGGGTATGAGAGGGCCAGAGAGTCTGAGCTCTTCCGGCGGGGGCGGCCGGGGGGGGCGGGCGCTTGGCATACCTGGTGCTAAAAGAAGAAAGAAAGGGCTCGCCCATTGAGGATAGGGGCTGGAAAAGCCAGCCCACAAAGAAGGAACAAAGTACGAGAAGGGGGCCAGGGGAAGCGCTAGGAAAAAAGGCAAGCGCGGCCAGGTTAACTGGTGGCTGGGAGAGGCCAGCCCGAAGGAATGGACAAGGTCTGAAGGAGCCGGAGTGCTAAAGAAAACAAGCACAAGAAACAAAGCAGCTACGTATAACTCAGTTAGAGAGAATGGCTCGCCCATTGAGGATAGGGGCTGGAAAAAGCCAGCCCAGAAAGAATGAACAAAGGACGAGAAGGGGCCAGGGGAAGTACGAAGAACAACAAGCACAGAAAAGAAACGAAGCAGCTACGAAGCACTCAGTAACCCCTGCTAAGCAGCCTCAGGTCAGAGAGACTGGTTCCTGGAAGCGGGTCCCCTGGCCAGAGCCAGAGGCAGCAGCGAGGGCTCTGCCTGCACGCAGGTGCAGCGCGCGGGCCATAGACCTCTGCAGCGAGACGGCCAAGCGCATGCGGTATACCTGCGCTAGCGACCCTGCTGCATGGGAGTCCACCGGCTCCCCATGGAAGCGGCGGGCAATGGCGTGACGAGAGAGCTGGGTGAGCAGCTCGAGCCACCGAGCGCCCAGCGCCCCGTGCGTATCGATGGCGAGCGGGAAGAACTCGTCTTCCCGCGGGTGATCTGCGTATTTTAGCTCCTTGGCCCGAGCTGCGCAGGCTACCGCATACCCAGCTTTGGTGGCACACGGTTGGATGTGAGCGGTTACCCCTGCTAAGCAGCCTCAGGTCAGAGAAGCTAGGCTCCTGGAAGTGGGTCCCCTGGCCAGAGGCAGAGCCAGAGGCAGCAGCGAGGGCTCTGCCGGCACGCAGGTGCAGCGCGCGGGCCATAGACCTCTACAGCGAGACGGCCAAGCGCATCCGGCACACCTGCGCTAGCGACCCGGCTGCAGGAAAATCCACTGGCTACCCATGGAAGCGGCGGACGATGGCGTGGCGGGCGAGCTGGTTGAGCAGCTCGAGCCACCGAGCGCCCAACGCCCCATGCGTGTCGATAGCCAGCGGGAATAACTCGTCCTCCCGCGAATGATCAGCATATTTGAGCTCCTTAGCTTGAGCAGCGCAGGCGACCGCGTACCCAGCCTTGATGGCACATTGGGCTGGGTGTGAGCGGTCGTACTGCGTCTGTGGTCACCACGTCCAGGATAAGACGTGGCACGCCGGGAGTTGTGGGGTGGCCACAAGGTCTACGCGACGTGCTTGGAGACCGTCGGCCCTTTGCTGGAGCGGCATGACGGCGGAGTTCTCCGCTGCCACCGAGAAGCCAGCCTCCACCAGGATGCCATGCATCGCATCCCGGAGGCGGTCGTGGGCCGCTGCCCGCTCTCCGCCGTGGGAACAGCGCAGAACACGAGCGGCCAGCTCCTCAGGCTCGGCCCCTTCGCTCGCCACATTCGCACTGACGCACACGCTGGAGGCACGGCGTCAGCAGGCCCAGGAGCCGGTGGACGGCACTGCGAAATACCGGACGAGAAGGGGCCAGGGGAAGAAGTGGCACTCCCGATGGGGGCAGGGGCTGTGAAAAGCCAGCCCGAAAAAGAATTGACAAAGGTTCGAAGGGGCCAAATGATGGAGGGGCCTGAAAAGCGCTAAGCAGCTACTAAGGGGCCTGAAGATGCTATGTCAGAACGGGGGAGGATGGACCACTCAGTAGTTCACCCTAGGAGACGAGTAGGAGACGAGTTTGTCCCACTCGCCGTCGACGTACACGGCGCCTTTGGCGCAAAATGGCTTGACCTGCTTCACCGCCTTTTGGGGCGAGCAGCGGCCCGCCGCCACGGGCAGCAGGGCGAGCAGCCAGGCTTCAATGTCGCCGGCTTCCTCGCCCAAGTCTTCTGGATGCCCTTGGCCATCTCTTTGCGTCCATCCTCCCCCGTTCTGCCATAGCCTCTCCAGGCTAGACTAGAGGTTACTGAGAGTTTGCTTGCTGCTGTCTCAGTCCTTAGCGCTCCGGCTCCTCCAGACCTTGTCCACTCCTTGGGCTGGCCTCTCCCAGCCACCAGTTAATCTGGCCGCGCTTGCTTCAGGCCCCGTAGTTGCTGCTTAGCTCGTAGTTTGGCCCCTTCGAACCTTGTCAATTCTTTTCGGGCTGGCTTCTCACAGCCCTTGCCCCCATTGGGAGAGCCACTTCTTTGCAGCGGTCCCTTGCTTTCGCGGTCCACTTGCGCGCAGGCCGCGCTTTGGCGGCGGCCTCCCGCTTCCGTCAGGGCGACATCTTTCCGCCTGCTAGCTATTCAGGTTTCTCAGTCCTTAGCACTCCGGCTCCTTCTGACCTTGTCCATTCCTTGGGCCAGCCCCTCTTCTCTCCCTTTTAGGGGAAGGGCTCGCCCTTTGGACGGCCAGCCCCATACACGACGTGCCGACCTGGTCGCCATCCAGCCCGGCGGCGGTCCCCGCATCATCGCTGATCTGGTGACGACTGCATCGACTCCGCCAATCCCACCAGATCGGCGTCGTTTGCAGGGCACGCGGTCGGCCAAGCGGCCCGGGAGCGAAAGGGAGCGAAAAGGAGCGAAAATATGCTGAGCACCCGGGTGGAGAAGAAGAAGAAGTGGCTCTCCCAATGGCGGCATGGGCTGTGAGATGAATTCGCGGCCCTGGCGATGGATGTACACGGGGCTTTCGGCAGCCGCTGGCTGGATCTCCTTCAGCGGCTTGCTCGCCAGGCCATTGACCGGCGGCCGGGTCTGCCAGGGGCGATGCCCGGCTTCAACGTTGCCGGTTCGCTCGCACAAGTCTTCCGCATGCGCCTGGCCGTATCGCTTCAACGCTCCCTTGCCCACGCCGTCCACACGCGAGCAGGCCGTGCTATGGCCGCCGCCTCTGGGTCTCGGCGGCGTGCCTCTTTCCCTGCAGCGAGCTACTCAGTCCTGATGTTGCTCACTCATGAGTACTGAGCTTCCCTGCATCGTCTTTGTGTTCTGCAGTGTTTTGTAGTACAAAGAACAACAAGCACAGGAAAGAAACGGAGCAGCTACGAAGCACTCAGTAACCCCTGCTAAGCAGCCTCAGGTCAGAGAGACTGGGTTCCTGGAAGCGGGTCCCCTGGCCAGAGCCAGAGGCAGCAGCGAGGGCTCTGCCTGCACGCAGGTGCAGCGTGCGGGCCATAGACCTCTGCAGCGAGACGGCCAAGCGCATGCGGTACACCTGCGACCCTGCTGCATGGGAGTCCACCGGCTCCCCATGGAAGCGGCGGGCAATGACGTGACGAGAGAGCTGGGTGAGCAGCTCGAGCCACCGAGCGCCCAGCGCCCCGTGCGTATCGATGGCGAGCGGGAAGAACTCGTCTTCCCGCGGGTGATCTGCGTA
>WELB01000086.1:387956-441999 GCA_009602725.1 Spirogloea muscicola | reverse complement strand
AAAAAAAAAAAAAAAAAAAAAAAAAAAAAAAAAAAAAAAAAAAAAAAAAAAAAAAAAAAAAAAAAAAAAAAAAAAAAAAAAAAAAAAAAAAAAAAAAAAAAAAAAAAAAAAAAAAAAAAAAAAGCGCACGTGCTCGCGCGCCGCGGCGCGCCCATCCACGGCGGCGACCCCGGGCAGCAGTGGCCGCGCCTGGCGCACCTCGCCTGTCCCGCCAACGCGCTCGCGCATCTCGACGCCTCGCTCACGCTGCTGCCCGCCGCCGAGGCCCTGGACCTCAGCGCCAACCGTGTCGCCGCGCCGGCCAACCTTCACGCCTGCCCGCGCCTGCGCCTCCTGGACCTCAGCGCCAACCGCATCGCCAGCCTCGAAGCGCTGCCCGCCGCGCTCGCCGGCCTGCGCACCCTGCTCCTGCGCGGCAACGCCGTGGCCTCCACCGCCGGCCTCCAGCGCCTCACCTCGCTGGAGGGCCTGGACCTGGCGCACAACCTCGTGCGAAGCGTGCCGGAGGTGGCGCGCCTGCGCGCGTTGCCGCGCCTGCGCGACCTCGCGCTGGCGGGCAACCCCGTCACCCTGCTCCCCGGCTTCCGTGACGCAGCCTTGGCCTGCCTGCTCGGCGGCGGCCGCCCTGAGGTCAGGCCCAGAAGGATCGCCCAGCCCGCGTAGGCATACCTGCTGCTGCCCGCACGCTGATGGCTTGGCATTGGACCGCGCGCAGCTCGTCCTGGACGGCAAGCCGGCGAGCGCTTGGGAGCGTCGACAGGCGCAGCTGTCTTCCTGGGGAGGCAGAGGGCCGGCAGACTGGCTCGTGGCGGCGAGCGATGGGCCGCCGGCATCTCCGGGCCCCTCCTGGGTGGAGCTGCTGGACGAGTGCTGGCTACTGGGAGCCGGCGGCGGCCACCGAGTGCCCAGCAGAGGCAGTGCAGGCCTGCGTGAAGACGAGAGCGAAGGTGGGTGCAGGGAGCCTGCAGGCCTGC
This sequence comes from Spirogloea muscicola, assembly GCA_009602725.1. NCBI lineage: Eukaryota > Viridiplantae > Streptophyta > Zygnematophyceae > Spirogloeales > Spirogloeaceae > Spirogloea > Spirogloea muscicola. The sequence continues at coordinate 441,025 of WELB01000086.1, read as the reverse complement.
GAGACAGCGCCCTCGACACATTTGTGCAGGAACCGGAGGAGGCAGCCAATGGTGGCGATTGCCAACATGAGAGAGCACTGAGAGAGAGTCATGATGCCATTGACGACAGTGAGCAGCGCAGCAGACTGGTCGGTGCGTTAGCCGGCATACCCTTGGGGTGGGACGGCGGCCTGGGGCATTTCGGAGGTGCACCTGATGCTGGGGGGGGTGGACACTTGGGGGTGTTCAGCGGGCACGAAGACGGCGGCTTGGAGGGCTTGTCTGCATCGTGCACTTTGGAGGATGTTGCTGCCGCTGCGTCTCGGCCCCATGAACCGCCAGGCACGCCCCCCACTCCACCACACTACGAGCCCGACCTGCTCGTGCGGCGGCACGATGTGGAGGACACGGCTCTCGGAGAAGGAGATGTGGCTTGGGGCGCTGAGGATGGTGGCCACCGAAGCAACGGTGGCAGCAGCGCCAGCAGCAGCAGCAGCAGCGACGTAGCTTGGTCTGACAGCGGCAACAGCGTCGGCAGCAGCCCGGAGCTCAGCTTGCTCTCGGCGAGGCTGGCCGCACGCTCGCAAGCACCTCTCGTGGCTGCCGTATGGCAGGCGGAATCCTCGAAGATCTCCGCAGACACAGTTCCACCCGCCGAGCATGACCACCGGGCTGGCGCAGGGGGACAGCAACCGGGCTCCTCCAGCAGCGGGCCTGGCAACGGGCTGCGCATACGAGTGGGGTCCCCATCGGCCGACCATACATTGCCACCCTTTGCTGGCGAGCACTCGCTCATACTGCCCTGGCCGGAAGACGTTACGGCGGGCGGCGGCCAGGTGGGGCTCCTGTACAATGACGACATGGTCGCGCAGGCTGCCGGGGGCGGAGAGCTGGCAGCCGACGGCAATGGTCTCGAAGGCAGCAGGGAGGGGGGAGGCCAGCTGCGGCCCCCCCCTCGCCGAGCGCGGCGCATGGCGTGGATGGACGGGTCCTTGGTGGCGCCCTCGTCAGCTTCGCCCTCCCTGCCGTCCTCCCCGCTAGGCCCGAGGGCTGGCCGTCGGCTGCCTGCTGTGCGGCACGTGTGGCCTGCTGCCTGGGAGGCCCTGTCGCCTCACCTCGGCAGCCAGGCGAGCACCCCTGCTGTGTCCCCAGGCCCGATCGCCCATCATGACGCCCATGACGCCGATGAGGCAGCCCTGGCTGCTCTTTTCCACAAGACAATTGCTGATCGCGAGCGTGAGGAGCGGTGCCTGCGTGCTGTGCGGTGCACATGCCTGCGACTCTGGGAGGATGGCCGGCACGAAAGGTAAGGAAACCCAGCAGTCCTGCTTCCTGTCGTGCCTCGATGGTTGGACTTTTGCCCGGCCATGGGGCCGTAAACCACATACTGAAGTTGGCGTTCCCACAGGCCTGCAGTACTCCTGCTCAGCTCCAAGTGGCACCTCTACTTCCTGCAGGAGGACACGAGTGTCTCACTCCTTTCACATAGGCCTGGTGAGACGATCTCGAGCCGGACTTATCTGTTGCTTCAGTCGGCGTCCGTTTCCTCCACTGTGATACAAATTTCTTTGCCTTCCATCTTGAACAAGATGGGGGCCAGCTCCAGTCCTGATGACACAGTGGCAGGCATGCAGAGCCTTCCTTATCTGTGATGGCAAATCACTGCACAGTAGACCTGCGCAGGCTTTGCATTGGCCTCAATCGGCAAGTGCTCAGGTGAGACGGATGTAAAAAACCGAGCTGTTTAGAACTTTGAGTTGTTGGTGCCCAGCACAACGGCAGGCTATAGGAACTTTCCTATATCATGCTTTGCAATCCCCACTGCTTCGCTGCCTGTGTAGCATGTTGACGGGTCTTTGGTTGCTGTAGTGTATGTCCGCGTCCTTCACACATACTCGTCTGTAAACATGTGATGCATCACGTTGCCACATGCAGGCTGGATGTGGGGGTGGCAGCCTCTTACGTCGTCCTATTGCAAGATGCAAGTGTCACTGCAGAGCTTCTGAGCTTGCTCGTGGAAAGATCAAAGGCTGAGCCGTTGCCGCTTGTTATTGAGAGGTAGGCTTCGAGCCGCCTTGTTGTTGCTGCTGGACCACATAGCAGTGTTGTGGCGTATCTTTGGATGACAGCATCACTCTTGACAACACAGTTGGCGTGGTTACTTGTCAGCTGGGAGGCCAAACAGCTCAATTGGCTTCAACAGTGTCTGGGTGAGCTCCGGCCGCTCAACCTGCACTTGTACACAATGCTACATGTGCGGAGGCCACCAGGTACTGCACTTGGCCGTTGTCTTGGAAGCTATTCATGATTAAGATTTTTTACTGCTTGCTTAGTTATTTTCCCAAGGTGACAAGAATCAGTCCCTATTGCAGGCCCTATTTGGCAGCTGCAAAAGCTTCTCAGGTCGACGTGTAGTGATCTTTTAGCAGTCCTCTGCTGCAGGTCTCACTTGGGAGCTGCAGATATTGGTAGCAACGTCTCAAACCCTTGCCCTGTGCCGAGAACAATGGCCATTGCTGGGGTCGTCCTTCTCTACGCCGGATCCTCAACACACAGTGTACTTCCTGTTGCTGTGCAAGGAAAACCTTCATAATGTGATTCGATTGGTGAGTTTGCTGATATGCTTATGCCACCTGTTTCAGTTTATGAACCAACTGGATAGACATCTGCATCTGCAAAATAAGCACTCATATTGCAAAGCACCGTGGACTCTGACGATTTGAATAACGACTTGCCATTCCAAGATTGTGTCCGAGCCCTCGAATTGGGATCCTTTAGGCAGCAACCATTGACTGCCAATGAAAGTGTCACAATAAGCTTGTAGCAATTGTTTGTAGCAATGTGACGCGCTTGATGGGCCTCAGCGAGTGTCTTTCTGTGCATAAGCAGGACGCCAGTCAAAACGACAACTTGCTCAAGGTGTCATTCAGAAGAGGATCAGTATGGCAGTTGCAATTCGAAAATGCTGAGCAATTGCGTCGACATGCTTCAATATTGAAGGCTCTGCCAGCACAACCTCTTGGGCCATCCTTGGAGGCTCTTATACCTGTTGGCCCATGATGCCATCCTACTATGTGTGGGTTAATGTATGTCATCCACTTGTTGGTGAATGCCATTCTGCTTAAGGGAGTTGATGGCACACAGGCTTGTAATTTCACAAGCCGATGTCGAGGATATAACCATGGTATCTTCGTTAACGTGCAATGCAGTCATGCCAAATCATGGGAGGTCAATCTCAATTGTATCATCATTGTGCTCTCCTCGTCGTACCATTTCAAACATGTGATGCCTCAATGGGTGGTACAGCTTGTCCTGCAATTTTATGCATAGTTGCTAAAGCTCTCACTGGCTCCTAACCAACTTAAGCCAAGGTCATAACAATATCATTGCAGTATGATGCTGCCATCGTTGACAGATGTGGCTGGAGGGTGGCTGGTGTTGGGCTTTGACATGAGTGGATCTTGTGTATGGTCATGGCGATCTATTATGGTACATCAGTAGCATGGCGACTTTCAATGTTGCACCTATCGACTACATGTATAATCTGTAGCGATGTGTCTTCTCCACGCAGTGTCCTCCATCGCGCGTTTGCGCACTTTAACGGGTCCGGCAGACTGCCCCCACTTGTCATCACAATTGCACTCTAAGAGCAAATGGTTCAATCACTCCCATTTTCTAGAGATGATCGGTCGTTAATCTGGACACACTCGCTACTACCCGGACACTGCTATATCTGGTCAGACTGCCTCGGCGATAAACATGGATACTTTAACATCGAACATCGAATACACCAAATCCCATAGGTAATTTCGGCCATTTGTTGCACACCTTTACTATTATCCGTTGCTGATCCTTGCTTGAGGTTTGTTGGCCATGGTGTGGGGTGGAACGGGATCGCAGACTTGCATGCCGAATTTGTCCAGAGCCTCCGTGACACTTTGATCACCCCAACTTGATGTCTTGCTGCTCCGATCTCTCTTCACTCGGATCCGCAACAGTTCTCCAAGGGCCCAGAATCCTCGAGAGTTCTCCGAGGGCCCAGTATCCTTTATCTAAAATCCACCACTTGGCTCTTCCTTCCCCACTCCAACAGCTGAGATTACCAGCACGAGCAAGTCTTCATGTTGAGTGAACATCACCTTGGCAAACTGCTAATTGATGTAGGCGCTGCTACCAGACATTCTGGTATGAAATGAAATAATCAAGTCTTTCGCATACCGAGCCCTAGACCTGTCTAAACTCATAGCGTGCTCCTTTATTTTGCTTGACTTCCTTTGCCTTCACCGCAAAAGCTGAAGCATCTCTTCTCTATTTTTAAGTCGATGAAGCAGCCACGGACGAGGTGAAGAAGCTTCTCTTGTACAGCAGCTTTGGCATGTCGGATATTGGGAATGTGGCCTAGCCGCTGAATATGAAGATGGTGAGGACAGAGAGCAGCGGTCAATATAGGCTGGGATAAGTCGAACTCGTCGAGCTTTGGCATGGAAGCGAGCAAATCACTACTAAGTCCCATGGAGCTAAAGCAAAAACCAATGAGAGAGCAACAACCGCAGATGGAGGAGGTAAAAGCGGAGGTGACAGGTGTAATCTATCAGCAAGACGTTGGCTGTGCCGTAAATACGATGGCAGGTACACGGTCAGAATTGGCTGAGCAACCGGAGCAGCATGCCAGACATGCCTAGAATGGCTCATTCGGCAAGCTTTCAACGCAGTTAAGGGTGAGTCGTCCTTCTTAAGTTCGGCTTGTTGGGGCTTTAGGGACCAACCCACTACACGGCAAAGCACTCGCGCATAGGCGCAGTGGAAGACAGGCCCTGTGGCGCCGCCGTCCGGCGGCGACTCCACCTCCTGGAACGCAAGCCGGCGTCTGTCCTCCAAGGGGCGCAGCCACGGGCTCCCCGCAGCAAGCCCCGCAGCAGGCTGCGGCGGCGGCTGCGGCGGCAGGCAGCAGCAAGGCTTTCTTGCTGCCCTTGAGCTTCACAGGTCCGGACTCATGACGGGTCTCAGCCCAAGGCTCGTAGGGGTTTCCCCGTGCCACCCCACCTCCAGGGGTGTGAGCGGGTTGCGCCATGGCCTGCATTACAGCGGGCCAAAGATTATTCCAGGACGGGCGGGACCCGCACCTGAGCGGGCCACTTGCCCGGCCAGCCAGCCCGCCACCTGGCGGGCCACTTGCCGTCAAATGGCAAGCGGTCATGTAACGCTGAGAGCACCGTGTGGCTTAACCAAACGGCTGGATCGCTGAATGATCCTCCGGCGTTTTGCTGAACACCAGTACGTCGTCCAGTAAACCTGCACAGGGGGCCAAAAACGATCGTAATCACAGCCTGGAACGTAGCTGGTGCATTGGTCAGACCAAAGCTCAGCACCTTGACCTGAAAGTGTCCAAGCGGCGTACGGATCGGCGACTTTGGAACATCCGCAGGTGTGATTCGAATTCGGTGATACCTACTTGCCAGGTCCAGGGAGCCAAACACAGGAGCCCCTGCAAGCCAATCGAACAGATCATATATCCGAGGCAACGGGTTTCGGTCAATGATAGAACGCCACCACCACAAGGTATGCATCTGCACAGTGTTCTCGTGAATCAACCGCTTCATCTGCATGGGGAACAGCAGAATGGAAGCCCTGCATCAGTGGCGGGACACAGAGAAGCCTTTTGCAAAGGACAAAGCGCCGTGCGCCACATTGTAAAGTGCAAGTTTGGCGTTCATAATCAAGGCATGCAGATGTGGCACAAAGCCAGTCATCACCTAATATCACAACAAAAGCAGCAGTCAACGCAATGGCGTAACGAGGCACGTCGGCTTTGTATTGCTGAATGCGAAGGGGAACCTTGGATAGACCCAGCACATTAGTGGGGTGGCCATCGGCCAATGTCACTCTAGGCAAAGCATCTGCTTGCAAATTCAGGCCAGTGGAATACACCAAATTATATGAAGGACACCGAGGCCCCTAAGTCCATGAGGATCTTGACCGGTGCATCAGCAACCAGCCCCTCAAATACGCAGTGTGTCACCCACGTACACTGCTGCCAAGAAGTTGAATGCTGGCGACATAGACCCCGACATTTGCTATGTAAGGCCTGGTCTGAGCATGATCACTCCTATTCCTGAGGAGCCTGTGTCCCGCCTCATGCGAGCACAAGAGTGACATCCCCGGCGGAGCTTGATGCATCACGCCGCGCCGGCAAGGCACAATGAAGAACAGACTTTCCTCTGGCCGACGGCGCGCAGGCCAGCTCAGATAGACATCTGCAGCCACTTAAATCATTGTGGGCACGCCACACAAATAGAGGCCCTCCGGCCTCCAGACCTTGCAACAAAGCAGGAATGGAGCGCACAACCGGTACATTGGTTGGCGGGCAAGCTATGCCAGCCAGATCAAACAGCGCACGTGCATCTGGATAAATGAGATTGCTCTCAAAGGCAAGGGTCAGGCACTCACGCTTGCCCTTGGAGTTGCCCTTGTCCCGGCCCATCGGCCGCTGTGGACGTGGCCTCGAGAAAGATGGACCTGCCGCCGGGCAGTCCTTGATTTGATGATGCTTGTCGCCGCAGCGATAGCAGCCACCACCTCCTTCCGCTCGCCGCTTCTGAAAGCCGCCTTGGGGACGAGACTCCAATCCCTCCTTAGGGTAGGAACGTCTTTCTGCCCCGGTCTGCCTCTTAAGATCCACTTGCCTAAGCAGGGGACGCTTGCCACGCCCAATGTCCGACGTGCTGAGCACCTTACTGGCGTGCTCCACCATCTTGGGAATGATTGTAAATGCCAGTGACGTTGCGAAATCCACCGCAACCCACGTGTGCATATTGGGAGGCAGCCCAGCCTTGAATCGCTGGCACTGGTCCACCGCCTTCATCGGCTCACTGCTTAGCTTGAAAAGCAGCAGCCTGAAGCGCCGCACATACGGCTCGAAGTCTGCGCTTCTCTCGCCCATGCGGAGGTCGTCCAACTCGTCGCGGGCGCGAAGCTCCGCATGTGGATCGCCGCAGGCCGATATGAGTGAACTGGAGAATAACTCCCAGGTGTTAAACTCATCGGGCGTCGTAGACTGCTTGAGGGTGTCCCACCACTCACGAGGCTCCCCTTCGAGGTAGGTCGCAGCGAGCGGCACTCTTGCCGTCGCATCCGCTTCCTTGGTGTCGAACCACTCCGACATCTCGCTTAGCCACGCCTAGAGCCACCCCGATCGTCCTGACCGGTAATTGCCGTGGTGGGTGGGCCGTCGCACGTCCATGCACTGGGTTGCCATGGCTCTTGCGCAGCAGATGCACCGCGGCATCGAGCTCCAGCATACGCCGCTCTCCGGCCCGCAGCCGGACGAGGTGGGCGTGCTGCTCCACGGACACCCTCGCACGGAGGCGGTAGTGAGCTGGGTCCATCGCCGGCTGGACTGCTGCCAGATCCTGCGTGAGGAGTGCCATGCGTTGCACCTCCCAGCCGACAGGCCCTCTTGGCCCGCGGCTCCGGGCTCGGCTTGCCCCTCTTGGCCGTGCCGCTCTTGGGCGTGCCTCTCTTGGGCGTGCCCCTCTTGGGCTTGCCCCGGAGCGGCGTGCCCCTCTTGGGCGTGCCCCGTCGCGCACTGGACGTGTGCGACTCCATGCTTCTGAAGAACACCGAGTGGTCCATTCAGGCTCCGGCAGTCAGCATACATCACACTCCATACTGCAATACAGGGCATCGCAAGAGTGGTGCACCAGCGAGCGAGCAAGCAAGGCAGCGCACAACTCAACACCTCCAATCAGCAGGCAGGCAGACAGCCGCAGATATGACCAAGACCGATGCATACGATCCATGCTGGCCACGCGACTAACCTTTACCGCACAAAGGCTGCAGGCTCAAGCCACACCTCAAGTAGGCGAACGCAGCAGGTGGTCCTCAGAAGATCAGGCAGTCGATGAATGGCGTTGGTCGCTGCTGGCTCACTGCGCAAAGATGTCTCAGCACCCGGCGCGCTTCCGCTGAGCCGCCTCACGGACCAACGTCTGGCAAGGCACTTTGTCTTGAGGAGATAATTTACTGACTGTATTGTATCTACAGATAAAAAGTCCCAAACGGTACCGGTAGCTTTCTTCACTGTATGTAGCTAAGTACGGTCCGAGGCCCCGTGTAATGATCCAGCCGTTTGATTAAGCCGGGTCTGTTGTTTTTACATGACCGGCCATTTGGGGCAAGTGGCCCGCCCAGGTGGCCCGTCCAGAAATACCCCTCGCCAGGATCCACCCGTTCAAAGGAGGATCTTTGGCTCGCCGCAAGGTGGGCCATGGGGGGCGACCCGCTCTTACCCCTAGAGGGGGGGTGGCACGGGGAAGCACGAAGAGCCTTGGGGCTGAGGCTCGAGAGGAGTTCGAACCGGTGAAGCCCGGGAAGCAGCCTTGCCGCTGCTCGCCGCCGCAGCCGCCGCCGCACTCTGCTGCGGAGCCTGCTGCGCCGGCCTGCGCCCAGGAGGTGGAGTCGCCGCCGGACGGCGGTGCCGCGGGGCCTGTCTTCGGCTGCGCCGATGCGCTAGTCCTTTACCTTTGTAGTGGGTTGATCCCTAAACCCCCTACAACCGAACTCAACAAGGACTGCTCACCCTGAAAGCATGTGTTGGGCGAGGTTCCTTACAATTTGGTTTCAGAGGCGGTCTTGCATCCATCGCGCTTGTAACTTATTGTGCTCGCCGCTAATGATGCAAGGATCACCCTGATGTGCTGGTCTGACCTTCTTCTTTCAAAGATAAAGTGCTTGCCAGACGTTGGTCCGTGAGGCGGCTCAACGGAAGCGCCGGGTGCGGAGCCATCTTTGCGCAGTGAGCCAGCATCGACCCACGCCAGATTGACCGACTGATACTTGAGGACCACTTGCTGCGTTCACTTCTTTTGAGGCGTGGCTTGAGCCTGCAGCCTTTGTGTGGTAAGGTCAGTCGTGTGGCCAGCAGTGATCGTGTGCATCGGTCCTGGTCGTATCTGCGGCTGTCTGCCTGCCTGCTGATTGAGGTGTGGAGTTGCGTGCTGCCTCGCTTGCTCGCTCGCTGGTGCACCAGTCTTGCAATGTTCTGCATTGCGGTATGGAGTGTGTGATTTGCTGACTGTCGGAGCCTGAATTGATCAGTCAATGTCCTTCAGACAGCATGGTGTCGCACACCTCAAGTGCGCGGCCGAGCCCTCCTCGGGAGGCAGAGCGGTCGGCTGCTGAGGCAGCGGCTGCTGCAGGGCCAGCTGCTGCGGCAGTGGCTGCTGCGGAGCACGCCCAAGAGGGGCACGCCCACGAGGGGCACGCCAAATAGGCACGCCCAAGCGGGGCACGCCCAAAAGGGGCACGCCCAAGAGGGGCACGTCGAACTGGGAGCCGGAGGCCAGGAGGGCTTGTCGGCTGGGGACCTGCAACGCGTTGCACTCCTCACGCAGGATCTGGCAGCAGCCCAGCCTACGACAGACCCAGCTCAACACCGGCTCTTTGCGATGATCTGCGCAGAGCAACGCGGCCTCCTCGTCCGGCAGCGCGCCGAAGAGCAGCATATGCAAGAGGTGGATGCCTCGTTGCATCTGATGCGCAAGAGCAGCGGTAACCCTGAGCATGGACTTGCCAGGGCCCATGCACCCAGACAGCTCTCCGGTCACGACGATCGGGGAGGGTTGCAGCCATGGCTCGATGAGATGGACGAGTGGCTCGTGTGCTCCAAGACGGACGCGGGGGCACGCGTGCGCCTCGCTGCTACCTATCTCACAGGGGAGCCCCGGGAGTGGTGGAACACTCTGAAGAAGGGCTCGAAGCCCGAGGAGTACAATGGCTGGGACATCTTTTGCAGCTCGCTCACGTCCGCCTATGGCGATCCACATGCGGAGCTGCGCGCCCGTGATGAGCTGGACGCCCTCCGCATGAAGGGCGAGGGAAGCGAGGGCTTTGAGCCCTATGTGCGGCGCTTCCGTCTGCTGGTGTCCAAGCTCTGCAGCAAGCCAATGAAGCCTATTGACCAATGCCAGCGTTTCAAGGCTGGACTGCCTACTCGCTTCTGCAATTGGGCGGTGAATTCAGCGACGGCGCAACCTGTCACGGACTTTACCAAGATGGCGGAGCAAGCCCGCAAGGTGCTTAGCACGCCGGACATTGCCGGTCCGGGCAAGCGTCCGCTGCTGGAGGCAGGCGGCTCTGATGCAGAGCGAGGCAAGAAGCGGTTCATCCCAAGGCAAGGCTTGAACGCTCGTCCTCAAGGCGGCTTTCCCAAGCCGCGGGTGGAAGGCGCTGGCTGCTTCAAGTCCGGTGACAAGAGCCACCAGCTCAGGGACTGCCCGGCGGCAGGTCCCTCTTCCTCAAGGCCACGTCCACAGCGCCCTGGGCCGGGACCAGGGCAATTTCAAGGGCAAGCGTGGGTGCTTGACCCTTACCTCTGCAAGCCATCTCATTCAGCCAGAAGCACTTGAGCTGTTTGATCTTGCTGGCATTACTTGCCCGTCAACCAACATACCGGTTGTGCGCTCTATTTCTCCTTTATTGCAAGGTCTGGAGGCCGGAGGGCCTTATTTGTGTGGGTTGCTCACAATTACTTGCAAGTGGCTGCATATATCTATCTGAGCTGGCCTGAGTGCCGTCGGCCTGAAGAATTGCTGTCTTTCATTGTGCCACAGAAGCGCGGCATGATTGATCGAGCTCCGCTGGGGATGACGCTGTTGTGCTCGCACGAGGCGGGACACAGGCTCCTTACGCGTAGTGTCGATGCCACTCAGCTTAGGCCTTATCCGACAGCGGTCAGGGTACATGTCGCTCGCACCCCATACCTTGGCAGTGTCCATGGGGACACACTATGCTTCTTGAGGGGCTGGTTGCTGCAGCACCAAATAGGATCCTCATAGACTCAGGGGCCTCAGTGTCCTCTGTCAATAGGAAGTTGGCGTGCGCCACTGGCTTGCATTTGCAAGCAGATGGACTGCCTAGAGTGACATTGGCCGATGGCCACCCAACCGATGGGTTGGGCCCGTGCAGGGTTCCCATTCGCATCCAGCAATACAAAGCCGAGGTGCCTTGTTATGCCATTGCGTTGACTGTCGCCTTTGAGGTGATACTGGGAATGCCTGGCTTTGTGCCACATCAGCATGCCTTGTTTGAACGCTAGAGTTGTACGGTACAACGTGGCGCACGGCGCTTTGTCCTTTGCAAGCAGCTATCCTGTGCACCGCCGCTGGCGGCATTCTGCTGTCCGCCATGCAGATGAAGCGATTGATTCTTAAGAACACTGTTCAGATGGCATTTCTTGTGATGGTGGCGTTGAATGACGAGTCTAAGCCTGACTTGTGTTTGAATGCTGCGGATTCACATGGCGGGGTTCTTGATAAGCTGCTGGAAGAGTTTGCGGATGTGTTTCGCGACTCTCTTCCGGACGGTCTACCTCCTCACCGAGGTGTGGCTCATACAACTCCATTGGAGCCAGGCGCCAACCCGCTTTTCCGTCCCATGTACCGGCTGAGCCCTCTCGAATTTCGAGAAACGCAATACCAGGTCGAGGACCTGCTGGCGAAGGGCTACACTGAGCCATCTCAGTCGCCATACGGAGCACCCATCCTCTTTGTCGAAAAGAAGGATGGCACTCTAAGGATGTGCATTGATTATCGGGCTTTGAATAAGCTTACTATCAAGAACCGATACCCATTGCCTCGGATAGATGATTTGTTTGATTGGCTTGCAGGGGCTACGGCGATTAGCTGCCTGGACCTGGCAAGTGGGTATCACCGAATTCGATTCACGCCTGCGGGTGTTCCGAAGTCGGCGTTCCGTACGCCGCTTGGACATTTTCAATAGTGCTGAGCTTTGGTTTGACCAATGCACCGGCTACGTGCCAAGCGGTGATGCCGAGGGTCTCTGGCCCCCTGCTCTACCAATTTGTGCTGCTTTACTTGGACGACATATTGTTGTTCAGCAAAACGCCTGAGGATCACGCGAGCCACCTGCGCCAAGTGCTGCAGTTGCTGCGTTGTAATAAGTGTATGCCAAGAGGTCCAGTGCGCATTTAACCAGCCAGAGCTGACATACCTTGGGCATGTCGTGGGCAAAGACGGCATACGTGTCGACCCCAAGAAGAGTTGGTCGTACGGGATTGGCCTGTGCCAACAACTGTGCCTCAATTGCGCTCCTTTGTGGGATTCGCCAATTATTGCCGTAAGTTCCTACAAGGCTATGGGAACTTGGTACTTCCTCTTACGAAGCTGACTCGTAAGGACGTACCTTGGGATTGGTCGTCCGAATGTCAGAGGGCATTTGAGGAAATACAGCACGCGCTGACATCTCCGCCTGTGCTGGCCTTTCCTCGTGAGGGCGTGCCATATGAGCTCATCTGCGATGCCTCTTTGACCGGCATTGGTGCCGTGCTCTTGCAAGAGAGTCACCCGTTAGCGTCTGAGAGTCGCCTGCTGATCCCTGCAAAGCGAAACCACACTACGGGCCAGCAGGGCTTGCTGGCTGTGGTGCACGCCTTACGTGTCTGGCGTTGCTACCTGGAAGGTGTGGAATTTACGGTTGTCACGGATCATTGCCCGTTGACCTATTTCCATACGCAGCAGCATTTGACTAGGCGTCAAGCTCGAAGGGCTGAGTGCATTGCACAAATCAATTTCCAGTGGGTTTATCGCCCTGGACGGCTTAATGTTGCGGACCCAGTGAGTCGCAACATTCGTGGCGCTGATGCGTTGGCTTCCTTAAATGCTTCTGGAGTGCGGGCTGCAGGACTGCGTCTGACTCGTCAAGCTTCTCGGCACACCACAGCTGAGCTCTCTGAGTTCTACGTGCGTATCCGTAAAGGGTATGGCACAGACCCATGGTTTGCTAAAGTCGCCAACGTAAGCACCCTCACTGATGACAAAGATGGCATGGCGACGCTATTGTGGGTCCCGGACTGCAATGCCTTCCGCATTGACATAATGCAGGAGCTGCATGATACCCTTTCAGTGGTCATCTGGGAGTAAGCAAGACCAAACAGACTATTCGACGCCTCTTTTGGTGGAAGGGCTTTTCAGCCCAGGTGCGCGCTTTTGTGGCAACCTGTGCCACATGCCAACGCAGTAAGGCAATTACTAGCAAGCCTGCCGGATTACTTCAGCCCTTGCAGATTCCGAGCGGAATTTGTCTGATGTAAACGTGGACTTCATCACACAATTGCCTATGACGCTGAACGGCTGTTATGCCATTGTCGTCTTTGTAGATAGTCGTAAAATGGTGCCTTCTGCTCCCACGACTACGCGGGCATCAGCAAAGGATTCCGCTGGCATCTTTGTGGATAACTTATGGAAGCTACATGGAGTACCTCAGAGGCTGGTGTCGGACCGCGATCCTCGCTTTACAGGTCACTTCTGGAAAGAAGTCTGCGAGCTTTTTGGTACGAAGCAGTCCATGTCCACCACAGCCTTTCATCCACGAATGGATGACCAAAGTGATCGAACATATTGCGTTCTCGAGGACGTGTTGAGGCGCTTTGTCAATCCTAGCCGGACAGACTGGGATGACTATCACTACAGCTGAATATGCTGTGAACAATACCTATCATGCGTCCACAAAGATGACTCCATTCTTCCTCAACTATGGTCAGCATCCCCGAGCTCCACTTCGGGTGGGGAGGCCGGAACAGGTTCCCGCCGCAGTACCCTTTATGGGACCCTCTTGGAGGCTCAGAGACGAGCTCGGCATTTCTTGAAAATTGCCCAGAGTCGCCACAAGGCTTATGCTGACAAACATCGGAAGGACGTGTCCTTCGACGTTGGTGCGCAAGTGCTGCTGAGCACGAAGCACTTATCCTTGCGGGCTGTGGGTACGCGCAAGTTGCTGCCCAAGTGGGTTGAACCATTTGCAGTAGTACGTACGCCTTGTGGGCAAGGTGTCCTACGAGCTGAAGACACCGGTGCATTGGAAGGTCCCTAACGTCTTCCCGGTGTCTCAGCTGAGGGCCTTCCTTTCGCATGGTCGTGTCCAACCGCCCCCACCTCCACTAGTCATCGAGGATGATCTTGAGTTTGAGGTGGAAGAGATCTTGTCTCACAGGGACAAGTCTCGAGGGCGTACGACCCGTGAGTATCTGGTGAAGTGGCTCGGGTACGGGCCTGAGCACAACACGTGGGAGCCTGCGGCCAATTTGGCAAATTGTCCAGATGCTCTGAGGGAATACCTGGCCAAGGGAGGTAATTCTCCTAGGCTTGGTAGAGGCAGCAGCCGTCGCGCATCTTAATACCTGTCGGCTGTTCTCTCGTGTTCCCAAGGACGTGAACACCAGAGTGGAGAGGTAAGAAATGATTTAGCCGTTTGGTTAACCACACGGGTCTGTTGTTATTACATGACCGGCCATTTGGGGAAAGTGGCCCGCTCAGGTGCGGGCCCCGCCCGTCCAGAAATACCCCTCGCCAGGATCCACCCGTTCAAGGGAGGATCTTTGGCCCGCCGCAAGGCGGTTCATGGGGCGACCCGCTCATACCCCTGGAGGGAGAGTGGCACGGGGAAGCACGAAGAGCCTTGGGGCTGAGGCTCGAGAGGAGTTCGAACCGGTGAAGCCCAGGAAGCAGCCTTGCCGCTGCACGCCGCCGCAGCCGCCTCCGCACTCTGCTGCGGGGCCTGCTGCGCCGGCCTGCGCCCAGGAGGTGGAGTCGCCGCCGGACGGCGGCGCCACGGGGCCTGTCTTCCGCTGCGCCGATGCGCTAGTGCTTTACCTGTGTAGTGGGTTGGTCCCTAATTTCCCTCCAGCCGAACTCAACAAGGACTGCTCACCCTGACTGCAAGTGCAGGGCGAGGTTCCTTACACCCCGGGCTTCGTCCGCACGTGCACCGACCAGGAGGCGTCGCGCATCCTTGGTGCCGCCCAAGGCGCCTTATCGCGCCCCCTAGGTGCCGCCCAAGGCGCCGCGCCGCGCTTCCTTGGCGCCGCCCAAAGGGCCCCTTCGCGCCGCCCAGGGGGCCTCGCCCCGTGTCCCCATTGGTCAGGGCCGCCTCTCCGGGGCAGGACCTCGGGGGCAACCCTAGTCACACCCTCGGGGGAGGGGTGGCAGATGGAACGCTTATCAGTTGTAGACAGAGGCCAGACTTCGGAGTCGGACCCGTGACGACAAGAGAGGCACAGCCCTGCTGCTGCCTGCTGCCGCAGCCGCCGCCACAGCTCTGCTGCTGCCGCCCGCTGCCCAGCCCGTCGCCGCAGCTAGTCGCTGCGGGCTTCGCCGGCTCTCTGTAAGTACCATGGCTGCGCTCCTTGCGGGAACAGATGCTGACCCTCGGTCGAGTCGCCGCTTTCTGGAAGGATATGGACAGGCGCATGCCAATTACCTTCATCAGCGAGCCAGCGGGGTTGACTTAGGCCTGGCCGCCCCACCTGCGGGCACAGCGCGGCACGCAAGCCAGGTCAACAGGTCTAGCCACTGAGGCTCAAAAACCCTGTGCATATCAATGGCCAGTGGCACTCATACTGTAACGATCCAGCCGTTTCGTCAAGGCACACGGTGCTGCTAGCATTACATGATGCGGGTCCCGCCCGTACCTGAAATACCTTTCGCTAGGATCCACCCGTTTAGGGGAGGATCTTTGGCCCGCCGCAAGGCAGGCCATGAGGCGACCCGCTCACACCCCTGGAGGGGGGGGTGCACGGGGGAAGCACTACGAGCTTTGGGCTGAGACCCGACAGCAGTTCGGACCTGTGAAGCCTAGGAGCAGCCTTGCCGCTACTTGCCGTGACAGCCGCCGCCGCAGCCTGCTGCGGGGTTTGCTGCGGGGAGTCCGTGGCTGCGCCCCTTGGGGGACAGCCGCCGGCTTGCGTCCAGGAGGTGGAGTCGCCGCCGGACGGCGGCGCTACAGGGCTTGTAACGTCCCTGCCCCTACACACACTCTCAGGGTCAGAACTTCCTGTTTGAGTAACGGACGTAGGGTGTTTAGATGACAACCCCTCATACAGGAGAACGCCAACGCACATACGCTCGCATGGCGCAGCGAGATTCTTACCCTGAGGCACCGCCCAGAGGGCGGCGACTCTACCGAGGGTCCTACCTGTCCCACATGGGGCGCGGCCATATACTCACAAAGAGCCAGCATGGTCCGCAGCGACGAGCTGCGGCGACGGGCTGGGCAGCAGGCGGCAGCAGCAGAGCTGTGGCGGCGGGTGCGGCAGCAGCGGGGCTGTGCCTCTCTTGGCGTCACGGTTCCGACTGATGAGTCTGGCCTCGGCCTACTACTAACAAGCGTTCCTCCTGCCCCCCTCCCCTGAGGATGTGACTAGGGTCGCCCCCAAGGTCCTCCCCCGGAGGGACGGGCATTGTTGTGACCCGACTCCACTGGACACAAGCAATTAGGCTGTCCAGTCTTGATTGGCTTCGGACGTAGGGATTTAGAAGTAAACCCATGCACCGTGAAACAACCCCGCATTCGGCGCGCAGCGGAAGTCTTGCCCTGTGCCGCCGTCGTCAGGCGGCGTCTCCACCTCTTGGGCACCAGTCTGCAGCTAGCCCACCAAGGGCCGGCCACGGACGCCTCGCAGGGAGCCTCCCACCTGCAGGGTGCTTGGGGATGCTGACCGTAGTTGAGGTAGAAGGGTGTCTCTCTGTTGGACTCATGATAGGCATTGTTCACAGCATGTTCGGCCGGAGTCAGAAACGCGTCCCAGTCAGTCTAACTCGGGTTGACAAAATGCAGTAGCATGTTCTCCCAGGACCCGCTTCATCCTCTCGGTTTGGCCACCGCTTTGGGGATGGAAGGCAGTGGATATGGCCTGCTCAGTGCCAATAAGCTTGCATACGTCTTGCCAGAAGTGATCCGTGAAGCTAGGATCGCGGTCCAAGACCATCCTTTCGGGTACGCCATGCAACTTCCATACCTTATTCACAAAGAGGCCAGCAAAGAGTCCTTCGCAGAAGCATGCGTGGTCGTTGGAGCAAAGGGGAAAATCTTGCTCAAATGATCCACAAGACGACAATGGCATCAAAACCATTCCGCGTCCTAGGCAATTGTGTGCTCCTTACATCACTCACATCAGCCTAATCACTCAGGAATCTTCAGGGGTTTAGTAATCCGGCGGGCTTGCCAGACATTGCCTTGCTTCGCTGGCATGTGGCATAGCTCTGCCTAAAAGCGTGTCCCTGGGCCACCAGAATAGGCGCTTCACAGCCTTTTTGTCTTATCAACTCCCAGATGACCACTGTATGGCGCACCATGCAGCTCCTGCATGATGGTGCTTCGCATGGCATTGTATTCCCGAACCACAATGGCGTCGCCGTGCCAGCAAAGCCATTGTCATTGGAGAGTGTGCGTACGTTGACTGCCTCCGCAAACCAAGGGTCTGTGCCATACCCATCACGACTACGCACATCAGAGCGCTTGGCAGTCGGTTGCCAAGAAGCGCCACGAGTAGGACGCATGCCTGCATCCGCATCTCTCAACGCGTTCGAGGCAAGCACTGCAGCAGCCCCTGCAATGTTGCAGATCACCAGGTCCGTAGCATCGAGCCTCTAAGGGCGGTACTCCTACTGGAGTCAGAATGATGCCATCATATAGCTCACCGAGCTAGCCGCCTCGTCAGTTGCCGTTGACTTTGGAAGTACGTCACGGGCAATGATCCGTGACTACTATGAAGTCCACACAGGTAGCAACGCCAATCGTGTGTGGCGTGCACCACAGCCAGAGCTCTTGCTCACCCATAATATAATCTCGCCCTGCGGGATCAGCAGGCGACTCTCGCACGCTATCGGGTGCCCTCTTGCAAGAGCACGGCAACCAATGCTGGTCAACGAGGCGTCACAAATCAGCTCATTCGGCACGCCTTCTCAAGGAAAGGCTAGTACAGGCGGAGGTGTAAGAGCCTGTTGGATCTCCTTGAATGCCCTCTGGCATTCGGACGACCACTCACTAGTTACGTCCTTACGAGTGAGCCGCGTAAGAGGAAGTGCCATGTTCCCAAACCTTTGTGCGAACTCCCGGAATCATTCGCGAATCCCTGAAAGGATCGCAGCTGAGGCACATTCCGTGGCACTGGCGCATCCCGTACGACCGAAGTCGTCTTGGGATCGACGCATATCCCGGCTGATGTCGTCTTGGGGTCGACGCATATCCCGGCTTTGCCCTCGTGGCAAAGCGTATCAGTTCTTGATAGTGAGCTTGGCCGAAGCTCGATCAACGATGCACATCCGAAGACTGCCGTCGTAGTTCTACCTTTGCTTTGTGACACCAACGCTTCGTCCTTAGGCTTGACGATCCACATTCCTTACAGTGGTATCAGAGAAAACAAGCCCTTTTCGGCGCGGTGTGATGCGTCAATTGCAGGCAAAAAGGGTGCCAAGAAGCGAAAGGGATCGGTCGCAGCGCCACCACCCCTGGGCGAGCGAGCGGCCGGATACTGTGGCCACCACCCCTGCGAGCGAGCGCCCGGATGCAGTGGCCACCACCCCTGCGAGCGAGCGGCTGGATGTCCCGCTCGCAGCTATCGTGGGTGAGTCCACTGGTCCTAGCGGGCCGCAGCTGTTGGGCGACGGTAAACATGGCACAGGAGGAGGAAACCGGAGGCGGAAACCGACCCTGACGGGGAAGAGAGCGAACCGGACGCCTCAGGAGACGGTGTGGACATGGCACACAATCAGGCGGTCATCTCTGTCATGGAAGTTCTGTCGGCGGCGGTCCAGCGGCTCAAAGCTGAACGGAAAAACCTTTGGCAGGAGTTGCCTATAAAGCAAAAGGGAGTTTTAGGCAAGCCTATGCTCAATGAGGCAAGCCGAAGTACGGGCCTCAAACAGAGGGCTCGCTACTCTGAAATCGGCGAAGCCAGATTTTGTCACTGGCGAAGGTGATGTCAGGGCATGGCTTCTCCAGATGGGACAGTATCTTACGCTATCTAAGGTACTGATGGAGGAAAAACTAATTATTGCCTCGACTTTTCTACGTGGGAATGCTGTCATCTGGTGGAGATCCAATGTGGAGTCGGAAGTTGGCGACTTCCTCTCATGGAAAGGGTTTCAAACGAAGCTCAAGGCCCAATTTATGCCCATTGACCCCATCCGCATCGCCAGCGACAAGCTGGCTTCGCTTCGGCAGATTGGAAAAGTACAAAAGCATGTCCAGAAATCCAGACTTTGCTACTGGAGACTTTGCTACTGGCGAAGTTGAAAAGGACCGCTTTGTGCTGGGCGTCAGATTCAGCATCAAGAAGAAGGTGGACATCAGGGCACCGGAGGCATTAAATGAGATGGTGCGGATGGCTATTCGGGTGGATGCCCTTCACTCCCAGGTCCGCTCGGAAGAGGCTGAGGAAAGTAGACCCAGGCCGCCTTGGATCAAGAAAAACTACAAGGAGTTACAAGGAATGGCTAGGCAGGTGTCCTATACAAAAGGGATAAGGCCCAACTATTGAATGGGTCCCAGGTTCAGTGGTGAAAGAAGAGTTGTCAAACTCCGCGATCAAACCGGTGCTTCAGATGCAAGGAAGTTGGGCACCTAGCTAGAGAATGCCCCAAGTGGCAAGAGACCGGGGAAGCTGAACGGAAAGCGGACCACGTCAATAGGCGGCGGGGCCCCAATTGGCGTCGGTGTTGGAGGACCGAGATTATCCTTCAACAGAATGGCCCCTTGCGTAGAGTCACAGGACGTTAGAAATACCTCGACGGTAGAAGGAAGAGACATTGAGAACCTCGGCTCCAAAGACAGCTGATGATGACCAGCAGACGACTTCGGCTGTGGAGTCAGATTTCGTGCGAAAGATGTCGTGCGCGTGGGCGTCTAAGCGAGATGGCGTCGATCGATCTATATAGAGACATGCTGATATATGCTATGTGATTTACAAACCGAATAAGAACGTGGTTGCGTTGGCCAGGCTGACAAGAAGGCAGTCCGTCAGGAGGCCAGCGTCGACAATTGTTACTCACGCAATGTCAAAGGAAAAATTAGAGGTCCAAATCTGAACCTGTAATTGATATTGATCGACCTGCACTATCTGATTCGTCCAGTTTGACAAGTTTGCCAGACCGTAATCTCATGCATGTTGAGTCAACAGAGAAGATTAAGCAAAAACATCAGTAGATCTGATACGTAAGTCACAAAGGCAAAGCACTTTAAGAGATCACAAAAGCTCATCACTCGAGCCCAGCGAGAGCAGTCACAGTCCGCTCGGCAAGTAAAGAAGGATCAAATGGACTCGGTCTCGTAACTCGATCAAAGCAACTCGGCTTTAGTAACCAATCGAAGTAACTCGGCTGTAGTGACACTTGGGATAGTCACACGGCTTTTGTAACAGTAAGGCTCGATCAAGTATATCGGCTTTGCATTTCCGATGCAAAAGGTGCAAGGATATGCAAGATGCAAGAGCAAGGACTCAGGCAACAGATGCAGTATTCTTGACCACAATGTCAGTGCTGCGCGTGTCCCCGCAATGACGTCAACATTCAGATCCGGACAGACAGACGATGGCAGCTCTGTATGCGCGTCTGCTCACCGTGAGTCTTCGTAGGCCAACCACCGGACCCAGGGGTCAATCAGTCCCCGGTTGGTGAGCTACTAAGCGACACCGATGCAACGAATTGACGACAACGACGCGACTACAAGGGCCCAATCCCACGCACGACGCCGACCGTCCGATCGTGAAACGGACGGCTGGATCGTCATCGCTTCGTCACGTCGTTGTGGTAGATTTTGACGAGCGATTGCCTCTACTCCCATCCCCGGCTCAGTTCATATCCGACACTGTGTGACTCAGCCGTAGAACACACGTGTCAAGCCAGGTCAGCTGTCCTAGTCAGATCGACACAAATAGGCCGTCGACGGGATGTGGCACAACAGCGGCGGCCACAGGTGAATATCTTGGGCGGGCTTGTAGCAAGTGGCCGGACGCTCAAAAATCCTTTGAGGCCGGAGGCAGGGCTCCGTGAAGCCTCGATGGATACTGAAGGGAGAGAAGCAGCCCATGCTGTTTTCCCCCCTCCCCCCCAAATGCTTGTGTCTGAAATGTTTGTACTTCGAGCGTTCGCTTGTGTCTAAAACAAGACAACAACCCTAAACCCTAAACCCTAAACCCATCGATCATTTGGCTCCGACCTTTGCTTTGTGACACCAACGCCTCGTCCTTGGGCTTGACGATCCTCATTCCTAACAAAAAGCCTAGCCACCATAAGAAAGCTTCATAGCTTTACTCATCTTTCCTTACCCAGGATGACCACTGTACTGACGTTTATGCGTGTCTCCATGATACTAGTGCACAAAGCATTGCAGTGGGGCACCACAATGGCGTCACCTTGCCATCAGAAGCCGCGGTCACATACTACTGTGCATGGTTTGGTTGCTCTTGCAAACCAAGGGTCTGTGCCATACCCCTCGTGAATACGCACATACAGCTCCGAGAGGTTGGTGGGGCACTGCCGAGCGGCCCCACGGGTAGGACGCACGTCTGTGGTCTGAGCCCTTGTGGCACACAAGACAGGCGCCACAGCAGCCCTCAGTATGTTGCGGCCACCAGGTCCACGCATTGTCACTGCCAGGGTGGTACACCCGCTGCTTAAAAATAGCAGTGTACTACTACTAGCTCACCAAGCTTGACGCCTGCTCAATTGGTTTGTGTCTGGAAAAAGGTCGACTGGCTATGGCTCGTAACAAGCGTAAACTCAGCACCCTCGAGATAGCATCGTCACACATGGAGGGCGTGCACAATAGCAACGAGCTCTTGCTCCCCCGTAGTTGAGATGAGCCCTGAGCAGGCGAGTCTCAAACGCTACGGGGTGACCCTCCTGCAAGAGAACGGCAATCGCCGAACAAAGCGGCGTCACACAATATATAACTACAATGGAGCCCCTTCTCGAGGCAAGGCCCAAAACAGGTGGAAATACTAGTAACCATTCTGCTTTTCGTCAAATGCCCGCGGGCAGTTAGACGTCCATCCCAGGGTACGCCTTATGATTGAGCTTCGCAAGAGGAGATGCCATACTTCCGTGTCCTTGCCGAATCCTGACAGGAACGGGTATGCTGTGCGAATTCTCATAAGGAACGCAATTGCGATACATTCCGTGGCACTTAGCCAGTCCTTCACGTCAGTCTCTGAAGACAGATGCAGCATGACTTGTTACTTCTAAAGTTGACGCGAACCGCGTCTTTGCCCACAGCATGCCCAAACACCGGTTACACACACTTGAATACGAGTTGTTTTCACATCGCAATGGCATCACTAGTTGCAGCTGCAAGACGTAATCCTCGGCTGTGATACATACACCAGTATGTTTCACATGTCATCCAAGTATACCAGCACAGAGTCATACGATGGGGGCCAAAAACTCCCATTGTCACAGCCTGACACGGGGTTCGAATATCCGAGCGGCGCACGACAAGCCAACTTTGGAACTTCCCCAGGCGTGATACAAAGTTGGTGATAACGTCTCACAAATCGAGCAATTCACTTTTAGTCCTCGGAGACGATCACACAGATCATCAATGCCTGGCAAAGGGCACCACTTTCTTGACAATGAGCTTGGTCAGAGCTTGTTGCTGGATGCACATCCGATGACTACCAATGTGCTTCACAAGGAAGCGAATATGTAACGGTCCTGATCCTTAACAGCACAGTGAAGGGTCAGTACGTCCTTTTTGGTTTCGGTCGCTGGGGTTTAGAGACAAACCCCCAGCACAGTGAAGCACCACGTGTGATACGCAGCGGAAGTCTCGCCCTGAGGCGCTGCCGACAGGCAGCGACTCACCTCACAGGTACGGGCCAGCGACTGTCCCCAAAGGAGCAGTCACAGTCTTACTCACAGAGAGCCGTCGAAAGTCCGCGACGACGGGAGGCGGCGACGGGCTGCAGCAGCAGGCGGCAGCGGGGCTGCGCCTCTCTTTCGCGGGCTTCACTGAGTTCGACCGAGTTCCCTCTGAGCCCGCTCTCAGCCCTACTTATAGTGCTTCACGTGCCACCCTCCCCAGGGGCCTCTGGGAGGTTCGTCTCAGGGCCCACCTACGAAAGGCGGGCCCGATACGGGGAATCTAGTGCGAGGGCAGACCACGCGGCGGCGGCCGCCCTGCGGCGCCGCCGAGCGGCGGCGCCTCGCGCGCCAGCTTGCGGCGCCGCCAGTGAGTCAGCGGTGTCGCGTGGCGTCACAGGCGCGCGACACGTGTCTCATACACGTCACTGCGGGCACGACGGCAGAATCAGAAATATGCCGAGAAGCTCCGCTCTGGATGACCGGGTTCGCCGCCTCGGCTGGAGGCGGCGCGCCCGCACGTCACATCGTCAGCAGGCCCGTCACACCGCGCGACACCTCGCGCGGCGCTTAACTCGAAGTTAAGCGTCCCGTAACGGCGGGGACATTACATTCCTCCCCACTTAATGTTCACGTCCTCGGGAACAAGGAGAGGGGGGGCCACGAACTCGAAGAGGTTAAGTTCGACAAGGGCGTGGAGTACTACGACGCAAAGGGGAATGCCCTTTTGCAAGATACTTCCGGAGAACGGCGCGGCAATGGGCAAGATTGGCCGCCGGTTCCCAGGTATTGTGCTCAGGTCCATAACCTAACCACTTGACAAAGTACTCTCGGGACTTACGTCGCCCACGGAGTTTGTCGCGGTGAGACAAGATCTCCTCCACCTGAAACTCTTCCTCGTTCGCAACGACGAGGGGAGGTGGGGGCGGTTGGACACGACCATCCGAATGGAATGGTTCGAGCTGGGACACGTGGAATACCTTGTGGATTTTCCACTGTGCCGGTGTATCCAGCTCATATGCGACCGGACCGATACGGCGCACTACACGAAAGGTCCAACCCCCTTTGGCAGCAATTTAGGCGTACCAACTGCCCGCGTGGAGAGGTGCTTTGTGCTCAGGAGCACTTGAGCACCCACGTCGAAGGAAACATTTCGACGATGTCGATCAGCATACGCCTTTTGCCGTTGCTGGGCAATATCCAAGCATTGCCTAGCCCTCCGCTGAGCTTCCAGGAGGTGACCGGTAAAGATTGCTGCGGCCGGCACACGTTCCGGCCTCCCCACCTGTAAAGGCGCTCGGGGATGCTGACCGTAGTTAAGGAAGAAGGGGGTTTTCTGGTGGACTCATGAAAGGCATTGTTCACAGCATATTCCGCTGGAGCAAGATACTCATCCCAGTCAGTCTGGCTGGGGTTTACAAAGTGCCGTAACATGTCCTCCAAAACCCGATTCATCCTTTCGGTCTGACCATCGGATTGGGGGTGGAATGCCGTGAATAAGGATTGCTTAGTGCCAATAAGCCTGCACACTTCACGCCAGAAGTAACCCGTGAAGCGAGGGTCGCGATCAGACACGATTCGCTCGGGCACTCCATGCAGTTTCCATACACGGTCCACGAAGATACCAGCAAATTCCGGAGCGGACACTGTAGTGGTCGTAGGCGCAAAATGCACCAATTTACTTAGACGATCCAAAAACACAACAATGGCATCATAGCCGTTTCGCGTCTTGGGGAGTTGTGTGATGAAATCCACACCGACGTCCGACCAGTTCCGCGGAGGAATCTCCAAAGGTTGGAGCAATCCGGCAGGCTTCTGAGAGCGTGCCTTACTACGCTAGCAGTTGGCGCAAGTCTTCACAAAAGACTGTACTTGGGCTTTCAAGCCGGGCCACCAAAAGAGAAGCTGAATAGATTTCTTTGTCTTCTCCATACCCAAATGACCACTGTAAGGTGGCTCATGCATCTCCTGCATGATAGTACTTCGTAGGGCATTGCAGTCAGGAACTACAATGGCGTCCCCTTGCCACCAAAAATTTTGGTCAGACACTAGTGTGCGTGTATTTGCATCTGCAAACCATGGGTCGGTGCTATACCCATCACGAATACGCACATACATCTCAGAGAGGTTGGCGGTGGACTGCCGAGCAGCTCCACGAGTAGGCCGCACGTCTGCGGTCTGAGCCTGTGATGAACAAGCCATTTGGTTAAGCCACATGGCTCTGTTGGCATTACATGACCGGCTATTTAGGACAAGAGGGCCCGCCAGGTGGCGGGCTGGCCGGCCGGGCAAGTGGCCCGCCCGTCCAGAAATACCCTCGCTAGGATCCGCCCGTTCAAGGGAGGATCTTGGGCCCGCCCGCAAGGGCAGGCCTTGGGGCGACCCGCTCACACCCCTGGAGGGGGGGTGGCACGGGGGAAGCACGAAGAGCCTTGGAGGCTGAGGCTCGGGGGAGTTCGAGACGGTGAAGTCCAGGAGCAGCCTTGCCGCTGCTCGCCACCGCAGCCGCCGCCGCACCTTGCTGCGGGGCCTGCTCCGCCGGCCTGCGCCCAGGAGGTGGAGTCGCCGCCGGACGGCGGCGCCACGGGGCCTGTCTTCCGCTGCGCCTATGCGCTAGTGCTTTGCCTGTGTAGTGGGTTGGTCCCTAAACCCCTACAGCCGAACTCAAGAAGGACTGCTCACCCTAACTGCGTGTGTAGGGCGAGATTCCTTACATTTGGTATCAGAGGCGGTCTTGCATCCATCGCGCTTGTGACTTATTGTGCTCGCCGCTGATGATGCAAGGATCACCCTGATGTGCTGGCCTGACTTTTTTTGTCAAAGATAAAGTGCTTGCCAGACGTTGGTTCGTGAGGCGGCTCAGCGGAAGCGCCGCGTGCGGAGCCATCTTCGCGCTGTGAGCCAGCAACGACCAACACCATTGATCGACTGATCCTTGAGGACCACTTGCTGCGTTCGCTTCCTTTGAGGTGTGGCTTGAGCCTGCAGCCTTTGTGTGGTAAGGTCAGTCGTGTGGCCAGCAGTGACCGCGTGCATCGGTCCTGGTCATATCTGCGGCTGTCTGCCTGCCTGCTGATTGAGGTGTGGAGTTGCGCGCTGCCTTGCTTGCTCGCTCGCTGGTGCACCAGTTTTGCGATGTCCTGTATTGCAGTATGGAGTGTGTGATTTGCTGACTGTCGGAGCCTGAATTGATCACTCAGTGTCCTTCAGCCAGCATGGTATCACACACCTCCAGTGCGCGGCCGAGCCCTCCTCGGGAGGCAGAGCGGTCGGCTGCTGAGGCAGCGGCTGCTGCAGGGCCAGCTGCTGCGGCAGTGGCTGCTGCGGAGCACGCCCACGAGGGGCACGTGGAGCTGGGAGCCGGAGGCCTGGAGGGCTTGTCGGCTGGGGACTTGCAACCCGTTGCACTCCTTACTCGAGATCTGGCGGCAGCCCAGTCACGACGGACCCGGCTCAACATCGTCTCCTTGCGAGGATCTGCGCGGAGCAGCGCACCCTCCTCGTCCAGCTGCGCGCCGAGGCGCGGCGCATGCAAGAGGTGGATGCCTCGTTACAGCATATGCGCAAGAGCATTGGCAACCCTGAGCATGACTTGCCAGGGCCCATGCACCACGGCAGTTCTCCGGTCACGATGATCGGGGAGGCTTGCACCATGGCTGGACGGGATGGACGAATGGCTCGTCTGCTCCAACACGGACGCGGGGGCACGCGTGCGCCTCGCTGCCACCTACCTCTCAGGGGAGCCCCGGGAGTGGTGGAGCACCTTGAAGAAGAGCTCTACGCCTGAGGAGTCCGGTGACTGGGACTTCTTCTGCAGCTCGCTCACGTCGGCGTATGGCGACCCACACGCAGAGCTGCGCGCCCGCGATGAGCTGGATGCTCTCCGCATGAGGGGCGAGGGGAGCGGGGGCTTTGAGCCCTATGTGCGGCGATTCCGGCTGCTGCTGTCCAAGCTGCGCAGCGAGCCGATGAAGCCAATCGACCAATGCCAACGATTCAAGGCTGGACTGCCTTCTCGTATTCGCAATTGGGTCGCGGTGGACTCCGCAACGGCACAACCGGTCACGGACTTCACCAAGATGGTGGAGCATGCCCGCAAGGTGCTCAGCACGCCAGACATTGCCGGTCCGAGCAAGCGTCCCCTGCTGGAGGCAGGCGGCTTTGATGCAGACCGAGGCAAGAAGCGGTTCGACCCAAGGCACGGCTCGAACGCTCGACCTCAAGGCGACTTCCCCAAGCCGCGGGTGGAAGGGGCTGGCAGCTGCTTCAAGTGCGGTTTCAAGAGCACATCAGCTCAGGGACTGCCTGGAGGCAGGTCCCTCTTCCTCACGGCCACGTCCACAGCGCCCTATGGGCCGGGACCAGCGCAATTCCAAGGGCAAGCGTGAGTGCTTGGCCCCTGCCTCTGCAAGCCATCTCATTCAGCCAGACGCACTTGAGCTCTTTGATCTTGCTGGCATTGCTGGCCCGCCAACCAACATACCGGTTGTGCGCTCCATTTCTGCTTTACTGCAAGGTCTGGAGGCCGGAGGGCCTCTATTTGTGTGGGTTGCCCACAATGACTTGCAAGAGGCTGCAGATGTCTACCTGAGCTGGCCTGAGCGCCGTCGGCCTGAATAAATGCTGTTCTTCATTGTTCCACAGAAGTGCGGCGTGGTTGATCAAGCTCCGCTGGGGATGTCGCTGTTGTGCTTGCACGAGGCGGGACACAGGCTCCTTAGGCGTAGCGTTGATGCCACTCGGCTTAGGCGTTACCCGACAGCGGTCAGGGTATATGTCGCTCGCACCCCATTCCTTGGCAGTGTCCATAGGGGACACACTATGCTTTTTGAGGGGCTGGTTGCTGCGGCACCAGCTAGGATCCTCATAGACTCAGGGGCCTCAGTGTCCTTCGTCAAAAGGAATTTGGTGTGCTCCACTGGCCTGCATTTGCAAACAGATGGCCTGCCTAGAGTGACATTGGCCGATGGCCACCCAACCGATGTGTTAGGCCTGTGCAAGGTTCCAATTCGCATCCAGCAATACAAAGCCTCGGTGCCTTGTTATGCCATTGCGTCGACTGTCGCCTTTGATGTGATATTGGGAGATGACTGGCTATGCGCCACATCAGCATGCCTTGATTTTGAACCCCCTACTTGCACGGTACAACATGGCGCACGGCGCTTTGTCCTTTGCGAGCAGCTTCCCTGTGCACCGCCGCTGGCGGCAGGGGCTTCCATTCTGCTGTCCGCCATGCAGATGAAGCGATTGATTCACAAGAACACTGTCCAAATCGCATTTCTTGTGATGGTAGCGTTGAACGACGAGTCTAAGCCTGACTTGTGTTGAATGCTGCGGATTCACATGGCGGGGTTCTTGATAAGCTGCTGGAAGAATTTGCGGATGTGTTTCCCGACTCTCTTCCGGACGGTCTACCTCCTCACCGAGGTGGGCTCATACAATTCCATTGGAGCCAGGCGCTAACCCGCCTTTCCGTTTCATGTACCGGCTGAGCCCTCTCGAATTTCGAGAAATGCAATCCCAGGTCGAGGACCTGCTGGCGAAGGGCTACATTGAGCCATCTCAGTCGCCATACGGAGCACCCATCCTCTTTGTCAAAAAGAAGGATGGCACTCTGCGGATGTGCATTGATTATCGGGCTCTGAATAAGCTTACTATCAAGAAGCGATACCCATTGCCTCGGATAGATGATCTGTTCGATTGGCTTGCAGGGGCTACGACGATTAGCTCCCTGGACCTGGCAAGTGGGTATCACCAAATTCGATACACGCCTGCGGATGTTCCGAAGTCGGCGTTCTGTACGCTTGGACATTTTCAGTTCAAGGTGCTGAGCTTTGGCTTGACCAATGCACCGGCTACGTTCCAGGCGGTGATGTCGAGGGTCTTTGGCCCCCTGCTCTACCATTTTGTGCTGGTTTACTTGGATGACATACTGGTGTTGAGCAAAACGCCTGAGGATCACGTGAAGCACCTGCGCCAAGTGCTGCAGTCGCTGCGTGAAAATCAATTGTATGCCAAGCGGTCCAAGTGCGCATTCAACCAGCCAGAGCTGACATACCTCGGGCATGTCGTGGGCAAAGACGGCATACGTGTCGATCCCAAGAAGACTTCGGTCGTACGGGATTGGCCTGTGCCACAAACTGTGCCTCAATTGCTCTCCTTTTTGGGATTCGCAGATTATTTCAGAAAGTTCCTACAAGGCTATGGGAACTTGGCACTTCCTCTTACGAAGCTGACTCGTAAGGACGTACCTTGGGACTGGTCGTCCGAATGCCAGAGGGCAATTGAGGGAATACAGCAGGCGTTGACATCTCCGCCTGTGCTGGCCTTTCCTCGTGAAGGCGTGCCATATGAACTCGTCTGCGATGCCTCTTTGACCGGCATTGGTGCCGTGCTCTTGCAAGAGGGTCACCCGTTAGCGTTTGAGAGTCGCCTGCTGATCCCTGCAGAGCGAAATTACACTACGGGCGAGCAGGAATTGCTGGCTGTGGTGCACGCCTTACGCGCCTGGCGTTGCTACCTGGAAGGTGTGGCATTCACGGTTGTCACGGATCATTGCCCGTTGACATATGTCCACACGCAGCAGCATTTGACAAGGCGTCAAGCTAGATGGGCTGAGTGCATGGCACAATCCGATTTCCAGTGGGTCTATCGCCCCGGACGTCTTAATGTTGCAGACCCTGTGAGTCGCAACATTCACGGCGCTGATGCGTTGGCTTCCTTGAATGCTTCTGGAGTGCGGGCTGCAGGATTGCGTCCGACTCGTCAAGCTTCTCGGCACACCACGGCTGAGCTCTCTGAGCTCTACGTGCGTATCCGTAAAGGGTATGGCACAGACCCATAGTTTGCTGAAGCCGCCAACGTAAGCACCGTCACTTATGACAAAGGCTTCTGGTGGCAAGGTGACGCTATTGTGGTCCCAAACTGCAATGCCTTGCGCACAGACATAATGCAGGAGCTGCATGATACGCCTTACAGTGGTCATTCGGGAGTGAGCAAAAGCAAACAAGCTGTGCGACGCCTCTTTTGGTGGAAGGGCATTTCAGCCCAGGTGCGCGCTTTTGTGGCAAGCTGTGCCACGTGCCAACATAATAGTAAGGCAATCTCTGGCAAGCCTGCCGGATTACTTCAGCCCTTGCAGATTCCGGAGCGGAATTGGTCTGATGTAAGTGTGGATTTTATCACACAATTGCCTAAGACGCGGAACGGCTGTGATGCCATTGTCGTCTTTGTGGATCGCCTGAGTAAAATGGTGCATTTTGCTCCCACTACTACGCGGGCATTCGGCGAAGGATTTCGCTGGCATCTTTGTGGATAAGATGTGGAAGCTACATGGAATACCTGAGAGGCTGGTCTTGGACCGCGATCCTCGCTTCACAGGTCACTTCTGGAAAGAAGTCTGCAAGCTTATTGGCACGAAGCAGTCCATGTCCACAGCCTTCCATCCACAAACGGATGGCCAAACTGAGCGAATGAATCGAGTTCTTGAGGACATGTTGAGGCACTTTGTAAACTCTTGCCAGACTGACTGGGATGACTATTTGGCTCCAGCTGAATATGCTGTGAACAATGCCTATCATGCGTCCACCAAAGAGACTCCATTCTTCCTCAACTATGGTCAGCATCCCCGAGCTCCACTTCAGGTGGGGAGGCCGGAACGAGTTCCCGCAGCGGTAGCCTTTACTGAGACCCTCTTGGAGGCCAGGGCAATTCCAAGGGCAAGCGTGAGTGCTTGGCCCCTGCCTCTGCAAGCCATCTCATTCAGCCAGACGCACTTGAGCTGTTTGATCTTGCTGGCATTGCTGGCCCGCCAACCAACATACCGGTTGTGCGCTCCATTTCTGCTTTACTGCAAGGTCTGGAGGCCGGAGGGCCTCTATTTGTGTGGGTTGCCCACAATGACTTGCAAAAGGCTGCAGATGTCTACCTGAGCTGGCCTGAGTGCTGTCGGCTTGAAGAACTGCTGTTCTTCATTGTGCCACAGAAGCGCGGCGTGGTTGATCAAGCTCCGCTGGGGATGTCGCTGTTGTGCTCGCACGAGGCGGGACACAGGCTCCTTAGGCGTAGTGTTGATGCCACTCGG
Source organism: Spirogloea muscicola (assembly GCA_009602725.1). Taxonomy (NCBI): domain Eukaryota; kingdom Viridiplantae; phylum Streptophyta; class Zygnematophyceae; order Spirogloeales; family Spirogloeaceae; genus Spirogloea; species Spirogloea muscicola. The sequence continues at coordinate 410,311 of WELB01000086.1, read as the reverse complement.
CTTAGGCCTTACCCGACAGCGGTCAGGGTATATATCGCTCGCACCCCATTCCTTGGCAGTGTCCATGGGGGACACACTATGCTTTTTGAGGGGCTGGTTGCTGCGGCACCAGCGAGGATCCTCATAGACTCAGGGGCCTCAGTGTCCTTCGTCAAAAGGGATTTGGTGTGCTCCACTGGCTTGCATTTGCAAGCAGATGGTCTTCCTAGAGTGACATTGGCCGATGGCCACCCAACCAATGTGCTAGGCCTGTGCAAGGTTCCCATTCGCATCCAGCAATATACAAAGCCGAGGTGCCTTGTTATGCCATTGCGTTGACTGTCGCCTTTGATGTGATATTGGGAGATGACTGGCTTTGCGCCACATCAGCATGCCTTGATTTTGAACGCCATACTTGCACGGTACAAAGTGGTGCATGGCGCTTTGTCCTTTGCAAGCAGCTTCCCTGTGCACCGCCGCTGGCGGCAGGGGCTTCCATTCTGCTGTCCGCCATGCAGATGAAGCGATTGATTCACAAGAACACTGTCCAGATGGCTTCTCGTGGTAGTCGCGTTGAACGACGAGTCTTAGCCTGACTTGTGTGTGAATGCTGCGGATTCACATGGTGGGGTTCTTGATAAGCTGCTGGAAGAATTTGCGGATGTGTTTCCCGACTCTCTTCCGGACGGTCTACCTCCTCACCGAGGTGTGGCTCATACAATTCCATTGGAGCCAGGCGCTAACCCGCCTTTCCGTCCCATATACCGGCTGAGCCCTCTCGAATTTCGAGAAATGCAATCCCAGGTCGAGGACCTGTTGGCGAAGGGCTACATTGAGCCATCTCAGTCGCCATACGGAGCGCCCATCCTCTTTGTCAAAAAGAAGGATGGCACTCTGCGGATGTGCATTGATTATCGGCCTCTAAATAAGCTTACTATCAAGAACCGATACCCATTGCCTCGGATAGCTGATCTGTTCGATTGGCTTGCAGGGGCTACGGTGTTCAGCTCCCTGGACCTGGCAAGTGGGTATCACCAAATTCGAATCACGCCTGCGGATGTTCCGAAGTCGGCGTTCCGTACGCCGCTTGGACATTTTCAGGTCAAGGTGCTGAGCTTTGGCTTGACCAATGCACCGGCTACGTTCCAGGCGGTGATGTCGAGGGTCTTTGGCCCCCTGCTCTACCATTTTGTGCTGGTTTACTTGGATGACATACTGGTGTTCAGCAAAACGCCTGAGGATCACGTGAAGCACCTGCGCCAAGTGCTGCAGTTGCTGCGTGAAAATCAATTGTATGCCAAGCGGTCCAAGTGCGCATTTTACCAGCCAGAGCTGACATTCCTCGGGCATGTCGTGGGCAAAGACGGCACACGCTGCAAACGCCAGACAAGTGCGTCACGCGCCAGTCACGCGCTGCACGCGCTAGTCCCCAAGACTCCTATCCCACTCGTCAGGGTCGCGCCACGCGAGCCCGCACCTTGCACGTCACGCGTCAGTCGTATCCCCATTGTGCGGGTCCCCTCCTCCAGGGGCCGGACCTTGGGGCTACCCTCGTCACACCCTTGGGGGGGGGTGGCAGGTGGAACTCTGCGAGTAGTAGGCCGAGGCCAGACTGCTCAGTCGGACCAGCGACGCCCAGAGAGAGGCGCAGCCCTGCTTGCCTGCTGCCGCAGCCGCCGCCCCAATCCTGCTGCTGCCGTCTGCTGCCCAGCCCGTCGCCGCAGCCCGTTGCTGCGGACATCGCCGGCTCTCCGTAAGCGCCACAGGGGGCCACCCATCTGGCGGCAACTACTAATCTTAGACCTCTCTGCAACGAATGCTATGGATTGCCAAGCCCGGGCTGCCGGCGAATCGAGGAAACGCGGGGAGGCGTTGGAATGGGGCTGCAACGGTAAGAATGAGCAACGGTTACTGCCGGGCCAAGGGTCCAGGGGTCCGAGGTTGGGTGAGGAACTCATCCCCTATTCCATCTCGGGTTCCCCCTATATAGCCCGACGGCCTGCAAGCCCGGCCTTATGGGCCCGGGTGGGGTAATTGGCACCTAGTCTCTCGTTGACGACCCGTCCACGTTCTGAGGACGGCTATCAACGGGCTACCTCCGACAATCTACCCATCCATCGGCCACCACCGCCATACTGACGGTCCTCCGTCAGTGCCCCGTCAATACAAGCTGACGATCTACCACCCTCGGGCTATCGTGAGCAGTCTATCGTTTCCGTCACCACTGACGGCTAACGATGCCGTCAAGGCAGTCTGCAGCGCTGCCGCCTCCCGTCGCTGTTGCAGCGCCAGCACCATGCTGTCTCGCGCGTTACACCTCCGGGTTGCGCCGCTCTCAGCACATTATAGAGTCCACGCTTCCCAGCCTGGTGAATGTCCGTCCAGGCATCTGTCAAGCCTTTCCTGCGGCACTGACAGTCAACTTGTTTTGTCAGCCGGATGAGGTGTCTAGTCTCCAGGCATCTGTCAATACATCATGGCTTCATTGACATTCCAGCCATGTAAGATCATTACACAGCACAACCCTCGAGCGTCCTCGCACGCCACATTCTCCTCAGGCCTCCTTAGGCCAGACCTCACTACACTGCCCTGTCTCGTCATGGAACCGTCTGTTGATAGCACCATCGACCTGCCGCCCTCACCCACATTAGCCATGCCAATTAATATTGGGATCACAGGCTTGACTAGCAGGTTAGGGATCAGGCTTGCCAAGCCATGACTTATCAACACGTCATTGGACTTCATCAGTATATGAAAGGAAGATTGGTGTTGGGATGAGAGGCAAGAACCACCCTGTAGTCCCCATCTTGGCTTCGTCCGCAGTCCAAGGGCCCTTGCATTACCAAGTTGCTCAACATCACACACACACCAATGCTACCATGGCTTCCTCATACAAGACACATTCCATCGTCTCTGGGGTGGGACTCCCTTCATCTCACCAGAAGCTCCAATCCACGCGGAAGCCGTCCACTGATTGTCGCCAGTGGGCACGTCGCTTCTTGGGCCAGCCACATAGGGCTTCTAACCCCGGCAGTTTGTCAAAGGTGGACCTTATCGTTCAACACGAATTATCAAGGGTGGTTGGATTCCAGCAGTAGCAGCCATGGTGCAGCAGCAGCAGTAGCAGCAGCAAGATAGCACCAGCAGCTACTACAGCAGCAGCAGCATGCGCACCAGGAGAAGCAACAGCAGGAATGCAGCCAGGAGACACAGCATCACTGTCCTCCTCTGACTCTTTAGGGTTTAGGGTTTATTCATGTCGAGGAGCTCCCCTTCGCCCTTCGCCGTGCGCGTCGACGCGTGCCAAACATCGGGTCGATGGCGCAGTTGGTTTCGCAGGGCTCCAGGGGATTGACCCTCATCACATTTGATGTAAAGCAGGTACGCTTGCCCAAAATGAGCAGAGCCAGTCCTGCAGTTTCTTCCAGCCCGAAATGCAGAAGCTGCTCTGCACTGGTGCCACTCTCAGCACAGTCCAGCGTTGGAGCCAAAGCTCCTATAGCAATTTCAAGAGCACAAAGACAGTCGGCCACAAGACGGCTAACACACACGTGCAAACGACACGCAGTTTGCGCAGGCTGTTGTTTCGATATGGCAGGAATCAGCAATCAGAGCAATAAGGACGAGAAACAAAAAACTCGGCCTCGAGCACATTGTCAACCTTCACCTCCCAACCGCCGCTGCCTTAGACTCCATGCTGACAAGCAGACAATCCTACCAACAGCAGGTGATGCGCGCATAATGACCTGACAACATCTGCCGTTGGGGTGCCAGTGGCGACAACGGCACCAAGATTCCACCTCGCCGCCATGGTTGACAGTTGTGGCCCTTCCCGACCTCTGCCGAACCCCCTGTTGTCGCCACTGCTGGCGGCAACGGCCCCTCCGGACCTGTAGACTCAAGCGGTTGCCAGCCGCTAGGTCTGCGGACTCACCCACGATGTCAGCAGAAAAGCTCGTCCACCAAGCATCGTCACGAGTGGTGTAACCGGCCGCTCGCGTGCAAGAGTCGTTGCACACGCGCCACATATCCCGCTTCCACAGCGCCTCCTTGCCTGCCATGGCGCACACACCGTGTGAGCGCTGGCGAGGGCTTGTCTCCTCTGATACCATTGTAACGAATGCTATGGATCGCCAAGCCCCGGCTGCCGGCGACTCGAGGAAACGCGGGGAGGCACTGGAATGGGGCTGCAACGGTAAGATTGAGCAACGGTTACTGCAGGGCCAAGGGTCCAGGGGTCCGAGGTTGGGGGAAGAACTCACCCCCTTTTCCTCGGGTTCCCCCTATATATGGACGCCCCTGGTGGCGTCCACGACGGGCGGTGGCGGGCGCATCATTGCCGATGTGGTCACCACTGATGTGGTCGACCGCTCCAACCCGGGGCTTTCTGCCTCGCGGGCTGGCCACGCTGCGGCAAAGGCCGCTCGCAGCAAGGCGGCCAAACACGCCGACCACCCGGCTGCCGACGAGTTCGTCCCCCTGGCTGTGGACGTGCACGGGGCTCTCGGATCCCACTGGCTCGACCTGTTGGCCAGGCTTGCACGGCGCGCTGTGTCCCGCAGGCGCGGTGAGCCGGCTGACTTCAACGCCGCTGGCTCGTGGGCTCAGGTGTATCGTATGCGCTTGTCCGTCTCCCTCCAGCGGTCCATGGCCCACGCCTTGCATCTGCGTGCTGGCCGTGCTCTCGCTGCGGCCTCGGAGGAGGATGGACCACTTTGTAGTTACGAGTGAGGAGCCTCACATCCGACAGACTAGCTGCCGGTAAACTATCCCCCTGACGAAAGCCGGTTCTGCCATAGCCTCTTCAGGCCCCGCAGTCGCTGCTTAGCTCGTAGTTTGGCCCCTTCGAACCTTGTCAATTCTTTTCGGGCTGGCTTCTCACAGTCCTTGCCCCCATTGGGAGAGCCACTTCTTCTATATAGCCAGACGGACTGCAAGCCCGGCCTTATGGGCCCGGGTGGGGTAATTGGCACCTAGTCTCTCGTTGACGACCCGTCCACGTTCTGAGGACGGCTATCAACGGGCTACCACCGACAATCTACCCACCCATCGGCCAACACCGCCACCCTGACGGTCCCCCGTCAGTGCCCCGTCAATAGCAGCTGACAGTCTACTACCCTCGGGCTATCGTGAGCCGTCTATCGTTCCCGTCAACAGTGACGGCTAACGACGCCGTCAAGGCAGTCTGCAGCGCTGCCGCCTCCCGTCGCCGTTCCACCGCCAGCACCATGCTGTCTCGCGCGTCACGACTTCGAGTTGCGCCGCTCTCAGCTCAAGGTAGAATCCACGCTTCCCAGCCTGGTGAAATGTCCGTCTCCAGGCATCTGTCAAGCCTTTCCTGCGGCTCTGACAGTCAATCTATTTGTCAGCCGGATGAGGTGTCTAGTCTCCAGGCATCTGTCTATACAATACTGCTGCATTGACATTCCAGCCATGAAAAATCGGTACACCCTCTGTAGAGTCGCGCCTTCTGGCGGTGCTTCAGGGTAAGACTTCCGCTGTGCTATGTGATGCACGTGTTTGCGCCGCGCGCTGTGGCGTTCCACTATGTAGTGGGATAGTTCCTAAGCCCCTAGGTCCGAACTCAATAAGGACGTACTAACCCCTAAGTGCGTGTATAGGGATCAGGACGTCACACCCTTGGTTCGCGGAGGCAATCCGCATACGCAAACGCTCCAATGACAATGGCTTCTGGTGGCACGGCGACGCCATCGTGGTCCGGACTGCGATGCCATGCGGAGCACCATCATGCAGGAGCTGCATGATCCGCCATACAGCGGTCATCTGGGAGTCAACAAGACCAAAAAGGCTGTGAGACGCCTTTTCTGGTGGCCGGGCTTTTCAGTCCGGGTACATGCTTTGTCAAATGCCGTGCCACATGCCAGCGAAGCAAGGCAATATCTGGCAAGCCAGCCGGACTATTCCAACCCCTGAAAATTCCTGAGAGGAATTGGACTGTTGTAAGTGTTGAGTTTATCACACACTTGCCTAAGACGCGGAATGCATTTGATGCCATTGTCGTCTTTGTGGATCGTATGAGCACGGTGCACTTTGCTGCAATGACCACGCGTACTTCGTGTGGGACTTTGCTGGCATCTTTGTGGATAAGGTGTGGAATTGCACGGCGTATCCGAAAGGATGGTCTCGGACCGCGATCCTATATTTACGGTCACGTCTGGAAGGAAGTTCGCAAATTTACTGGCACTAAGCAGGCCATGTCCACAGCCTTCCATCCCCACAGCGATGGCCAAACCGAGAGGATGAATAGGTTTATTGAGGACATGCTCCGGCATTTTGTCAACGCGAGTCAGGCTGACTGAGATGAATATCTGGCTCCAGCCGAATATGTTGTGACAATGCCTATCATGAGTCCACCAGAGAGACACCCTTCTTCCTCAACTATGGTTCCTCAGCAGTCCCGAGCACCTTTGAAGGTGGGGAGGCCAAAACGCGTTCCGGCCGCTGCCGCCTTTACTGGAACCCTCTTTGCTTGCCCAACGACGGGCCCAGTATGTCCTGCAGATTAACCAGAGGAGGCAGAAGGCTTATGCTGACCAACGTCAAAAGGACGTGTCCTTCGACGTGGGTGCTCAAGTACGGTTGAGTACAAAGCACCCAGCCTTGCGGGCAGTGGCTATGCACAAGTTGCTACCCAAGAGGTTTGGACCTTTCCCCGTGGTACGCCTTGTTGGCAAGGTGTCCTATAGCTCGGTAAACCGGTACAGTGGAAGAGTCACGACGTTTTCCACATGTCCCAGCTCCGGGCCTTCCATTTGGATGGCCGCGTCCAACCGCCCCCACCTCCTCTCTTGCTCGAGGATGAGCTTGAGTACGAGGTGGAGAAACCTCGTCACACCAGGACAATTTGCGTGATTATCTCGTGATGTGGCTCGGCTATTGGGCTGAGCACGACACGTGGGAGCCTGCCGCACATTTTGCCGATTGCCCGGCAGCTCTTTGGGACTACTTCGCGCAGGGTGGTAACTCCTATCCGCTACGTAGAGGCCGCAACCGTAACCAGTCGGATTTAAGCTCCTTGGGTTGTTTCCTGTTCCCGCGGACGTGAACATCTATATGGGGAGGAATGTAACGTTCCCACCTACTGTGAGCGTTGACCCAGGAGGTTTACGCTTACCTGATTGGCACGTGACCGACCTGGCCTGGCCAGGTGGTCGCGCACGAGGCCTTCGGTGGCGCGGTGTCCACCCTGGCGCCTCGGCAGGTCGGCCCCCGGCGTGGGCCGGTCCGACAGGTCGGCCCCCCCGGCTTGGCCTAGCCTGTGGCTCCGTCAAGAACACCTATGCATCTGGCTGGCTTTCACAGCCGCTCTTCTGATATCAGCAGCCGCATTCTCAGCTTGGGGCCTTCCGAGAGGTCGACCCTCGGGGTGGACCTCGTGCAGCCCCGCCCTGCGGGGCGGGCCTTCCCCTCGACAGGTCTGCCCCTTGGGGTGGGCCTTGGGTCCACACGCGCCGCGTCGACCTGGTGGCGTCCACGACGGGCGGTGGCGGGCGCATCATTGCCGATGTGGTCACCACTGATGTGGTCGACCGCTCCAACCCGGGGCTTTCTGCCTCGCGGGCTGGCCACGCTGCGGCAAAGGCCGCTCGCAGCAAGGCGGCCAAACACGCCGACCACCCGGCTGCCGACGAGTTCGTCCCCCTGGCTGTGGACGTGCATGGGGCTCTCGGATCCCACTGGCTCGACCTGTTGGCCAGGCTTGCACGGCGTGCTGTGTCCCGCAGGCGCGGTGAGCCGGCTGACTTCAACGCCGCTGGCTCGTGGGCTCAGGTGTATCGTATGCGCTTGTCCGTCTCCCTCCAGCGGTCCATGGCCCACGCCTTGCATCTGCGTGCTGGCCGTGCTCTCGCTGCGGCCTCCGGCTTTCGTCAGGGGGATAGTTTACCGGCAGCTAGTCTGTCGGATGTGAGGCTCCTCACTCGTAACTACTAAGCGGTCCATCCTCCCCCGTTCTGCCATAGCCTCTTCAGGCCCCGCAGTCGCTGCTTAGCTCGTACTTTGGCCCCTTCGAACCTTGTCAATTCTTTTCGGGCTGGCTTCTCACAGCCCTTGCCCCCATTGGGAGAGCCACTTCTTCTGGGTGCGATCCCCATGCGCCCCTGGAGGGGGGGCGGCACCGGGAGCACAAGGAGTCTGGGGGCAGAGACACGGACAGCCAGTTCGGATTTGTGAAGCCCTGCGAGGAGCCTATCCTCAATGGGCAAGCCCTTCTCTCCCTGAGAGAGGCGCAGCCCTGCTGCTGCGCCTGCTGCCGCAGCCCGTCGCCGGCAGGACGCTGCCGACTAGCTGCGAGGCGTGCGTGGCCGCCTTCGATAGGGTAGCTGCGGGCGGGTGCCCGAGAGGTGGAGACGCAGCCTGACGGCGGCGCCACAGGGCAAGAGATCCGCTGCGCGCCGAGGCGCGAGGTGCTTGACGGTGTGGGTATTTGCTCCTACATCCCTGCGTCCGAACCCAATCAATATGGGGATAGTTTTCCGGCAGCTAGTCTGTCGGATTTGAGGCTCCTCACTCGTAACTACCGAGTGGTCCATCCTTCCCCGTTCTGACATAGCCTCTTCAGGCCCCTTAGAGCTGCTTAGCGCTTTTTAGGCCCCTCCATCATTTGGCCCCTTCGAACCTTTGTCAATTCTCTTTCGGGCTGGCTTTTCACAGCCCTTGCCCCCATTGGGAGTGCCCCTACTCTCTCTTAATCAGGACAGGACCGCCTTATTGCCTGTGTACAGCGGTCGGGTCATTACAGGTGCCCGGGAGGTGGAGTCGCTGCCTAACGGCGGCGACACACGCCCAAGTCTTTCGCTGCGCTGACGCGCAAGTGCTTCTTCGTTTAGGGTGTTTAGTCCCCTTATGTCCGAACCCGATAAGGGCCTCACCTCCTGATTGTCTGTGCACAGGAGCGGGTCATTACATTTGGTATTAGTCTTTTGCATCTTCAAGGTTTTGTGTTATATTACAGACTGCTGATGCAGGGATCCTCCTGATGCTCTGGCCTGACTTCTTCGTCTAAGTTCAAGTGGAAATATTTTGGCAGAGCGGGTATGTGGTACTGCAGTCGGAGCGGCCATTGCACGTTTGCTCCCGGCGTCACGACCATCGGCATTGGCTGCCAGATTCCCCTTTACATGCGTACCACGCGTCGGCGGATTGACCACCTGAAAGGAAGGTGAAACCGGCAGCCGCTGGGCGGTAAAGCTCCATCGTTCAACCAAGATCGGGTGTATGCTCCAGTCTTGGACCTTTTCTGCAGTCTCTTGTCTGCCTTGTCTGCCTTTCTGCTGTTTGGAGGGGCGGCTCAGTGCGCTATCCTGCTTGTTCGCTTGCTGGTGCCACCAGTTTGGCGGTGTCTTCTAGTTCAGTATGGAGACATGATATGCTGACCAGTGGAACCCGAATAGATCCTGTCATGCTAGAGGGCGGTTTGGCAGTACCGAGCAGGCGGTCGGACATTTCGAGTTAGGAAGGGGTAGAGAGGGACTCCCTCAGCGGGAGTAACCCGTGGGGTAGCTCGCAAGAAAAATATGCTGCTGTTTATATAAAGAGAGCGCCTGTAGAAGCCAGCAGATGCATGCAGGTATCCATGCATCTCTCATGACGGAGCCACAGGCTAGGCAGACAGGGCGCTCTTCGTACCCCCGTGTCAGCAGTAGGAAGCCAGATGACCTGATGGGAGGAAGAGCAACCTCGCAAGCCAGAGGTTGCTGCAAGGGGGCACGACCGGCTCGGCGATGCGAAGCAAGCGCTTGGGACCGCTGTAGGGACATTGATAATCGCATGCGGTAGCAGGACACAAGACCTAAAGGCCGAGCCTCCAGGAAGTGCTGCACAAGGTTTGTGGCGCCGCTGATCAGCTTGAGAGGCCAGCAGCGACAGTAACGGGAACCACCAAACCCCGTAACACCCGTGGATGGCCATGGCCAGGCGGTAAAAGGCATCATCGCCAGTCAGGTGGTCCTATGTAATTTGTTCAAGAGCAAAGGTTTTTGGAAGTAGCACTTGAATGGGCTAGATGTGGAGTACCTGTTGTGCTGAAGGTCAAGCATGTCAAGACCTACAGTGACTGAGCTCGGGTGGGAGGCTACCAGTTAAGCTGCGCAAGAGACCATGCAAGCGCATTGCCACTTGAATCATCTGCTCGAAGGTCCTGTGCCTCCTTGGTAAGTTGCTTGAGATCCACATGCTAGTGGTACATCCAGGCTTAGATTGCAAAGTCTTGATTGCATACCTCTTATATTCTGTCAATCAATAGAGCTAGCCATACCTGTTATCGGTGGCCAAGAAGGAGTACATGCTGGTAAGATTGCCATATTCAGGCGGAATTGTACCAGTAATGCTGTTGATCAAGCACAGTCACACGAGTGCTGTCTCAGCATCTCGAGATGGCACAAGCTGCATGATGATTTAAGATTGTGCTTGACGTGCAGCATATGTGAAGCAGAAGAGCAAAGGCGCAGGACTGCGCACTTGTTGTCATCAAGCTCAAGGTTCGTCAGATTCCGGCAATTACCAACTGCTGGTGGCAGGGAGCCTGTCAGCCTGTTCACGTATGTGTCAGATCAAGTTACTTCTAGACAACATGCATCAAGCAGACCACAACATGCATGGGAGCAGTCTTGATGGAAGTGTTAGACATACTGCTGAGGCCAGCCACACCATCACACTAGTTTGGAGAGGAGTGCAGTATTGAAAGTACTCGTTGTTGGAGAGGATAAGCTCAGTGAGAGTTCCACTCTTCCCAAGCTCGGGGGGCAGGCTTCCAGATATACTGCATGATGGCAGCAAGGAGAGATGACGTCAGGTGTTGTTCATGGTTGGTTGGTTTGGACTTTGACTTCTCTGTGTTGATGACTTCTCTGTGTTGTTGCAGACAATCATCAGTAAATAGCTTGCCACGATTGTATGTGGTCACTTACCGATTGTTTGAAATGAATAGGTCCTGTAGAAGGGACAGGTTTGCCAGTGAAGCGGGGAACTCCCCGCTTAATCTGCAACATGTTGTGAGGCTTGCCGTTGAGATGCACAGCAGTGTCGCATCAATCTCAATGCAACAATGCAATGCAACTCTCTGAGAGCAGCGGACCCAATGTGGCCAGCACTTTGGCTCTTATGTGCACAACTAGCAGTCAACTCCCTCATAAACTGGGAGCTTGTTGCACGAGATGACCTGCACGCAGGGACAGCAGAGCAGGCCTACATGCCTGAAACTTGGGCAAAAGGCATTCTGGAGCTTACTGGTTGTCACTGACAGAGATTCCTGAGATTGGCGCAGTTTCCCAACTCCGATGGTAGGGGACCAGTAAGGCTGCGTCGCAACGACGAGCTTCAACAACTGTCCAGTTCTCCATAGCTTCGTGACCATCGACCACATCGTCAATCAGACACACTTGCCATTGAGTTGATGTGTGTCAAGCTCACTGGACACTCTCAAGGACACTCCCTGCAATGATCCCTCGATGCGCTAGGCACTGCAACAATATGCTAGGAGTGTCTTGCTTATACTTACTTATTGTACCCCAGATTTAAGGTACTCAACATTCGAAGGTCGCCGATGCTTGAAGGTATAACTCCCGTCTGAATCTGAATGCAAGACAAATGCAGGGCATTGGCATATGTGCCACCTGGTCCATGAATGGATTGCCTTGAATTTTGATACATGCTATGATGAGCACGCCACAAAGTATCATATACTGCTCAGAGCAATGTGAGAGCTGACTTGTTGCTAGATGCATCGAAGCTTTGCAGCATTGTGCAGTTCCCGATCGTGGCAGGGATGCTTCCTGTGAGTCTGTTGATGTCATTGAAGAAAAGGACAATCAGTCTACCAACACACTTTCTCGAATCAGGTGGCAGGGGACTTGACAAACTGCAGCAGCAATTCAAGGCCGCCCTCAGCTTGACAAGACCTGGGTATGAGTGTCCTTATCAGCACCCCAGCAACAGGAGCAAAGCACTGCGGCAATACAGATGCGGCATGAGAAGTGAAATCTATGTGGCTCCTTCACCTTAGCAGTGTCTGTTAATGATCAGTCCAAGACGAAGGTGGCGATATGACTGACCCACAAGCCGAGGCGTAGAAGCAACCCGCAATCTTTGCAGGTTGCCAATTGAGCTTGGAATCCGACCAGAAAAGCTGCAACAGTTCATCCGCTTCTCAATGAAGCCTTTCACAACATCCAGTCAGAGTCTTCAGTCTTTGAAGTAAGAAGAAATAGAGGTAAAAACTATAAGACAATGGGAAGGAAGAGCACGTGGCCTCACCTGTTGTAACTCAAGAATGACGAGGTGAGAAATGTGCAGTCCCCTAGTGTTGCTGGAAGTGGGCCGGAAAACCTTGGCCAAAGAGGAGTCACATTAACGGATTCACACATTGCCATGGCAATGGCAATGTGTGATGGTATAATAGAGCAATTCAACACTCATTTCAACAGCCAGTAGCAGCATGAGAAGGGTGGGAAAAATGACAGCCAGCCCATGTGACCTCACCCATTGTACACGAGGAAGAGACCAGTCAATCGATTACCGGGGCCACATAGTTCAGGAGGAAGTATGCCTTCCAACCTGAAGGGACCATGTCATCAGCAGATGGCATTCACTTCCGAACGTTGGATCCAGCTGCTTTGAATCAGGCTGCATGATGCATACTCTCACTGTGTATGACATTTACTACAGAGAACTTCAGCTGACAAAATCCTTAATCAAGATAAATGCATACAGAGGTCTATCAGAAATATACGAATTATTGTAGAGGCTCAGACCCATCAGGGAGGTCGTTCCCAGTTCAGCAGGTATAATACCTGTCAGCCTGTCAACATACTGACGACATCACTATCAGGTCATCACATAATGGCACAGCAACACTCTTACAGGCACAGCGCTTGCGTTATCTGCACCATCTTGGGCTTCAGGGTCTTGACAATACCAATAATAACGTGATTTCCCCGTGCTAGATCAGACAGTGCAACCGAGATTCAGCATTTTCTGCAATAGAGAGGTTGCATACTTGTTATTGTATGCATAAAATGTTTCGAGATTGACTAGTTGACCAAACTCCTTTGGAATAGGTCCTGTCAAACTTGGAATCCACAATGCCACACAAGCAAACGCGTCACAGATGCAGCCTTAGGAAGCGAAGAGTGCAGCAAGCTGGCAACGGGACTGGCATCTTGATTGTACAGTGGCAAACATGATTCAAGTATTCCCCTGTTGTTCTGGATATAGAGGAGCTTGATCTGAGTCATCGCAAGCTCCACAGGCATGGCCCCAACCAACCTGGGCCAGCGTCAAGCAATATCAAAGAGCAACTCTTCTGAAGGAAGCCAAGGAGATGACTACGAGGAAAGAAGGTGTAGCTACAATGTTGTAATCATCTTTCTCTACCAAGATGGATGCTGCGAAGCCACCATGCCATGCAGAGTAACCAAAGTGACCAATAGTCTTATAGGCTCTGGAGCATACCTGTTGATAGAGATGTCGAGATAAAGGAGCTGCGAGCAATTTCCAAGAGCAGATGGTATGCTTCCTGACAGCCTGGACAGGAAGGATAGTCACCAATATTTGCAAGAAGTGTTCGAGCTAGCAGTAAGATGCAAGTTGCATGTGCTAACCCCTGCATGCCTTCACTTCATTGCTGACGACAACACAGTGCAAGGGTAGTAGGTGCAGCAGCACAGTGAATTGCTGAAGAGACGTAACACATCATGTCTGTTGGCTCTTCACTAGACAGATGTCTGAGGACGTAAAGAGGCCCCAACCTTGAGGGCAACCTCACGATGTGCCTTCCATTGAAAATTATACTTACTGATTGTCTACGAGGGACAAATACTGGAGGGCCTGATTCTGGCCAAGCTGAGAAGGAATATGTCCTGTGAGCCTGATATCAAGAGCAGAGACTTCTCTTGAGCAACCAGCCAGCTGGTTGCTCTAGCTGCCTTGTGTCATCAGCTATTGACACTGCACTGAACGCGTCGGCAGTATTTCACTGAAGTGGAGACGAGACAGAGAAGCAGAATAGCATCACTCAGCCAATGCACTCACCAACTCTTCCAGACACCCAATGATCCTGGCAACTCACCTATTGGAATTCAAGTATAGACTTCGTAGGCTCAGAGATTCACCAAATTTCCCCGGCACTTGTCCCGTGAGGCTGCACATTTTGCCTTGTCAGAATCCAATTCATGAAGTGGAAGCAGCATGAGCAGAGGGCAATGTAACCATCACTTCTTCCACAACCTCATCTCCATCTTGAGAAAAGAGTACTATAGGGACCTATATTGTGTCAAGTACAGATCCTTCAGGAGCGGAAGCCCAGCAAGATTGAGAGGTATGGGGCCTGTCAATCTGCACATGACAGGTGGCATAGTGGTCGTTTTCTAGAATGTCGACACAAGGATCAAGGCCATTGTACCAGGCTGCAAGACCTCGACAGTTGACGAAGCTTTGTAGCAGCTTGACTTCATAGCATGGCCAGGCTCAACCGAGGCTTCAGAAGCTTGTCAAGCTTGCTCGATTGGTAGGCAATTGATAGTCATGCAGAGCAAAGTGGCTGTTATATCAGTTGCGAAGAGTATGCGGTGTCTCCAGCATACGAAGTTGGCGTGTATTCAGTACATGTTACTGTCGAGGTAGAGACCCAGGACAGCAGAGAGGTTCCCAAGCTCCTCCGGCATGGAACCTGACAGCCTGCTGTAAGGAGAGGTGAGAACGAGATCGAGAAAGGATGGAGACTCACCTTTTGTCTGACAATAGACTGAGATGCAAATCGAGCAATGTAAGCACGCTAACCTGTTGTTCCCAAGGAAAAGGACTCGAAGATTAAGGAGGCTGCCGAGCGCCGCTGGGATGGGGCCTGTGAGCAGGTTGTCATTTAAGAGTATGTACTGCAGGCTGATAATATTGCCGAGCTCCGGTGCCAGCGTGCCGTCCAGCAGCACATGAGATACATTGAGGCCAATCACTTGCCTGCATGTAGACACCAGTGGCCAGCTGTGGAGGAACCTGAGCTACTGAAGTCTTGCCCCCAAGCAGAGCCTTCCAATGAGCTTGTAACAATGCTGCTCTTATCACAAGCCCTTCGCCGAGCTACCGCAGGCAGCCATTGTCATTGGTCCAGGTGAGAGGCTGCAAGGGCTGCGGCCCTTGCATGGCCACGACCTCAACAGAGGCTGCTGCAAGGGCTGCTAAGCTTGTGCCGATTCCTTGACACGTCGCAAGGCCGGGTGGCGCATTTACAGGCAATGGTCAAAGCTCTCGCCTGTGGCCGCCAGGTGCCGTGGCTTCGCACACAATGCCAAACCAGCCGCACGGCGTGTGGTCGGTTGGGCGCCAATTGGCAAGCGCGCCAAACGGGTCACTGGTTATACCCGCCTTAAAGGCGAGCAGCCAGGCCTTGTCGGAGCTGCGCAACGGAGGAAAGATGGCAGTCAGCGTGCAGGGCTGTATGGTGGCCACACACCCCAGGCATGGCGATGAAATGCATGGCGCCACAGAAGCCCGGCGGCAACAGTTGCAGATAAGAGAGGACTCGCAGGCGCAATTTTGCGGCTCAGGACTGGCAATGCCGTGGAGGTGCGGGGGTAAAGAAGAATGCGGCTGCTGATAACACAAGAGCGGCTGTAAAAGCCAGCCAGGTGCAGAGAGTAGGAGGGTAAGAGGGTATGAGGGAGGCTGCTCACGCGAGGCCCACGGCAGTGAAGCCGACTCTGCGCAACGGAGAAACGATAGCAGTTAGCGGGCAGGGCTGTATGGAGACCACACACCCCAGGCATGGCGCTGAGGTGCACGCCACCCCAGAAGCCGGTGGCAAATGTGGCGGTTACAGAAAGGACTCGCATGTGCAATCGGCTCACGGCTTAGGACTGGCAATGCCATGGTGGTGTGGGGATGTGAGATTTCCGGCTGCTACTATCAAGAGAGCGGCTGTAAAGCCAGCCAGGTGCGTGCAGAGTGTAAAGGGCAAGATGGTAAGAGGGAGGACTGCTCACATGGGGTCCCCGGCGGTGAAGTCGCCACAAGTCAGCAGAGCGAAGGCGACAAGCAGTGTGGCGGCGGCTGCCATGGCTGTCATGCTCGACGATCGCGGCTACGCAGGCCGTGCTGCCAGCAGCCGGCAGCTGGGCGGAGCCGTTGCCGGAGGCTCGCCACGGCGGGCCGCGATTGCCCCTCCCAGGCGGCGGCGAGGGTGAGTGGCGGCGAGCGTGCTATGCGTTTTCCAAGAAAAGTCAAGACAAGGCTAAAGGAAAAGGGGGAGAGAAAGATAGAAGGAAGACGCTTCCAGGAGAGGGCGATGGCTGTATTACTGGCCAGCCCAGAAACAAGAATAACACAGTCCGAAGGGGCCAGAGAAAGCGCTGAAGCACACAGTGACTCAAGTGGCCACGAGGCACTCAGCGAAAGCTCTTCCAAGGAAGAAAGGACGCTTCCAGGAGAGGACAGTGGCTGTGAGAGGCCAGCCCAGAAATAAGAATGAATTAAGCTCGAAGGGCCCAGAGAAGGCGCTAAAAGAAAGTGCTCGCCCATAGAGAAGAGGGGCTGGCAAAGCCAGCCCAAAAGAGAATGGACAATGTCCAAAGCCAAAGAAAGAGGAGCCGGAAAAAGGACTACACTGCAAAATACTGCAAAATACGTAGACGATGCAGGGGGAAGCTCAGTACCCACGAGTGAGCAACATCAGGTCTGAGTAGCACGCTGCAGGGAAAGAGGCAGAGACCCAGAGGCGGCGGCCATAGCACGGCCTTGCTCGCGTGTGGACGGCGTGGGCAAGGGAGCGTTGAAGCGATACCGCCAGGCGCATGCGGAAGACTTGGGCGAGCGAACCGGCGGCGTTGAAGCCGGGCATCGCCCCCGGCAGACCCGGCCGCCGGTCAACGGCCTGTCGGGCAAGCCGCTGAGGGAGATCCAGCCAGCGGCTGCCGAAAGCCCCGTGTACATCCATCGCCAGGGCCGCGACTTCATCACCAACCGGGTGATCAGCATGTTTTCGCTCCTTGCCCCGAGCCGCCAGGCCGACCGCATGCCCTGCAATCGACGCCGATCTGGTGGGTTTAGCGGAGTCGATGCAGTCACTTGTCACCACATCCGCGCTAAAGCCACAGGGAATCAAGTAGCTCCGAAACACTCAGTAACCCCTGTTGAGCAGCCGCAGGTCGGAAAACTTAGTCTCCGGGTAAGCGGGTCCCCAGACCCGCTTTCTTTTCTTTCATAGGCTGCAGCCAATGCGCGACCGGCACGCAGATGCAGCGCGCGTGCCCATTGACCTCTGCAGCGAGACTGACAGGCGCATGCGGTACCCCTGCGTTGAGGAAGCAGGAAGCTCTTCCAATTGTCAGACAATGGTTGTGAGGCATGAAGCCCTCTTAAGCCTTGCATCTGCGTGCTGGCCGTGCTCTCGCTGCAGCCTCCGGCTTTCGTCAGGGGGATAGTTTCCCGGCAGCTAGTCTGTCGGGTTTGAGGCTCCTCACTCGTAGCTACTGAGTGGTCCATCCTCCACCCGTTCTGACATAGCATCTTCAGGCCCCTCCGTCATTGTGGCTTTAGATCATCCATCATTTGGCCCCTTCGAACCTTTGTCAACTCTTTTCGGGCTGGCTTCTCACAGCCCTTTTGGTCTTAAGATGTGCTTGCCTTTGTCCTTGGCCATTTGCGTTTGGTTCGAATACACGAAATCTTTCCCTGCCCCCATCGGGAGAGCCACTTCTTTCAGGGCGACGGATGTGTGAAGGAAACGGACTCTCCCGAAGGGGCGAGGGCTGTGTAAGAGAGTGAGCTCTTCCAATGGGGGCGAGGGCTGTGAAAAAGGGAAGGAAGGGGCGAGGGCTGTCAAAGAGAAAAGAAGCAAGCGCGGCCAGATTCACTGGTGGCTGGGAGAGGCCAGCCCAAAAGAATGGACAAGGTCTGAAGGAGTCGGAGTGCTAAGGACTGAGACAGCAGTAAGCGAACTCTCAGTAACCTCTCGTCAGTAGATGCAAATCGGAGTAGCTAGCAGGCGGAAGACGTCGCCCTGACGGAAGCCGGAGGCCGCCGCCAGAGCGCGGCCTGCGCGCAAGTGGACCGCAAAAGCTAGGGACCGCTGCGAAGAGACGGCCAGGCGCATCCGGTAAACTTGGGCGAGGGACCCGGCGACATGGAAGCCTGGCTGCTCGCCCTGCTGCCCGTGCCGGCGGGCCGCTGCTCGCCGCGCAAGGCGGTGAAGTAGGTCAAGCCATTTGGCGCCAAAGGCGCCGTGTACGTCGACGGCGAGTGGGACAAACTCGTCGCCTACCGGGTGATCCGAGTACTTGCGATCCTTTGCGTCGGCCGCTTGGCGGACGGCGTAGCCCGCCTCCTCCGCCGAGCGTGTAGCGCTCCTGGAAAGGAGTCCGTGGTGACGACGTCGGCAATGAGCCGAGGCCCCCCGCCGAGCGCGCTAGCGACGAGATCGGCGCGCCGGGTGTGGAGGCGGCCGTCCGCCCCAGCAGTCAGAGGCATGATGCTGGAGTTCTCCAGCGCCACAGTGTAACCGGCTTCGACAAATATGCCGAACATCGCGTTCCGGAGCAGGTCGTGTGTGCCGGTCCACTCCCCTCCCCGAGCGCATCGGAGCATGTGAGCCGCCAGTGAAGCCGCGTCCGGGCTGCGCTCGCCGCACTCGCATTGTTGTACTCCACCTAGGCATGGTGGGTGGAGGCCGAGTAGGCGGTGCACCGCCGTTTGGAATGCGTCGTCTGGCATCCGGAGCGCGTCATGGAACGGCAGAGCCGACAGCCAAGCAGCCGCCCCTGGTGAGGACGCCGAGAGCAGTCGCGCGCGCCCCCGGAGGTCGGCTGGAGGCAAGAGCCCCAGCGCCGTGGAGAAAGACGCCGCATCTACCTCCGCCATGTAGCGAGCTTGGGCCCGCAGGTCGGCCGTGCGCGTGAGGAGAGCGAACGGGACGGCCCGTGGCACCAGGGCGGGGTGATCCGCATGCAGCTCATCCCGGGCTGAGCGGAGAGCCGTCTGGAAGGGCAGCGTGCCAGTCTCCACGTCCGCGGCCGCCTGCTCCAGGAGGCGACCCCCATGCCGGATGAAACGTTGGGCCACCGAAGCCGCAACCTGCGCCCAACTCCCCGGGTGCGCTGCCCGGCAGGCACGAGCCAGCGGACGGCAGCCCAGACCCCCTCGGCTCACAGGCAGGGAGGCCTGGTGCACAGCAGCCGGCGTCTCCAGGAAGGCCGGGTGTTGGACCAGGGCCGCCGTGCAGGCCAGGATACCTGCATCAAAAGTTGCATAGGCAGCCTGCGTCGCCGGGGAGGGGGGGAGGGCTCGAGCCAGGTACAGGGGACGGTGGGCTATGCTGCGCGTCAGCATGGCAAGTCCCAGCTGCATATCGTGCAGCTCAGGGAGGCGGGCCGCCGGCTTGAGGTGCTCCTGCAGCTTGCTGCGCAGCTGCTCGTCCACGAAGGCAGGTGAGCCCAATGGAACCCCGAGGAGGGTGAGGCCCCCGGCAGGTGTCTGACAGCCGGAGGGAAGGCGGAGGAGGGCTGGCAACCCTTGTGGGGACCAGGCGCTGCACTTCGACGCCCGGATGTCCAGGCCGATCTCCTTCAGCTGCTCCGCGAGCGCGAGCGTGGCGAAGGCAGCCAAGACCTCGTCTGGTTGCCCGACCAGGGAGGTGTCGTCGGCATACATTGGCATGAGGACGCCCGGGTGAGCAGCTGCCGTGGCCTTCAGGGCGCGGTCGTGGGCCAGCGCGTAGAAAAACCCCGCCAGCGGGTCCCCCTGACGCCCTGACGCGTGCCCGTGGAAGACTGAAGGACCTCCACCCCTCCGGCTCCATGCCGCCATAGGAGATCACTGGGCTGGCCGTAGCCCAGCCGAAAGAACGGCAGCAGTGTGGGGAAGGCTGCACGGAGCTCCTCGGCGACTGTGGCGCGGTCGACGCAGTTAAAGGCATTGCGGACGTCCACTGCCAGCACGACCCACTCGGGGTGCAAGTCGAGGGAAGCCCGCACCCCGTGGACAACCGCCTCGCCGCCGCTCCGCAGGCCTGCGCCGTACTGGTGTGGCGCCAGGTGTGTCTGGGCCGCATCGGCGTGCTGTTGCCAAAGTGCCCTACCCACCAGGCGGTACAGGACCTCGCCGATGGCAATGGGGCGGACGCCGCCGTTGACCTTGCTGAGGGCCAGCAGGGTGCTGGCACAGAGCACACCGCGGATGCTGGCAGGGACGTGATCCTGGGCCATGTGTTGGCACACCTGGTGCAGCACCCGAAAGTCCGCCTCGACCTCTCGAGAAAGAGCTCTCTCAAATGCTCCGTAACCATGCGCGAGGGGCCACCTGCAGCTGCGCGCCGGCTGCTCTGCAGGGCCTTGCGGAGGGCTGCCGCATCCAGGGCCACCTCCTCCGGCGGGACGTAGGAAGCCAACCACGAAGGCAAGGGAGAGCGTGCCGGGGGGTGGAGGGACGAGAGGGCTTGCCGCGTGTCCTCAGTCGCCGGCGCCAACGCCGAATCATCCAGTGCCTGGACTGCTCTCGAGAGCTCCCCGGCATGGCCATACCGAAGAGCGCGGCGGACACTGGCCGCCCTGTCAGGCGATGGCGCTGTCTGCGAAGTGCGGCGGCCGGCTGTGGCCGCAGCCACGGCAGCGTCATGCCGCGCCAGAAGCTCCTCCCATCGCCCACACTGGAAGAGTTAGATGCGGTCCAGGAGCAGCTGACGGCCTTGGCCGTGGCCCTGGGGGGGTGCACACCCGAGCAGCAGCCTGGGGAAGAGGATGAACACTTTCCAGGCGGCGGAGTCCCTGTGGTCGTCCACAATTCGCTGCAGAACAGGGCGGAGGGCGCGGCGCAGGTGTGGGCGCGCCCACCGCGGCACGTGGCGCAGGAGTGGGAGAGCCTCCTGCCGGTGGACCGCATCCAGGTCAAGGTCCGCCGCCCATTGCCAGTGGTGGGGACCTGGTGGGGTCGGCCCTGGTGGGACACGCCGGCCTTCGCTGCCCCCGCGGCCGCGGCCGCCCGCTGCAGACGCGGCCCGCGTCTGTGCAGCACAATTGGCGTGCTGCTTGCAGGCGCGCTCATGCAAGGTCCGACTACTCCGAGATGGCCAGGGGCGCTGACAGTGCCGGCATCGGAGAGGCTCAGACGGCGGAAGCGGCGGCGAGGACGAGGCAGGTGGCTGGCTCGGCGGAGGTGGGCGCGGAGGAGGCGGTGGCGGCCACGGCGGCGACGGAGGTGACGCTGGCGTCGGCGACGGCGGCGGGGAAGGCGGCGGCGGGGAGGGTAAGGGTGGTGACGACGGCGGAGCGGGTGTAGACGGCATAGGAGAAGAGGATGGGGGGGGGGGCGGCGGCTCGGCGGGTTGTTGCAGCTGCGGCCCTTCTGCCACGGGAGGCGCACACACAGGAAAATCAAAGCCAGCATCACGCCCGATGGACAGGGTATCCTGTGGAATGAGCGGGTGCACCTCTGGGGGCCCTTCACAAGTCAAGGGCGGAGGTGGGAGAGCGGGGGTTTAGGGTTTAGGGTTTAGGGTTTAGGGTTAGGCCCCATTGCTTCTCATGGGCGGGAGGCGACATGTGCTCCTCCGGGATTGGCTCCGGAGCGGAATCGGCCCGGACAGAAGCGGGGGGAGATGTGGATGGCGGGGGAGGCGCCGGCACGTCCGGTCGTTGCAGCTGCGGCCTGACTGTCACGGGAGGAGCACACACTGGAAAATCAAGGCCAGCATCACGCCCGATGGACAGGGTATCCTGTGGAATGAGCGGGTGCACCTCTGGGGGCCCTTCACACGTCAAGGGCGGAGGTGGGAGAGCAGGTGCCCATTGCTTCTCATGGGCGGGAGGCGATATGTGCTCCACCGTGATATGCTCCTGCGCTGAAGCAACCCGGACAGAAGTGATAGGGCCGCACGCCGCGACGACCACAGCAGGCCCCGGGCCGGCGCGACTGCCATGCCCTGGGCAGGAGTGTGCGTGAATCTTGAGACCCCTGCTGTTCTTACAGGTCTTCGGACAGTTGGGGCACTGCACACGCGCGGGCGTCGCTGGCAGGGGTAATGGCGGCGGCGGAGATGGAGGGGGTGGCGAAGGGGACGCAGATGGTGGCGATGGCGACGGGGGGGGGATTGGCGGTGAGGGTTGCGGCGGAGGCGGCGTGGTGACGGAGACGGGGGCGGAGGCGAGGGGGAGCCGCGGCCAGGCGAGCTTGGCCGGGGGATACTCAGGGCTCCGGCTCCGGAGGCGACGCCGAGAGCGCACGGATGGGGTGGCGGCGGGCGGTGTGGCGGCTGCGGGAGGAGGAGGTGGAGGAGGAGGAGGGGAAGGAGGAGGAGGAGGAGGAGAAGAGGGAGGAGAAGGGGGAGGAGGAAGAGGAGGAGGAGGAGAAGGAGGACGAGGAGGAGGAGGAGGAGG
>WELB01000086.1:374133-387738 GCA_009602725.1 Spirogloea muscicola | reverse complement strand
TGCAAATGAAGTGGAGTAAGGAGGTGGCGAGGACGACGGTATGCGGCGGCGTAGCTGGAGGCAGAGGCGCGGCGGGGGGCTGCCGTCGCGATCACATTCGTGGACGAGGCGCGCTGACCGCCTCGCAAAGGTGCTTCGCTAGAAGGTATTCTGGGCTCCGACTCCATTGGCGGCGTCGTGAGAACGCTGCAACGGGAGCGGGGCGGCAGAGGCGAGCTCGACGTCGGCGGGCGGCATGGCGACGGCGGGAGCTGCGGCGGGGGCGGGTGCGAGGGACAGGCCGGGAGGGGGCCGGCGCGCCGCGGACCCCATGGCGGGCGCCGCCGGCAGCGATGCCGGCGGCGGCCCGGGGTTTAGGAGGGGTGGCGGCGGCGGCGGCGGCGCCCTCGACCTAGCAGCAAAGAGAAAAGCTGTTCCAAATGTGAAAGGCCAGCCCGAAAAGGAATAGCAGAAGAAATCTTCCAGTGAAAGGCCATGTGTGATTGGCCAGCCCTTGAAAAAAGCGGTGAGGGCCGAAAGGGCTGTAAGAGGCCGGCCAGAAAAAGGAGAAAGATGCTTCCAGGAGAGTGGCAGTGGCTGTGAAAGGCCAGCCCAGGGAAAAAAAAAAATACAGAGTTCGAAAGGGGCCAGAGAAAGCGCTAAAGCACATAGAGAATCAAGTAGCCACGAAACACTCAGTGACATCTGTTGAGCAGCCGCAAGAAAGGAAGGACTAAACAAGGGCTGGATTGGCCGAGAGGCGCAAATCTTTGAAACTACTCTCCGGTGAATTCTGTGAGCTATTTCTTCTGCAAACGGTCGCACAACAAGAAGTGAGCTCTTCGGAAGGAAGATGACAGTGTAATAATTGATGGAGTGCCTGTCTGGCCAAGTGGCTGAAGAGGGCGAGGGCTGTGAAAAGGTTACCATGGTTTACAATGTGAAATGCCAGCACGACATGAATTGACATTGACAAGGTCCGAAAGGGAAGAGAAGGGCTGTGACACAGGCAAGGGAACAGCTCTTCCAGCTCAGTCCTTAGCACTCCGACTCCTTCAGACCTTGTCCATTGTTTTGGGCTGGCCTCTCCCAGCCACCAGTTAATCTGGCCGCGCTTGCTTCTTCCAATTCACAGCAATGGCTGGCCGCGCTTGCTCTAATGGCTGTGAGGTTTGGACACCCGTCCACACCTTCGGGAAGTGTCAGCTCTTCCAATTTACAGCAATGGCTGTGAGAAGTAAGTGGCTCTTCCAATCGGGGCAAGGGCTGTGATAAGCCAGCCCGAACATAGAATTGACAAGGTTCGGAGGGGCCAAACTACGGACGGGCCAAAAGCGCTATCTCAGAGTTGGGGTAAAGTGAACCACTCAACAACTGTGAGAGGCCACTCAAAAGGAATGTACAAGGTCTGAAAGGGCCAGATCGCACAAGAAACAGGACACTAGTCTCCAAGAGCTTCGGGTCGCCAAATGGCTGGACCTCCTTCACCGCCTTGCGCGGCGAGCAGCGGCCCGCCGCGACGGGCAGCAAGGCGAGCAGCCTGGCTTCCATGTCGCCGGGTCCCTCGCCCAAGTTTACCGGATGCGCCTGGCCGTCTCTTTGCAGCGGTCCCTAGCTTTTGCGGTCCACTTGCGCGCAGGCCGCGCTCTGGCGGCGGCCTCCGGCTTCCGTCAGGGCGACGTCTTTCCTGCCAGCTACTCAGATTTGCATCTACTGACGAGAGGTTACTGAGAGTTCGCTTACTGCTGTCTCAGTCCTTAGCACTCCAACTCCTTCAGACCTTGTCCATTCTTTTGGGCTGGCCTCTCCCAGCCACCAGTTAATCTGGCCGCGCTTGCTTCGGGTCGCTTGCTCAAGAGTACAGGATGCGCCTTGCAACCTCCCTGCAGCGGTCCTTAGCTTTTGCCGTCCACTTGCGTGCAGGTCGCGCCTTGGCTGCTGCCTCCGGGTTCTGCCAATCCCACCAGATCGGCGTCGTTTGCAGGGCGTGGTCGGCCTGGCGGCCCGGGCAAAGGAGCGAAAATATGCTGATCACCCGGTTGGTGATGAATTCGCAGCCCTGGCGATGGATGTACACGGGGCTTTCGGCAGCCGCTGGCTGGATCTCCTTCATTCTCACTCGCTGCATCGGCCAAGGGGCATGCTACCTGCAGCGGACAGTCGCCCCAATGGGCATGGTGGGCGAGCTCTACAAGGGATTCGACAACTCCCTGCTGCAGTTCCTGGCATCCCTTCTACAATCTTCCTCTTTCCCCTCCGCTTCATCTTCCCTCCAGGCTTCCCTCCCCACTCGCATGGGCGGCCTTGGCTGCCGGTCGTTGGAGCAGACGGCGCAAGCAGCCTTCCTGGGCTGCTGGCACCAGATCGCCTCTATGCTTCCCATGCGCTTCCCTTGCCTCCACGATCCCGTACGCCATGTGGAGGAAGGCTCCTAACCCTTCCAAGCGGATCTGAGGAGCATCCGTGACTCGGCAATTGGCCCTTTCCCCTCTATACAACCCCTATTCACGCCTTTCGCCACCCTCGCCCAAGCTTCGGATAGAGGGGCACAATCCAGACTGGTTACGGCAGTGGAAGATGAGCGCCGCAGAAGGTTGAGGAGGCTGCCAGATATTCACAACAATCCAAGGAGCCTGGCAAGACTTCCTTCCCTCGCCACACCTGGAGCCACAGACTGGAACACCTCACACGCCGTGGCCAGCGCCTTCAGCATCAGCTCCGAGGCCTTTCGGACGTTGCTTCAACTCTTCCTCGGCCTCCCACCTAACTGCCTGATTGGGGTGCGCCAGTGAGAGTGCGGCTTCCGTGCAGAGGGTGCTGAGCTCGCCACTCACATGCTGCGATGCCCCACTGGACCAGAATTGGTGGGCGTCCACAACCTCCTCCGTGATGCTCTGGCGGGTTTGATGCGCGACGCCGGGTACCGTGCGGTCGTGGAAGTGAACAACATCATGCCTATCACCACGGATGCCCAGGGACGTCATCATCGCCGCACACTTGAAATTGTGGGCGTGCAACCTGGTGGAGGACCACGGGCCTTGGTCGATGTTGTGGTTACGGAGGCCTATAATGGTCCAGCATCGACACACATTGCTGGCCACGCAGTGGGCAGTGCTGAACAAAGAAAGTTGCAGCACTACTCCGATTACTCCCGATGTGATCAGCTCCTGCCAGCGGCAATCGACATCTTTGGCTGCTTGGGTCCTCGTTTCCTTACTCTCCTTCAAAACATAGCCAATCTAGGCTACACAAGACATGCAGATGTGTTCCCGGCTGAGATGGGCTTGCCAGCTGCATATCTGTGGTTCTTGCGGCGACGAGTTTCGGCCTGTTTGCAGCGTGCTCAGGCTAATGCTTTGCACCAGAAAGCTGGGCGAGCTCTAGTTGGTGGCAGAAGGGCTTCGTATCTGCCATCTAGTATTCAGGCATCGATTAGCGACCTTTATGTTTTGACCCGTGGTTACTGAGCGGGTCAATCTACCGTAGGTTATGTAGGTTTTAAGATGTGCTTGCCTTTGTACTTGGCCATTGGGCCTTCGTTTGTTTCAAGTACACGAAATTATCCTTCAGCGGCTTGCCCGCCAGGCCATTGACCGGCGGCCGGGTCTGCCGGGGGCGATGCCCGGCTTCAACGCCGCCGGTTCGCTCGCCCAAGTCTTCCGCATGCGCCTGGCGGTATCGCTTCAACGCTCCTTTGCCCACGCCGTCCACACGCGAGCAGGCCGTGCTATGGCCGCCGCCTCTGGGTCTCGGCGGAGTGCCTCTTTCCCTGCAGCAAGCTACTCAGACCTGATGTTGCTCACTCGTGGGTACTGAGCTTCCCTCTGCATCGTCTGTGTTTTGCAGTGCTTTGTAGTGCAGTCCTTTTCCGGCTCCTCTGTCTTGTCCATTCCTTTGGGCTGGCCTCTCCCAGCCACCAGTTGATCTGGCCGCGCTTGCTCTGTCTTTGGCTTTGGACGTTGTCCATTCTCCTTAGGGCTGGCTTTGCCAGCCCTCCTCTACGGGCGAGCACTTCTTCTGCCATAGCATCTTCAGGCCCCTTCGTAGCTGCTTAGCGATTTTTAAGCTACGCAGTCCGCCAAGCGGCAGGCGCCAAGGATCGCAAATACTCGGATCACCCGGTGGGCGACGACTTTGTCCCACTCGCCGTCGGCGTACACGGCGCCTTTGGCGCCAAATGGCTTGACCTGCTTCACCACCTTGCGCGGCGAGCGGCGGCCCGCCGCCACGGGCAGCAGGGCGAGCAGCCTGGCTTCAATGTCGCCGGGTTCCTCGCCCAAATCTTCTGGAAGCGCTTGGCCGTCTCTCTGCAGCGGTCCCTAGCTTTCGCGGTCCACTTGCGCGCAGGGGGGCGCTCTGTGCCATGGCCAAGCCTCTGGGTCTCGGCGGAGTGCCTGTTTCCCTGCAGCGAGCTACTCAGACCTGATGTTGCTCACTCGTGGGTACTGAGCTTCCCTCTGCATCGTCTATGTGTTTTGCAGTTTTTTGTAGTGTCCTTCCGGCTCCTCTTTCTTTGGCTTTGGACATTGTCCATTCTTTTTTGGGCTGGCTTTGCCAGCCCCTCTTCTCTATGGGCGAGCACTTCTTCTGGCGGCTGCCTCCGGCTTCCGTCAGGGCGACATCGTTCCGCCTGCTAGCTATTCAGATTTGCATCTACTGACTAGAGGTTACTGAGAGTCCGCTTGCTGCTGTCTAAGTCCTTAGCACTCCGGCTCCTTCAGACCTTGTCCATTCCTTTGGGATGCGATGCATGGCATCCTTGTGGAGGCTGGCTTCTTTGTGGCAGCCGAGAATTCTGCCGTCATGCCGCTCCAGCAACGGGCCGACGGTCTCCACGCTCGTCGCATGGACCTTGTGGCCACCTCACCAGCAGGCGGGCCACGTCTTCTCCTGGACGTGGTGACCACTGACTCCTATGACCGCTCACACCCAACCCAGTGTGCCACCAAGGCTGGGTATGCGGTAGCCTACGCCGCTCGGGCCAAGGAGCTAAAATACGCAGATCACCCGCGGGAAGACGAATTCTTCCCGCTCGCCATCGATACGCACGGGGCGCTGGGCGCTCGGTGGCTCGAGCTGCTCAACCAGCTCTCACGTCACGCCATTGTTCGCCGCTTCCTTGGGGAGCCGGTGGATTCCCATGCAGCAGGGTCGCTAGCGCAGGTGTACCGCATGCGCTTGGCCGTCTCGCTGCAGAGGTCTATGGCCCGCGCGCTGCACGTGCGTGCAGGCAGAGCCCTCGCTGCAGCCTCTGGCTCTGGCCAGGGGACCCGCTTCAGAATGCGGCTGCTGATATTAAAAGAGCGGCTGTGAAAGCCAGCCAGATGCATACAGGTGTTCATGACGGAGCCACAGGCTAGGCAGCCAGGACGCTCTTAGTAACCCCGTGTTAGCAGTAGGAAGTCAGATGAGCTGAGGTGAGGAAGAGCAACCCAGCTGCGCAAGCCAGAGGCTGCTGCAAGGGCACGACCAGCGCGGCGATGCAAAGCAAGCGCTTGGGAACGCTGTAGCGACATAGACAAACGCTTACGGTAGCAGGACACAAGACCCAAAAGGCACCGAGCCACCGGGAAGGGCTGCACCCTGTTCCCGGCGCCGCTGGTCAGCTTAAGATGCCAGCAGCGAAAGTAACGAGGACCACCGACCCCCGTAACACCCTTGGATTTCCATGGCCAGGGTGTAGAAGGTATCACCCGCCGGGTGGTCCTTGTATTTGTGCAACTTCTTCTGCTCGGCGACCTTTACGGCATAGCCGGTCTCAGAAGTTACGGGGCCCTTCGTCCGGAAGCTTCGCTTAGGACGACGTCCATGAGAAGCCGCTTGCCACCTCCCAGGGGGACGCCAACCAGATCGACACGCCGCGTCCGAGAGACCCAGCTGCGGAGCTGGACGGGCATGAAAGGAGAAGATGGTCCCGGAAACGAGTAGTCCACTCGGTCCTGCCTCTTGGGACGACGGATCTGACCTACGGTTACCAGTGCCGCCTCCACCCGCGGGCGTCGTTTGAGCCTTGCGCGCTGCGCCAAGGGGCACGGGCTGAAACACCAGGCAAACAGGCCACTAAAGAGCCTCACCCCGACAGGGCTACGCTGACCGGTCAGCAAATCGGCTCAGTTGCAAGGCAAGCTCATCAGTGCTTACTCAGTTTAAGAATTGCCCTGTCCTGCAGAGAGAAGTGATGCACTACATCCTCAAAAGTACTGTCACAGCACGTCCAAATGGGATAGAGCTCGGTACAAGGGTAGTCCCGGTGGACCCTCACTTACATACATGACTACACTGTTGTACTGACATTCGTCACTGGCTCTGTACAAACTGCTCCTCGATCAGAATACATCAGAATACTTCGACCTCGGTCGTCCTACTTTACTAGTGACTTGCTGTCATGTACATGCTTCCAAAGACCCTGGCACCCTTCAGCACCAGAAAGCTGGTCGAACCTTAGCTGTTGGCACAAGTGCTTGTCATTTGGTAATCGGTTTTCGGGCATCAAGTAGCGACCTCTACGTGCTAACTCGTGGTTACTGAGCGGATCAGTTTAGCAGCAGGTGATGTACATCTGTCATCTGCTTGCTTTCATACTTGGCCACTCATGCCCTCCATCACTCAATACACACGCCATCCCTTCAGAGTGTCCAGCAACTCGTCAAGAGCTGGGCACGAATTGAAGTCTTTCTTGGAGGCCTGGGGCCTTCCAGGCGCTGACAGTGGCACGCAAGAGTACCATGAGCCATCCCGGATTGGAGCTAAGCTGCTGTGCTGACAGGCTTCTCAGGTACCACGAGGTCAACAAGCAGGGGTTGCTAAGCGATGCTCGAACGCCGGACAGCAGATCCCAAGCCCTTCTGCAACCAGATGAAGCTCGTCCAGCCTTGGTGTAAAGCATGAGCCTGAGCTCACAACTGCAGACACGCTCCTCTTTGTGAGAGCCGCTGAAGGCTCGAATTTGTAAGTAGAAGGCTAAACAATACACTCGGAGGATGAGACGCGTCCTGCTGTGCACACCTCGGCAGCCCTGTTGCCCACGGCTCAAAGGGTCGGCCCGAGCATTGACAGCCCTTGCTCCACCCAAAGCTCCGTCATGATAGTCGACAAATACCGATCTCATGTGCAGACACGCAGTCAGCGGGAAGCATGCGCAAACCAAGCGTCTTCCTTGAGATCAGGTCACTCATTTTCCTTTTCCATGGGTCTCCATTGGTCTGCTTCTTGCCACTTCCGTGCTCTACACCGCTGATCAATGACAAGCGTTGCGTAAGGTATTAGTAGATACTAAACTATGACGACGACCATGAGTGTGGGTTGTGGTTCTAAGCAGTGTAGCCACTGCTGCGGACCGGATATGACACGTGTGCAATGCATTGGCCATGTTGCTACTGGATGGCCAATGGGGTCACTGCCAAGCCAGGAAGCTGAATATCCTCTTGACACATACTTCGGTCTCAATCCCCATTCCTCTCCTGCTGCCCGTCCGACTTCGCTTCGTATTCTATCGCCTGCTTTCTTTTTACGCTCGCCATTTACGCTGTCTCTTCCTCTCCCTCTTTTCGACTCATCACCCACTCTCTAAATTTCTTATTGCCTCCTGCTTCGTGCCATCGTGCTAAACATGGTCAGCACGGCAAACAAAGCCAGGGGGCCAACCACATGGGTCCCTGGTAATAAATTGCACCGAGTGCGCAGCATCGGATATCCAATGTCAGGCGTCTCATATCAGTCATCGTTGTTGCCAAGGTGTCAAGCTGTTAATGACAAGCTCGAAATATTCAGAACTAGTGAGGGTGGCATCAGTCCCTCTAGAATGGTCAACTCAGCACCTTAGGTAATGGCAAACCAGCACCAAATGCTCGGAGATTATACTGGAGCATATTAACAACGTCAGTCATTGGTGGTCTTTGACTTGGAGTACTGGCGCAGCAACATAGCCCTGCTTTTAAGGCTCCCTTCAACTCGTCGACCTTCTGAGAAACAAATGGAGCTAGAGCCACATCGATGCACTCCAAAGGCTTCTCATTGTGAAGGCATGATCGCACCCAGCTGATCAAGTTGCCCCCAGATGCAGTATCAGATTGAAAGAAAGGGTCAACGGGTCGCTTGCCGGTGACGGTCTCCAGAATCACGACTCCAAAACTGAAGACATCGCTTCGCTCAGTATATTGGCCCAGAGCGCCATCTGGAGCCCAATATCCAACTGTGCCTGCGGATATGCAGCAATCATGGTGTTGCGTTCATGAGTGGCAGAAAATCTGATTCCTCTCTGTATGGGGCAGTTAGTCTGAGGTGCCACAACCAGCATGTACAAGTACGTGAGGGAGAAACTCATCCTTCTTGCATAATGCCAAAGATGCCAATGACACAGCACAAGTGCTCGAAGATTTCACCTGCAGCCGTGGTTGACAGGTGCGTGTCATGTGCCTGAAAGGTTCGTGCAAGCCCGAAGTCGGCCAGATAACCTTGACCTTGCTCATCCAAGAGGATATTGCTCGGCTTGACGTCCCTATGCACCACCCGAGGATTGCAATCATGGTGCAAATACTTAAGCCCAGTGGCCGCACCCAGAATGACTTTACTTCGCGCAGACCAATGGTCAAAACCATCTGGCTTAGAAGGCACGCCCTTTCCCCCGTGCACCAGTTGGTCAAGATTCCCGCCAGGCAAGAATGGATAAATGAGCAGCATGTCCACGTCGCTGTCCTTGGGGATGTACCAGCCCCGTAGCAGAACCAAATTGCAATGACTGATGCGACTCAGCGTCTCCACCTCAGCTTGGACCTCTCTCATGCCTTGCGTGCTGTTTGGTGCTAGCCTCTTCACTGCATACTTTTTGCCATCCTTCATCTGCGCACTGCTCAGCATCTTCATCTTAGTGGCCTGTATAATTGTGCAAGCCATAGGACATGAAAACAATCGGGACATCAAGCACCAGGGAAACACACCAAGGAAGAAGGAAGAAATAATATGCAAGCAGGTCCGGCATATGCAAAGCTTGTGCTTCCATTATGTACGTACCTATAGACTTTCCCAAAGCCGCCCGAACCAACAATGTGGTTGTCGTTGAAGTCCTCAGTTGCCACCATGAGCTCCTCATAGGTGAAGGGAGCTTGGAGTCTATCCTTAGTGATGGACAACTCGGTGCAGAAGTTCTCGATGCTCCGCTCCTTGTCTGTCATAGTTTTGTCCTTCTTCTGGGCCAAGCAACACAGCCGGAGCAATCCCGGCAACAGGAGGAGAAGGAGGACAATAGCCCCAATAACAATGCCGTCAATTGCTTCCCCTGATAAGCTCGATGGCTTGTGCACTGGAGGTGGTGGGGGAAAAGGAGGGAAAGAACGAGGTGGGGGAGCTGTCTTGCAGGCCACGTAAGGGCCGCCACACAAGGCGGCATTCCCAGAGAAGGAGCTGCTGCTGTACTGACCAATATAACCGCCAGGAATGGGCCCACTGAGGTTGTTATTTGAGATGTTAAAGAAGAGAGTAAGATTCAAATTAGCAAAGGATGCCGGGATGCTGCCATTGAGATCATTGTTGGAGAGATCGAGATAAATAAGACTCGGCAAGTCGCCGATCCGCTCCGGTATGGGCCCGCTGAATGAGTTGCTTGCAGCCGAAAATACAATGAGCTTGCTTAAATCTCCAATCTCCAGGGGGAGGCTGCCACTTAGACGGTTGTTGGAGATGTCAAGAATTTGAACATTTTGCAGACTCCGAATGCTCGCAGGTACTCCTCCGGTCAAGTTGTTGTGAGCTAGGTGAATAGTCAATGCACTGCTTAGGTTGCCGAGCCACTCTGGAAATGGGCCAGAGAAGTTGTTACTGTCCACGCTCAGCACTTGCAAGTTCTCCAGGTTGGAGAAGGTTGTCGGGATCGGTCCAGAGAGGTTGTTGCCATTAAGCAAGAGCTTGTTGAGCAGGACCAGTCTCCCCAATTGAGGCGGCAGGTGGCCACTTAATCTGCCAATAATTGCGAGTGACCCGCTAAGAATGTCAGCTGTGCCTCTTCTGAACTTAACATCTGCTGACATGGCAAATCGGGCAACTTATGGCTGCATCGACGATGCTGTCACATCTCAGCACCTGTTGTAGCTCAGGTCCAGGGTGACCATTCCCCTACAATTAGCGAGCTCTGGTGGCACTCCACCCTCCAAGCTGACAACCACACGAGCATTAAACAGTGTGTTAACACCTGCAAGGTCGACCTCATTCGTAGCACAGGCCGAAACAGCACAAGAGATGAGTTCACATGCCACTGCAGGCGTGAGAAACTCTAAGCGATCACCAATATCTACAGTCACATGCTGTTAATTCCTGCTTAATGTCAGACATTTTGCTTATATCACCTGTTATTGTTGGCCCGAAAAAAGAGGAGAGGCAGCTCCCCAAACTCTTGTGGTACTCCTCCAACAAGCCTGCCATATCCAACATGCACAGTGCCACCTCATAAGCTCTTGGGATATGTGCTGGAGATAATGTATGCACATAAGATATTGAAAGGCTGCAGTGATAGCAGACATACTTAGAGCCACATACACATGCGTTGACCTGAGAAATCTTGTTACTTGAGCCAAGCAATCAACATGGCCGCAGGCAAGCCCTTACAAGTTGGATGTCAGTTGGAGGAGACTGAGCTTTTTGCACTTGCTTAGCTGCTTCGGTATGTTGCCGGATAATCTGTGATCGGAACAGGAGAAAGAGCTCTCAAACTTTGCTGTGGCAGAAGACTTTGACGATTCTGTGACCTCACTTTATGAGAGGCAGCATGGAAACAGTCAGCATCAGGTCCGAAGTCAACGATGCCATTATCTTATTTGACAACGAAGGAGCACTGCCCACTTGTTGGAATTCAAGAAGAGATGTGACAAATTAGCCAGGTTGCCATATGATGGAGGGATGGGCCCACTGAGTCTGTGGAAAAGGTATGAGAGACTGTGAGCAGCAATCTCACAGGTCCTACAAGCACGAAGAATGTGATATAGGATGATAACTCAGCAGAGCCCCTGTTGTGTGTGACAGGCTTCTACTACTGCAGAATCAGAAACTGAGATGCAACGTATCTGTCTCATGATTTTCTTTGTCAAAAGCCTGAACACATGGGGTATCAGTACGACACTGTAGCAGAGCCCCCACTGTCTGTGACACACTTTTAATACTGCAGGCTTAGACAGTGAATGACAATGTCTATCTATTTAGATCACATTGCACACAAGAGGGAAAGTCACATGCCTCACAATTTGGACTCTAACAGTTGGTCGTGAGATGATCAAGAGCAAAGGTTTCTGGAAGTAGCACTTGAATGGGCTAGATGTGGAGTACCTGTTGTACTGAAGGTCAAGCGAGTCAAGTGACCTACAGTGACTGAGCTCGGGTGGGAGGCTACCAGTTAAGCTGCGCAAGAGACCATGCAAGCGCATTGCCACTTGAATCATCTGCTCGAAGGTCCTGTGCCTCCTTGGTAAGTTGCTTGAGATCCACATGCTAGTGTTACATCCAGGCTTAGATTGCAAAGTCTCGATTGCATACCTCTTATATTCTGTCAATCAATAGAGCTAGCCATACCTGTTATAGGAGGCCAAGAAGGAGTACATGCTGGTAAGATTGCCATATTCAGGCGGAATTGTACCAGTAATGCTGTTGATCAAGCACAGTCACACGAGTGCTGTCTCAGCATCTCGAGATGGCACAAGCTGCATGATGATTTCGGATTGTGCTTGACGTGCAGCACATGTGAAGCAGAAGAGCAAAGGCGCAGGACTGCGCACGTGTTGTTATCAAGCTCAAGGTTCGTCAGATTCCGGCAATTACCAACTGCTGGTGGCAGGGAGCCTGTCAGCCTGTTCACGTATGTGTCAGAGCAAGTTACTTCCAGACAACATGCATCAAGCAGACCACAACATGCATGGGAGCAGTCTTGATGGAAGTGTTAGACATACTGCTGAGGCCAGCCACACCATCACACTAGTTTGGAGAGGAGTGCAGTATTGAAAGTACTCGTTGTTGGAGAGGATAAGCTCAGTGAGAGTTCCACTCTTCCCAAGCTCGGGGGGCAGACTTCCAGATATACTGCATGACGGCAGCAGGGAAAGATGACGTCAGGTGTTGTTCATGGTTGGTTGGCTTGGACTTCGACTTCTCTGTGTTGTTGACTTCTCTGTGTTGTTGCAGACAATCATCAGTACATAGCTTGCCACGGTTTTATGAGGTCACTTACCGATTGTTCGAAATGAAAAGGACCTGTAGAAGGGACAGGTTTGCCAGTGAAGCGGGGAACTCCCCGCTCAGTCTGCAACATGTTGTGAGGCTTGCCATTGAGATGCATGGCAGTGTCGCATCAATCTCAATGCAACAATGCAATGCAGCTCTCTGAGAGCAGCGCACCCAATGTGGCCAGCACTTTGGCTCTTATGTGCACAAATAGCAGTCAACTCCCTCATAAACTGGGAGCTTGTTGCACGAGATGACCTGCATGCAGGGACAGCAGAGCAGGCCTACATGCCTGAAACTTGGGCAAAAGGCATACTGGAGCTTACTGGTTGTCACTGACATAGAGATTGCTGAGATTGGCGCAGTTTCCCAACTCCGATGGTAGCGGACCAGTAAGGCTGCGTCGCAACGAAGAGCTTCAACAACTGTCCACTTCTCCATAGCTTCGTGGCCGTCGACCACATCGTCAATCAGACACACTTGCCATTGAGTTGATGTGTGTCAAGCTCACTGTGTCTCAAGGACACTCACTGCAATGATGCCTTGATGTGCTACACACGGCACGATTCTGCTACGAGTGTCTTGCTCATACTTACTTATTGTTCCCCAAACTTAACCAACTCAACATTTGAAGGTTGCCAATGCTTGAAGGAATGACTCCCGTCAATCTGAATGCAAGACAACTGCAGGGCATTGGCATACGTGACACCTGGCTCACGAAGGCCTTGCCTGGACTTCTGATAAGGGCTATACTGAGCACGCCACATAGTCCCATATTTTGCTCAGAGCAGTGTGGTGAGAGCTGACTTGTTATTGAATGCACCAAAGGATGACAGCGCTGTGCAGTTCCCGATTGTTGCAGGGATGCTTCCGGTGAGTCTGTGGATGTCATCGAGAAAAGGACAATCAGCCTACTGACATTATCATGTATCAGCTGATAAAAGTGAAGATCGTCCATCTTACTGAGAAGGATGGGGGGAGAGGGAGGGAGGGAGGGAGGGAGGGAGGGAGGGAGATGTCAAGTAGTGGCAGTGGTCAGCAATAGTGCTGGCAGATATGCGCAAAGTGGACGCTATCGCCCAAGTAAGAGGGATTAGGCTGGACGACGGACCTGCTTGACAGCCTCATAGACGCCAAACATGAAGGCATTGCCTGGGACTTCGCGCAGCAATGTGGGCGTTAGGCCCTTGAAGAGGCCGATCACGCCGCCCTCCAGCCGCAGCACGTGGCGCATGACGTCAATCGGGCCGCTGTAACGGACGGCGGCGAGGCCCTCGGCGGCAATGGCCTTGGCAGCGACGCCCTCAGTGGCAAGCGATGCCTCGGTGGCCAGCAATGGCGCGGCCCCGGCGGCGGCGCCCGCGGCGCCCTGCGCCTGGAGGCGGCACTTGATGAGCTCGGTGGGGCAGGCGACGAAGGAGACGGCGA
>WELB01000086.1:336369-373181 GCA_009602725.1 Spirogloea muscicola | reverse complement strand
GGGGGAGAGAGAGAGAGAGAGAGAGAGAGAGAGAGAGAGAGAGAGAGAGGCCGGGGGGGGGAAGAGAGGGAGAGAGAGAGAGAGAGAGAGAGAGGGGGAGAGAGAGAGAGTATATGGGGGCCCATACTTATTCTGGAAAAGCTGCAGCAACTGTAGCCTGCTATTAGCAAAAAGCTCTGAAGGGATTACGCCTGTAAGCCTGCAACAGCATTGCACAAGAGGGTCACATATTGTGTAAATTATCAATGTATGGCTTGCAATGAGATCAACATATCACTTGCAAAACCGCAAGTAATATGTTGTTCCTGTAAGCCTGCATGTGACAAATGTGGTCTGTGTCACTCGTGCCAGTGTATTTCAGAGGCCAATCCACTGCTGCTGACCTCAGCCATTACAAGATAACATACTCGTAAAAGCACAGAACGAACGCCATGGAAATCTCGCATCTGCGAGCTTTGCTGAATGAGGAGGTACTTGTGGTACGTTGCCTATACAAGACCAGACATGTTGCTTTGGACGCTTGTCACCAAGTAAGCAAATCTAGAGGCGGATGTGGAAGACAAATGGTAGGGAGACAAGTGGCCTCACCTGTTGTTACTCAAGACTACTGAGGTGAGATGTGTGCAGTCCCCTAATGCTGCAGGAAGTGGGCCCGAAAACCTTGACCGAAAAGGAGTCACATTGACAGATTAACATTTCGGTAAACAGGAGAGCACTTCAACCTCTTCATGGCAACAGCCAGTGGCAGCATGAGAAGGGTGGGAACAATGACAGCCAGCCCATGTGACCTCACCCATTGTTGTTGAGGTAGAGACCAGTCAGTCGATTACCGGGGCCACATAGTTCAGGAGGAAGTATGCCTTCCAACCTGGAGGGACCATGTCATCGGCAGATGGCATTTGCTACCAAACGTTGGATCCAGCGGCTTTGGTTCAGGCTGCATGATGCATACTCTCACTGTGTCTGACAATTTCTACAGGGAAATTCAGCTCATGACATCCTTATTCAGGAAAAATGCATCTACAGAGGTCTATCAGAAACATACGAGTTATTGCTGAGGCTTAAACCGATCAAGGAGGTCCTTCCCAGTTCAGCAGGTATAGTGCCTGTCAGACTAAAACATACAGAAGACATCATCACTGAGGCTGAAAATATACAGAGGACATCACTCTCATGTCATTGCTTAAATGGCACAGCAACACTCATGGCACCGCGCTTGCGTCATCTGCACCATAAGGGGCTTCAGCGTCCTAACAATGCCAATGATAGCGTGATCTGCCTGTGCTAGATCAGACAGTGCAACCAAGAGTTCAGCTTGTTATGCAAGAAAGCTTGCGTACTTGTTATTGTGTGCAAAGAAGCCCGTGAGATTGACTAATTTACCATACTCCTTTGGAATGGGTCCTGTCAGACTGGGAACCCACAGTGCCACACAAGCATTTTGTCACACTTGCAGCCTCAGGAAGCAAAGATTGCAGCAAGCTGGCAACAAGACTGGCAACTTGACTGTACAGTGCCTACCAAGCTGCAAGTATTCACCTGTTGTTGTAGACGTAGAGGAGCTCGATCCGAGTCCTCGCAAGCTCCACAGGCATGGCCCCAACCAACCTAGACCAGCGTCAAGCAATGTCAAAGAGCAACTCCTCTCAAGAATGCCATGGAGATGATACCAGAAAAAGAAGGTGTAGCTACAATGTTGTGATCATCCTCCTCTACCAGGATGGATGCTGCGTAGCCACCGGACCATGCACTAACCAAGGGCCCCCAGGAGAGGTGAGATCGAGAAAAGATGGAGACTCACTTTCTAGAATATACTGAGATGCGAGTCGAGCAACTTTAAGCACGCTAACCTGTTGTCAGCAAGGAAGAGGACTCGAAGATGAGGGAGGCTGCCCAGTGCCGCTGGGATGGGGCCCGTGAGCAGATTGTCATTAAAGTCTATGTACTGCAGGCTGTCAATGTTGCCGAGCTCCGGAGCCAGCGTGCCTTCCAGCAGCATATAAGATACGTTGAGGCCAATCACTTGCCTGCACGTAGACACCAGTGGCCAGCTGTGCAGGAAGCTGAGCTTACTGAAGTCTTAGCCCCAAGCAGAGCCTTCCAATGAGCTTGCAACGACGCTGCTGTTTTCACAAGCCCTTTGCCGAGCAACCGCAGGCAGCCACTGCGGTCGGTCCCGGCCGGAGGCCGTAAAGGCGAGGAGACGAACACTGCAGGGCTACGGCCTCGACACCGGCTGCCGCTTTGGACGCCAATGCTTGTGCTGGTCTTGTGACGCGTTGCAGCAGCCGGCTTGCGGAAGGCCCAGGCTCAGCACGAAGCTCTTGCCTGGGGCCGCCAGGCGATGTAGCATTGCATTCAATGCCGAACCAGTCGCATGGTGTGGGATCGATGGAGCGCCAGTTGGCAAGTGCGCCAAGGGGGTCGTTGGTGATGCCGGCCTTGAAGGCCAGCAGCGCCACCTTGTCGGAGCTGCGTGCCAGACGTAAGACTCGCCGTCAGCAAGCGAGGGTGGCCATCCGGAGTGGCCAAGCATTGTGAGTTGACGTGCGTGCAAGCGGAGCTGCCCGGTGGAGAATGCAGCGAAAAGAATGAAAGAAGAAAGTGTGTCTTGTTGAAGGGGGCGAGGGCTGTGATCAGCCAGCCTTGTCAGAAGTGATAAGGTTCGAAGGGGCCGCAGAATGCTTTCCTAAGGAATGAGGACTGGCAGGCGCAATAGGCTCGCGCCTCAGGACTGAGAATGCCGTGGTGGGCAGCTGCTCACGCGAGGTCACCGACGGCGGAGCCGACAACGCAAACGAGCAGCGCGACGGCGGCGAGCGCTGCGGCCGCGGCGCCACCTGCGGCGGCTGCCATGCCTGACGGGGCGGGGGCTGGGCGGGCCGTGCTGGCCACAGGCCAAAAGACGGAGTGTGTATCGAGTGATCACGGAGGGCCTCACTGGGCCAAGAAGGCAAGAAGCGAGGCAGAGGCTCCGGCGGCGGCTTGCCCAGGCGGGCCCGCGAGAGCCACTCGCAAGCGGCGGCGGTGGGGTGTGTGGCTAAGAAGGGGGGAAGATTCTCCACGAAGTCACGGGGAAGTTAGGGGGAAGTCAAGACAGAGAGAAGGGCTCGGCCATTGAGGATAGGGGCTGGCTTTGTCCGTCTCCCTCCAGCGGTCCATGGCCCACGCCTTGCATCTGCGTGCTGGCCGTGCTCTCGCTGCGGCCTCCGGCTTTCGTCAGGGGGATAGTTTACCGGCAGCTAGTCTGTCGGATGTGAGGCTCCTCACTCGTAACTACTAAGCGGTCCATCCTCCCCCGTTCTGCCATAGCCTCTTCAGGCCCCGCCGTCGCTGCTTAGCTCGTAGTTTGGCCCCTTCGAACCTTGTCAATTCTTTTCGGGCTGGCTTCTCACAGCCCTTGCCCCCATTGGGAGAGCCACTTCTTCTATTGAGGATAGGGGCTGGGAAAAGCCAGCCCAAAGAACTTCTTCTATTGAGGATAGGGGCTGGGAAAAGCCAGCCCAAAGAAAGGATGAAAGAAAAGCAGAGGGCAGCCGCGGCGGGCAACTTGCTGGGTGGGAGAGACCGCGAGGAAGAGAGAAAAACGCTTCCAGGCGCTGCATCTGCGTGCCGGTCGTGCCCTCGCTGCTGCCTCCGGCCCTGGCCAGGGAAGGGCTCGCCGCAGCCAGCCCAATAAAGAATGATCGAAGTACGAGAAGGGGCCAAGGGGAAGCGCTTAGATAAACAAACACAACAAGAAACAAGGCAGCTACGTATTACTCAGTAACCCCTGCTAAGCAGCCTCAGGCAAGAGAAGCTAGGCTCCTGGAAGTGGGTCCCCTGGCCAGAGCCAGAGGCAGCAGCGAGGGCTCTGCCGGCACGCAGGTGCAGCGCGCGGGCCATAGACCTCTGCAGCTAGACGGCCAAGCACATCCGGTACACCTGCGCTAGCGACCCGGCTGCAGGAAAGTCCACCGGCTCCCCATGGAAGCGGCGGACGATGGCGTGGCGGGCGAGCTGGTTGAGCAGCTCGAGCCACCGAGCGCCCAACGCCCCATGCGTGTCCATAGCCAGCGGGAAGAACTCGTCTTCCCGCAGATGATCAGCATATTTGAGCTCCTTAGCTCGAGCGGCGCAGGCGACCTTATACGCAGCCTGGGTTTGAGCGGTCGTATGCGTCTGTGGTCACCACGTCCAAAATTAGACGTGGCCCGCCGGCTTGTGGGGTGGCCACAAGGTCTACGCGACGTGCCTGGAGACCGTCGGCCCTTTCTGCTGGAGCGGCATGGCGGCGGAGTTCTCCGCTGCCACCGAGAAGCCAGCCTCCACCAGGATGCCATGCATCGCATCCCGGAGGCAGTCGTGGGCCGCTGTCCGCTCTCGCCGTGGGAACAGCGCAGAAAATGAGCGGCCAGCTCCCCAGGCTCGGCCCCTCGCTCGCCACATTCGCACTGACGCACACTATGGAGACATGGCGGCGGCAGGCCCAGGAGCCGGTGGACGGCACTGCGGAACACCTCGTCCGGGAGTGTGAGGGCTTCATTGAGAGGGAGGGCCTGGAGCCACACCGCAGCCCCCGGGGAGGAGGCCGAGTGGAATCGCGCGCGCCCGCGCAGGTCGGCCTCCGGGAGCTGCAGCAAGGCGGTGGTGAAGGCTGCCTTGTCCATGGCGGCTGCAAAGCGCGCTTGGACGCGCAGGTCGGCGGTGTGCGCGAGGAGCGCAAAGGAGACCGCCTGGCCCGCCAGGTCCGGGTGCACCGCGAGCAGCTCCTGGTAGGCGGAAGCAAGCGCGGCCAGATCAACTGGTGGCTGGGAGAGGCCAGCCCAAAAGAATGGACAAGGTCTGAAGGAGTCGGAGTGCGAAGGACTGAGACAGCAGTAAGCGAACTCTCGTGTAACCTCTCGTCAGTCGATGCAAATCTGAGTAGGCGGAGCGTAGCGACGCCTGGAAAGGCAGCACACCCGTTTCTACCTCCACCACCGCCTGCTCCAGCGCACGCCGGCTGTGGAAAAGCTGTTCCAGATGTGAAAGGCCAGCCCGAAAAGGAATAGCAGAAGAAATCTTTCAGTGAAAAGCCATGTGTGATTGGCCAGCCCTAATGAAAAGCGGTGAGGGCTGAAAGGGCTCAAAGAGGCTGGCCAGAAAAAAGAGAAAGATGCTTCCAGGAGACGGGCAGTGGCTGTGAAAGGCCAGCCCAGGAAAAACCATATGTACAATGTTCGAAATGGGCCAGAGAAAGCGCTGAAGCACATAGAGAATCAAGTAGCCACGAAACACTCGGTGACATCTGTTGAGCAGCCGCAAGAAAGTAAGGACTAAACAGTGGCTGGATTGGCCGAGAGGCGCAATTCATTGAAACTACTCTCCGGTGAATTCTTTGAGCTATTTCTTCTGCAAATGGTCGCACAACAAGACGTGAGCTTTTCCGAAGGAAGATGACAGAGTAATAAGTGATGGAGGGCCTGAGTGGCCAAGTGGCTGAAGATAGAAGTGCGCGCCCATAGAGAAGAGGGGCTGGCAAAGCCAGCCCAAAAGAAAGAAGTGGCTCTCCCAATGGGGGCAAGGGCTGTGAGAAGCCAGCCCGAAAAGAATTGACAAGGTTCGAAGGGGCCAAACTACGAGCTAAGCAGCGACTGTGGGGCCTGAAGAGGCTATGGCAGAAGGGGGGAGGATGGACCACTCAGTAGTTACGAGTAAGGAGCCTCACATCCGACAGACTAGCTGCCGGAAGACTATCCCCCTGACGAAAGCCGGAGGCCGCAGCGAGAGCACGGCCAGCACGCAGATGCAAGGCGTGGGCCATGGACCGCTGGAGGGAGACGGACAAGCGCATCCGATACACCAAAGCCCACGAGCCAGCGGCGTCGACAATGTCCAAAGCCAAAGAGGAGTCGTGAAAAGGACTACACTACAAAACACTGCAGAACACGAAGACGATGCAGGGAAGCTCAGTACCCACGAGTGAGCAACATCAGGTCTGAGTAGCTCGCTGCAGGGAAAGAGGCACTCCGCCGAGACCCAGAGGCGGCGGCCATAGCACGGCCTGCTCGCGTGTGGACGGCGTGGGCAAGGGAGCGTTGAAGCGATACGGCCAGGCGCATGCGTAAAACTTGTGCGAGCGAACCGGCGGCGTTGAAGCCGGGCATCGCCCCCGGCAGACCCGGCCGCCGGTCAATGGCCTGGCGAGCAAGCCGCTGAAGGCAAGAAAGCAAGCGCGGCCAGATTAAGTGGTGGCTGGGAGAGGCCAGCCCAAAAGAATGGAGCTGAAGGAGATCCAGCCAGCGGCTGCCGAAAGCCCCGTGTACACAGCCCCCGCTGAAGAGCGCGAGGGCTGTGAAAAGGTTACTAGAGTTAAGAGAAAGGGCTCATCCAATGGGGGCGAGGGCTGTGAAAGAAAAAGCTGTTCCAAATGTGAAAGGCCAGCCCGAAAAGGGATAGCAGAAGAAATCTTCCATTGAAAAGCCATGTGTGATTGGCCAGCCCTAAAAAAAAGCGGTGAGGGCTGAAAGGGCTGTAAGAGGCCGGCCAGAAAAAAGAGAAAGATGCTTCCAGGAGAGGAGCAGTGGCTGTGAAATGCCAGCCCGACATGAATTGACAAGGTCCGAAGGGGAGGAAAAGGGCTGAGACACATAGGCAAGGGAAAAGCTCTTCCAATTTACGGCAATGGCTGTGAGGTATGGACACGGTCCACACCTTCGGGAAGTGTTAGCTTCCAATTTACAGCAATGGCTGTAAGAAGAAGTGGCTCTTCCAACCGGGGCAAGGGCTGTGATAAGCCAGCCCGAACATAGAATTGACAAGGTTCGGAGGGGCCAAACTACGAAGGGGCCAAAAGCGCTATCTCAGAGTTGGGGTCAAATGAACCACTCATTAACCGTGAGAGGCCACTCAATAGGAATGCACAAGGTCTGAAAGGGCCAGAACGCGCAAGAAACAGGATACTAGTATCCAAGAGCGTCGGGTCGCTTGCTCAAGTGTACAGGATTCGCCTTGCAACCTCCCTGCAGCGGTCCTTAGCTTTTGCCGTCCACTTGCGTGCAGGTCGCGCCTTGGCTGCTGCCTCCGGGTTCTGCCAATCCCACCAGATCGGCGTCGTTTGCAGGGCGTGGTCGGCCTGGCGGCCCGGGGCAAGGAGCGAAAATATGCTGATCACCCGGTTGGTGATGAATTCGCGGCCCTGGCGATGGATGTACACGGGGCTTTCGGCAGCCGCTGGCTGGATCTCCTTCATTCTCACCCGCTGCATCGGCCAAGAGGCATGCTAACTGCAGCGGACAGTCGCCCCAATGGGCATGGTGGGCGAGCTCTACAAGGGATTCGACAACTCCCTGCTGCAGTCCTTGGCATCCCTTCTACAATCTTCCTCATTCCCCTCCGCTTCATCTTCCCTCCAGGCTTCCCTCCCCACTCGCATGGGCGGCCTTGGCTGCCGGTCGTTGGAGCAGACCGCGCAAGCAGCCTTCCTGGGCTGCTGGCACCAGATCGCCTCTATGCTTCCCATGCGCTTCCCTTGCCTCCACGATCCCGTACGCAATGTGGAGGAAGTTTCCTTACCCTCCAAGCGGATCTGAGGAGCATCCGTGACTCGGCAATTGGCCCTTTCCCCTCTAGAAAACCCCTACTCACGCCGTTCGCCACCCTCGCCGAGCTTCGGATAGAGTGGCACAATCCAGACTGGTTACGGCAGTGGAAGATGAGCGCCGCAGAAGCTTGAGGAGGCTGCCAGAGATTCACAACAATCCAAGGAGCCTGGCAAGACTTCCTTCCCTCGCCACACCTGGAGCCACAGACTGGAACACCTCACACGCCGTGGCCAGCGCCTTCAGCATCAGCTCCGAGGCTTTTCGGACGTTGCTTCAACTCTTCCTCGGCCTCCCACCTAACTGCCTGATTGGGGTGCGCCAGTGAGAGTGCGGCTTCCGTGCAGAGCGTGCTGAGCTCGCCACTCACATGCTGCGATGCCCCACTGGACCAGAAGTGGTGGGCGTTCACAACCTCCTCCGTGATGCTCTGGCGGGTTTGATGCGCGACGCCGGGTACCGTGCGGTCGTGGAAGTGAACAACATCATGCCTATCACCACGGATGCCCAGGGACGTCATCACTGCCGCACACTTGAAATTGTGGGCGTGCAACCTGGTGGAGGATCACGGGCCTTGGTCGATGTTGTGGTTACGGAGGCCTATAAAGGTCCAGCATCGACACACATTGCTGGCCACGCAGTGGGCAGTGCTGAACAAAGAAAGTTGCAGCACTACTCCGCTTACCCCCGATGTGATCAGCTCCTGCCAGCGGCAATCGACATCTTTGGCTGCTTGGGTCCTCGTCTCCTTACTCTCCTTCAAAACATAGCCAATCTAGGCTACACAAGACATGCAGATGTGTTCCCGGCTGAGATGGGCTTGCCAGCTGCATATCTGTGGTTCTTGCGGCGACGAGTTTCGGCCTGTTTGCAGCGTGCTCAGGCTAATGCTTTGCACCAGAAAGCTGGGCGAGCTCTAGTTGGTGGCAGAAGGGCTCCGTATCTGCCATCTAGTACTCAGGCATCGGTTAGCAACCTTTATGTTTTGACCCGTGATTACTGAGCGGGTCAATCTACCGTAGGTTATGTAGGTTTTAAGATGTGCTTGCCTTTGTACTTGGCCATTGGGCCTTCGTTTGTTTCAAATACTCGAAATTATTCTTCAGCGGCTTGCCCGCCAGGCCATTGTCCGGCGGCCGGGTCTGCCATGGGCGATGCCCGGCTTCAACGCCGCCGGTTCGCTCGCCCAAGTCTTCCGCATGCGCCTGGCGATATCGCTTCAACGCTCCCTTGCCCACGCCGTCCACACGCGAGCAGGCCGTGCTATGGCCGCCGCCTCTGGGTCCTCGGCGGAGTGCCTCTTTCCCTGCAGCGAGCTACTCAGACCTGATGTTGCTCACTCGTGGGT
Organism: Spirogloea muscicola; assembly: GCA_009602725.1. Lineage (NCBI taxonomy): Eukaryota > Viridiplantae > Streptophyta > Zygnematophyceae > Spirogloeales > Spirogloeaceae > Spirogloea > Spirogloea muscicola. Next base: position 364,271 of record WELB01000086.1, on the reverse strand, counting down.
ACTGAGCTTCCCTCTGCATCGTCTGTGTTTTGCAGTGTTATGTAGTGCAGTCCTTTTCCGGCTCCTCTGTCTTGTCCATTCCTTTGGGCTGGCCTCTCCCAGCCACCAGTTAATCTGGCCGCGCTTGCTCTGTCTTTGGCTTTGGACGTTGTCCATTCTCCTTAGGGCTGGCTTTGCCAGCCTTCCTCTACGGGCGAGCACTTCTTCTGCCATAGCATCTTCAGGCCCCTTCGTAGCTGCTTAGCGATTTTTAGGCTACGCAGTCCGCCAAGCGGCAGGCGCCAAGGGATCGCAAATACTCGGATCACCCGGTGGGCGACGAGTTTGTCTCACTCGCCGTCGACGTACACGGCGCCCATGGCGCCAAATGGCTTGACCTGCTTCACCTCCTTGCGCGGCGAGCAGCGGCCCGCCGCCACGGGCAGCAGGGCGAGCAGCCTGGCTTCAATGTCGCCGGGTCCCTCGCCCAAATCTTCTGGATGCGCTTGGCCGTCTCTTTGCAGCGGTCCCTAGCTTTCGCGGTCCACTTGCGCGCAGGGGGGCGCTCTCTGCCATGGCCGCCGCCTCTGGGTCTCGGCGGAGTGCGTCTTTCCCTGCAGCGAGCTACTCAGACCTGATGTTGCTCACTCGTGGGTACTGAGCTTCCCTCTGCATCGTCTATGTGTTGTGCAGTTTTTTGGAGTGTAGTCCTTTTTCCGGCTCCTCTTTCTTTGGCTTTGGACGTTGTCCATTCTTTTTTGGGCTGGCTTTGCCAGCCCCTCTTCTCTATGGGCGAGCACTTCCTCTGGCGGCGGCCTCCGGCTTCCGTCAGGGCGACGTCTTTCCGCCTGCTAGCTATTCAGATTTGCATCTACTGACTAGAGGTTACTGAGAGTCCGCTTGCTGCTGTCTAAGTCCTTAGCACTCCGGCTCCTCCAGACCTTGTCCATTCCTTTGGGCTGGCCTCTCCCAGCCACCAGTTAATCTGGCCGCGCTTGCTCTCTTTTTAGGCCCCTCCGTCATTTGGCCCCTTCAAACTTTTGTCAATACTTTTGGGGCTGGCTTTTCCCAGCCCTTGCCCCCTTTGAGAGTGCCACTTCTCAGTGGGGGCAAGGGCTGTGATAAGCCTGCCCGAAAGGCGTTGACAAGGTTCGAAGGCTGTGAAAGGCCAGCCCAAAAAAGAATGACAACCGGTGGACAACCGGTGATGGGTGCCACGAAAGGCCGGCTAACCAGCTTAGCCAAGGGCCGAACCTGGCCTATCCGGCAGCGTTAGGATTGCTTTCTTACTTGGACAGGAGCCGCAGCAGCTGGTGAACCTTCGCTCGGACCCGCGTTGCGACGACGACCCATTTTGGAGCCACCCGGAGCGGAGGGCAGGGGCGGATTGATTGTCCATTCTTGTTTGGGCTGGCTTTGCCAGCCCCTCCTCTATGGGCGCGCACTTCTCTGATTGACACCCGGCCTGGCCGGGGCCCGTACGCCACCACGTGGTGGGGCGGGGGAGATTTGTCCGCGTACGGGCCAGGCCGGGCCCGGGGCCGCCCCCGGAGCGGCCGGGGGCGCGCTGGGCGCAATCCGGAAATCGGCAGATCTAGCCCCAGCCAGACCACGTGACCGGGACGACCCCCCCAAGCGCCCGGCCCAAAGGGCCCGCGGAGGCGGCGCGCCACGTGTCCGGCCAGGCACCCCCGTGGGCAGCCCACGGGGGTCCCTCCCATCCACCTCTCCCTCCCCCCGCGCCCCCCCTCCCCGGCGCCACACTGTGGCGTCAGNCGCCGCCCCCGCCGCACCGCCGCCGCCGCCGCCATGGGCGTGTGGGAGGACGCCGTGCTGGGGGCGCCGCCGACGGAGTTCCTCAAGGTCGCGGCGCTGCCCAAGCGCTTCGCAGCGCTCGCCTTCCGGCGCCGCGTCGTCGAGGACCAGGTCCGCCGCCGCCGCCGCCGCCTCGCCGAGACTGCAAGCGCTCGCGCCATAAGCCACTTCGTTAAAGGTCATACATATGAACTCTGCAGAGTAGCTTGTAGAGAGTTATGGAGACTTATAGAGTTACTCATAGAGCTAGCTGTAGAGAAGTTATATTGATTGCAGAGAATTATGGACAGTTTTGGAGGTAAAGAGTTACAGAGGAGGTTGCAACAAGCCATTAGAAGTAACTTCACGAAGTAGCTAACAGAGAGTTATGGAGAGTTACAGAGACAATTATGGAGCCGAAGAGAAGTGGCAGAGAATGACAGAGGGTTACACAGACTTCGAGGAGAGAGAGCTATAGAGAGAGTTGCAGTGTCGCCTCTGAAGCTTGCGCCCCAATGGCAACGCAGATTGCGCACAACAAGGCGGTGTCCGGGAACGACCTGAACAAGAACCTCAGCTGGTTCTCGTTCGCCTGCATGGCCGTCGGCAACATCATCGCCACCGGCATCTTCTCCTTCATGCCCTACATCTACAGCTCCCTCACTGGGTCAGCCTCCCTCCATTCCCTCAGTCTCTGCTCCATGTCCTGAGTAGCTGCTCGCCCACATGCAAGACCTTTCGCCATTTGGCCACGGATTGCATGCTGCTCACCTTGTGACTCGTCCGTGCCCATTGCCTTCCTGCTGCGCAGGCCGGCGGTGGTCCTGTCGCTGCTGGTCGCCTCAGCGGCGGCGGCCTTCTCGGCCTTCATCTACTCCGAGTTTGCGGTCGAGTACCCCGTCGTCGGTGGCGGCTTCGTCTACACCCTCAACACGTTTGGCGAATTTCCTGCCGTGTACGCTGCCCGCCTTGGCATGCTCCTCTAGCCGCCTTCCATTGTGCCATGCACATCAACAACACAGCTCAATGCTGACGCGCCATGGCAATGTCGCGCGCGACCTTCTCTTTGAGCTGCAGGCTTTGCGCCACCAACCTGGTCATCGACTACGTCTTTGGAAATGCTGCGGTGCGAGCCGTCAACTCTAAGCTGGGCCAATATGACAGGCTAAGTCCTGGTTCTTGTGATGACAGAGTCGAGTTGCATGATGTTGACCTTACTTGACTGAGTCTGACTACAGTCTGAGTTCGCCAGGCCTACCAAGCGCCTCTCGAGCATTGACTCACGAATTAGCAGACCTGGGCAGCCTCCAGCCACCTCGTTAGAGCAAGTTACATGATTGTTCTTGATTTTTCTCGCAGCATTCAGCATTGAACTCATGCAGTTTCTGGAGGTGGACTGGTGCAGGTGACACGCAACTTCAGCGTGTACTTCTCGCAGCTCATCAACCAGAACGACGACCATATTTTCCAGCGGCCTGTCAGCTTCCAGCATGACCCAATCGACTGGCTCGCACTGCTCATCATCATCTTTCTCACTGCTGCCCTCTGCATCTCCAACAAGGCTGCTGACGAGAGCAACATGGGTGAGTTTCCTTACGCAAAAATCGGTAAAGGATAAGCACAGGCTTGACAGCATGTGCCTATGCTGCACAGTGCAGCTTGACGATGCCTTGCTGCTTACTTGAAATTTGGAATTTGGTACAATCTGGTGACATACATAACACAATTTTATGTAGCCACTGCAGTTTTCATAAGCCATAAGGTACTCACACAGCTTGTCTTGTTTGCCTCTGCCCTTCAATGGCGATCTATCAGTGCTCCAATTTGCACATGTGGGCCTTGTGGTATTCACATTCACGGCAGCGTTCACCAAGGCGGATACTAACAATTGGACGCCCTTCTTTCCAAAGAGCCTTGGGCCACCTTCTGGGGCACGCACGATTGTCACGGGCGCGTCCAATATATTCTTTGTGTTTGTCGGCTACGATGTGGTCGCACTCGGTGCGGAGGAGGTGAGTTGCTTCTTAATGCACACCTTATCTGCAGACAGATCACCGTGTCCTGAACGTGAGTCAGCTATGCTTCATCAATTGTGTACAGATTAGAAAGTGAAGAGGTAGCTACTTATATATGTTGCACTGGACTCAGCACTGGACTAGCTTGTGAGGCAATTAAGTGGTACACCTTCGTGCCTTGTCGTAGTGGCCAGCTCGCAGACTCTCATCTTGTCCTAGTTAAAAGCAAAATCACTTTTTAATGAACATAGTTATCTAATATTCAATCACAGCCCTGATGAAATTGCCCTCCAGCCACTTCCTACTCCTTACTTCCACTTCCTCCTTCTGTAGGCCAAGAATGACTGGAGCGTGCCGCTGGGCATGCTGAGCGCCGTTATTTTCGTCACGATCATCTACGTGCTCATGGCTTCCAGCCTCGTGATGCTCATCCCTTTCGCCGTCCTGTCTGCGCAACCCTCGGACGTGGCGCTGTCTGGCTTCGCGTACGCCTTCACGGTCCGAGGCTTGGAGTGGGCCAAGTACATTGTCGCGGCTGGCGCCTGCATCGGCATTTTCACGTCCTCTGGTGTCGGCCTGTACGGGCTCTCCCGCGTCTTCCAGGTGTTTGCCCGCGAGGCCCTCTTCCCAAAGTTCTTCGGCAGAGTGAACAGCTGGTCCCACACGCCCGTCTACTCCATCATACTCGCTGGCGCCATCTGCGGTACGCGGCTTCAACCGCTTAGCATGACCTTGGCTGCTGGCTATGGTTGCTCTAGTCTATCCATGTTACTTTTACTATCTCTTCTATTCAGTGAATGCCCTTCTTGTCATCAGGTTGAAAGACCAGCGTGCCTCTCTTAGCTTTGCAGCTCCTTTCATCACCATCATCCTTTTTACTATTAGACTTGCCTTCACTGGAACCTCAGGTTCTTGATCTGGCAGACAAAAGTTCCTGAGCACTTGCTAGCAAACAAGATAGTCGTTTGCATTGGGTCTCCTGAAGGGTGTCACTAAGTGTTCTGGACGTGTCCTGACTTGAACAGGCATCATCTCCTTTTTCACAGCCTTCGACACCCTCGCAAACATGACCAGGTGAGAACAGAATCCAGGTGTAGACCCTGCAGAGTGAGCATCCCTCTTGAGTCATGCAGATCATGTAAAAGAATCAGGGAATTCTATCAAGCTCTACTTACACTAGAGGACTCACCCACACTGGCACATGGCAGTCCAAGGCGGCAGATGTGTTTAGCAGGCTGCTGTTCCTTGAGTTTTACATGAACACACTGGAGAAGCTTTGCTGTCGTGCGACGAGCAATAGACTCAACCCTGAATGTGTAAAAGACGACTGCTGTTAGGACGTCAGATGCAACAAACCTCAGAGTGCGTCAGTGTGAGGGATGACAGTGGCCGTTCCCTATTAACCAAAGCGTTTGATGCCACATGATTTCCTTCTGCTGTGGCCAGCATCGGCACCCTCACTATGTACTGGTTTGTGGCGGTTTCCCATATCTACCGCCGTTATGCGCCCGAGTTTGAGCCGCCGGAGAAGCACATGGACCGCCACCTTGCAATCAAGTTCCGACCTGATGTCTTCGGGAGGTTCAGCGTCACCATCAGGCGCATCATCGTCCTCTTCTACATCTTCATGATCACCATGTCCATTGTGGGCTTCACCATCTACTGGAATCTGTCGGGCGGCACAGTGTGGCTGTACATCTGCATTGGCTCTTGGGCCTTTTGGACGGCGCTCCTGTGGCTCACAATGCCCATCAACTACGTGCCCGCCAAGTTCCACGTGCCAGCGTTCTGCATGCCGTGGATTCCGTCGTGCTCCATCTTCGCCAATGTCATGCTCATTGGCGGCTTCGGAGCGCACAAGTCGGACTACATCCGGCTGTTTGTGGCCATGGGCATTGGCGCGGTCATCTACATCCTCTTTGGCGTTCACAACTCGTATTACCGCTTCTACGGCCCCAAAGCTGCGGAGAAGCGTGACTACGAGATGAAGTGAGCTGACTCCTTCCCCTGACTACATTTATTTTAAGCTCAGCTATGTAGCAATTGTTAGTTGCCTCGACCTACTTGCCAGTCGACTGTCTGCCAAACCACAACAGAAATTGATGACCAGCATGTGGCACTCTTCACAGGGAAGCTGCTGCTGCTGGCTACGACGCTCCCACTGGAGCATACGCCATGCCCGGGACCACAACTGGTGCACCCACTGTGGGGTGATTTTCAGGGCATGCTGAAATACTTTATGATTTGGGGCTGGGCAATATGTGGTTACTACAGACTGCTGAGCTTTCCTTTTCCTTCCTCGAAGTACCTGTAATAGATGCTGCAAGTGCGGATCAGGGCTTGATACTTATGTTTAATCACATGTAGCCCCCCCCCCTACCTTTTTGAGTTTGAGCGCGACCTACTATGTCCAGCACAATCTGGGTCCTGAGTGCGTGCCAGGCAGACGCGCGCTCAGCTGTATCAGCTCCCTACTCACTTACTCCTGCCAAAAATCATGGCATTGGTTCCCTGAAATTAGATTATAACTTTAGAGATCAGGGAGGACGATCAATTGATACAGCCAATAACTTGGCCCCTTCTTTAAAGATGTAGAAGCTACGAAACTGTCGATGTTGGAGATTCTCGTTGGGCACTGCTTGGGCGCCTAAGCTTCTTCACCATGATTTGCAAACCCAAGAAGTGCTACCTCATCCATAACCGCTTCTATGCCCACTTGTGGCAAACGCTATATGGTGGTTCCCGCTCAGTTGTGTATTTGCTCAACCTAAATAGTGAGTCTGTGACTGGCCTGGGGTCAGACGTCTTACGGTGACACGTCGAAAGCTCGCAAGCGGGGCTGCTGGGAAGCTAAATTACATGTAGATAGAAGAAAGTAACACATGAAGAGCACTTGACCATTTCCCACTTGCCAGTTGGTACACATTCGTTCTGTAGACATGGAAAGCACAAGATGCATGATGTGGAACTATTAGGGTTGTGTGACCGAGGATGTAAACCAGCTTGGGAAACTATGCAGACCAGCTTCAGACATTGTACTTTCCTTTGGGCTGGCTTCTTACAACCATTGCCTTAAACACCATTGGAAGAGCTTTCTTTCCGTTGGAGAAGCCACTGACTACCACTGAAGCTGCCTCGAGTGCAACTACAGTGCTGCCGCTGCTGCAAGCCCGGCTACACGACGGCCTCGGCAGTGGCGGCAGCACATGGCGGCGGCGCCGGCGGCGGACGACGCCAGCCTCCTGCTGCTGCTGCTCGACGTGCACGCCGCGTTCTGGCGCGCCCAGGAGGCCGCGGCTGCGCCGCTGCGCTTCCCCGCCTTCGTCGAGCAGGTCAACCCATGGCCGCTTTCAAGGGCTTCGGGTTTAAGAATCAAGGGTTAGGGTACAGGATTAACGCCGCCGCCGCCGCCGCCGCCGCTGGCACAGGATTTAGGCTCGTGGTTTTGTTTGTTAAGATTAGGATTAGGGTTTGGGTCAGGGTTTGGGTCTAGGTTTTCTGTTGATTATGAATAGGGTGTAGGCGTTAGGGGTTAGTGTTAGGAATTGGATCTAGGTTTTGTTGGTTCGGGTTTGGATGTTGGGGTTAGGGATAATGGTTTGGATGGTATGCCAGGAGCACCGAACTCTTGCGCTGCCGCCTGCGCAGCTGCTGGCGTTCGTCAACGCCTACCTCCTGCTGCACCACGGCAACCGCCTCATGGTCATCGCCGCCGGCGCCGGCTGCTGGTGAAACTTCAGCATTAGGATTACGGTCTGGCCATCAGGGTTTAGGAGATTAGGTTTAGGGTTAGGGTAGGGTCCAGGCTGTCCGCCGCTCTCTCTCGGTTTCGCTGCTAATAGACAAAGTTCTGCAGCCGCATTGGCCTAAAGCTAGACCGCGAGCTGTGGCGGCCTGCCATGACAGCCATGTCATTAGGTCCATGGCCTTGTATTCATGGCTTTGCCTCTAAGCCTTGGTTTCGTAGCATAAGCATGATATGCAGGACCTAAACAAACACCCCAACCATACAGAGCCCACCTAGAGGTCCTGTGCCATACTTATGCTGGCGATTGCAGAGCCTTGGATCTCACGCGTCACGTAGTGACCTGCAGTTCAGTCCTCCAACTTCGACGTTGAAATTTGCCGTAATTTCGCTGTGGCTCTCAGAATGCAGCGTGGTCGTCCGCTGTTGTTAAGCACAATGTGGGTTTCAGAATGCAGCTTGGTCGTCTGCACTTATCAAGCGGCCGGCAGCTGCGTCCTGCTCGTGTGCAGCCGGGTGCTCTACGAGACGCCTGCGCCGGCATCGGCCGCTGTTGCACTGGAAGCAAGAGCAGCCCCCGGCACAGAGCCCGTGTCGCCAGCTTGGGGCGGAGCGGTGCCGCCATCGCAGGCGATCCTGGACGCGCTCGCCGCATTCGCTGCTGATGGCCAGCGGCAGGCCGCCCTGGAGGCCAGCGACGTCTCCCTCCTCTCCGGCACGCTGTCCATGGCGCTCACCTGTACTCCCACACCCACTGCGTGCAAAGAGCCTACCCTTTGTCTGCTTCTGCTGTACTGCTGCCCTTACAGACTCTTAGATTGAATGGCTTCATTGACAATGTGCTGCCTTGACCAGATCACCAGAAAGGACTCCTATAGGCTACCGCGAATTCCGGAACTTCTCGGCCGGCTGCAGGGTGCCAGGTTCTTTACGAGTATGGACCTGGCGGCAGGCCATTAGCTAGCAATTTCGGACGGCCCACAATTCTGCAGAAAAAACAGCATTCTGGGCACCAGATGGCCTTTTTCACTTTGCCGTAGTGCCGTTTGGCCTCACCAACGCTCCAGCTACTTTCCAGCGGATGATGTATGAACTCCTTGGCGACCTGACGAGCTCAACGCCGTCGAGGTACACCTCGACGTCTATGATGCCGTCAAGGTACACCATTGTCCAGCTTGTCAGGTCGCCAAGGAGGTCATCCATCATCCGCTGAAAAGTAGCTGGAGCGTTTGTTGAAGCCAAAGGGCATTACCACAGAGTGGAGAAGGCCGTTTGGTGCCCGGAATGCTGTTTTCTCTGCATCAACGTCGGCCATCCGGGTTTGCCAAGAACCGGCCACCATGTCCATATTTGTGCAGAACCTGGCATCCTGCAGCCGGTCAAGAAGCTCATCAATTAGCGGCAGCGGATTTGGAGTCCTTTTTGGTGATCTGGTCGAGGCGGCGATAGTGAGCAGAGATGCGGCGATGGGGCTCACTTTGCCAAGCTTAAGCATCTTGCTCTCTGTTGACTTGACGCTATCAAGACCAATTCCTGTTTCGATTGACATATGCTTTGGAGCATCGCACATTGACTGCAGCATGGCTGTTAAGAGCAAAGGGGGCCAATTAGAGGCATTAAATTTTCTTGACTGGCAGTCCCCATTGGCGTGCAGACATCCACAAGCACCTCCAGTCGCCGCCGCCGCGCACTCAGCCCCGGGTGAGAGCCGCAAGAGCGCAGCGGCACCGGCCGGCACTACTGGCGAGGGCCTGCCGCTCCTTCTGCAGCATGCCCTGGCTCAGGGCTGGCCACAGTGCACTTGGGTTGTGGCTGCGGCGCCGCGTTTGCAGGTGCTGTGCCTCCAGGGCTCGCCGGACCCGCCGCAACAGTGAGTGCCATTGCTAATGCTAAAGCTTCAAAGTGCTTAACCCTTGCGCTTGCCTTAGCGAACGCATGAAAGGCTGCTGACACACTGATCAAGTTGGCAGCTGCCTCCAACGTCACTGCAGTATCGGTCATGCCGACTCTCAGGCAGAGTGGAAATCTTGGCTGAAGTTGGGCAACTCGTCATGCGCGTGCTGCTGTTGATTCTGCTGGGCCATTCATTGTTCAGTAGTTACTCAAAGCAGCAACCAAATCATGTGTCTTTGTCCTGTGCACCGCATTGGCAGGTACATTGCGATCATGAACACAATCTTCTCCGCCAAAAACTCAGCTGTAAGGCTACCTTGTATTTTTGGCTTGTGACATGGGGTGTGCTTGACAAGATGGTGACGCAGCCTGGCAGCCAAGAAATGCGAAGTACCTGCTTCATTGGCCTCATGAAGGATGAAACTCCTTTGGCCAACTGCCCATGATGATGTTTGTGGGCAGCTTGTCATTGTACTGCATGATGTTTTCGATATCGAGTACGTCATCAGATTCTCTGGCCAGGTACCCATTGACGCATGCATGCTGGGCGGCCGTGATTCAGCCTACTTGCAGCAGGTAAAGGGGTGATGACATGCACAACTTCTGCAAGTTGGGATATCACAGCCTCATTGTACAAGTGATTGCGAGCATGACAACCGTTGCTCCAATCTTGCAAGAAATTCATGCCCATTGCCCAGGAGGGGATCCTCGAGTTGCTCATATTGTTGTTAGCAGAATGCATGTAATGGAGAGAATTGCATGCCTGGAGAGAAGTTGCTCCTAATCTGCACGTCTTGGATTCCACTTCAGCTGACAAAGCCACAGCTCCATTCACCAGGCGGCGCACCTTACAGCAGGGGTTTACCTAAAGCTCTCGCAAAGTGACGCTCTCCTCCAGTACCTCCTGGTATCGGAGCGAGCATCCTTCACCCCTTTTTGTTAACGCTGCTGTCTTCATGCTGGAGAAGACAGAGCTTGCATAAGTCGTATATGTTGACAGAGCCAACAAGAGATGAGCTAAACAAGCAGGGGGTCACATGGTTGTGGCTATGTCTTGTCAGATGATCTTTGCAACGGACCTGTACTCCCGGCGCTTCCTCCAGCTCCCTCGGCAGGAAGGAGTCGACTTCCGGGCGTCGTACGTTACCACTCTTGAAGTCTACCTCTTTTGCATTGCTAGCTTCTGTAGCAGCTGGTCCTCTTGCCAGGCTCTACTGCTCAAAGTGGCGTCAAGATAACAGTTGTTGTTTAGATGACCTGCGCATGTTTAAATTACCTGCCCATGAAGGACATGCTTGGCGAATTTTCAGTGAGATGATTGTGCTGACTCTGGCGCAGATGCTTCTGTCATAAGAAGACTATCGACCTTGGATTCGTTTGTTCTGTGTGCCTGTCCATCTTCTGCAAGCAGAGCAAGAGCTGCAGCACGTGCGGGTAAGCTTTGGATACATCTGTTACGTGGCTGGACAGACCGCTAGAGATATTTTTTTCTATAGAAGTATCAGAAATACTTGGGCCAGAATCTAGACCCAGGCTAACGATTGTCCTGCCTTTTATACTAGCTTCTGAAACTGTAGGAACAGAGCAAGCACGGTGTGAGGTTGAACATTTGCATCCTAATCAGTGGGTCTGAATGACTTCTTTTGCTCATCAGTGCAACTTTCAGCTCATCGCGGCAGCTGGGCTCACAAGGGAGCAATCAGAAAGCACCATGAAAGCAACCCTGCGGAGTTCCTCGTCCCCAGCATGAGAAGACCTTACAAAGTGTCTTGCAGTGCTTTTCTGCATCACCTTTCTTACATTTCATTGTGATGAAGAACATGCCAATAACAGGGTGCATGTCCTGGCATGCACAACTTAGGACAATACACGAAGCTGTCACGCCAGTGAGGTTGGGAACGCAAGGAGTGTGTCGCTTGAAAGATGCAAGTTGGTGAAGTCAGCTATGCGATTAAAATATCAAAATATGACATTTTGCTCTTCTGTTCTTCTGTTGCAGTCTTGCAGAAGACTGCAAGCGTAGGGGATGAGTAAGCATATCAAGGGCTAAATGTCGCCCTTGAAAGTGGCAGAATGACATTCCCACGCCTATTATGATTGGCAATCGTTATGCTTGGGAAAGCCAAGTGTAATATGTGAGTAGATGCACAAGGTAAGACCGTCTCGAGTGGTTCGAGATAAGAGGGCCTGCTACTCGAGCCACTGGCAAAGGCTGCATGAGAGCATCAATTGAGTCTGACAGTAAACAACGCTTTGACTGATATCTCACCAATGCATGTCAATGCCAAATTCTGACCAATCTCATCTGCCTGGAATTCCTTTACGGGAATTTCATGCCATGATTTCTATGGGTTTCATGGCTCTCACGGTCTGCAGTTGACTTCGTCTCGGGTTTGGAACAAGTATTGAGGATGTGAGGTCCAGCTCTGGCTGTACACACGGCCATAAACCTGAATAATACTTTTTCAAACGCTTAGTAATAAATCTGTGACGTACTGCTAAGCTTTTCTAGGTGGTGTATTGGAGAGGGCACTATTTGAGCAGTGCTGCACAACACCACGGTTTTGACATAATTCGTCACTTCTTGCAATAATGCGATCATGTCACCCATTTTGTCCATTTTGTCTATGCTTGCAATCTGAAAACAATGTTGAAGTGAGAAGGAGATAAGCCCTATTGCCCTTCCTCGTGCGAAAGATCTCAATAAGCTTTTGCCTTGAGAATCCATGATTGTGTCTTAGGGCCACTACCTACTACGCCCTTGACTTTGATTGGCAAACCTTTGCCTAATCCTTTCCCCATAGACGAAGTGATGTCCACACCTAGTAAATTCAAAATGTCACTAGCTTATATCAACAGCCGAGATCACCTGTCAGTTTCTACTTATGATCTATCTAGGCATGTAAGCAGTAATTGCACTCAACATTTTGGCAACTGTGTCAAGCAACTGTGCGTTAAGCACAAACAGGCTTCTTTGATGTTCTGGTGGTCACATGAAGACATGCTTCTCCTTTTGGAACAGCGCTTCCAAACGTCACTTCTTTTCGGGCTGCCTTCTCACAGTCCTTGCCCCCATTGAGAGAGCCACTTCCAATTTGACTGGTTGCTGTGAGAGGCCAGCGCAAGGGAGTGGAATGGAATGTCTTCTGCTAGCTATTCGGATTTTCATCTCCTGACTAGAGATTACTGAGCGTCCCCTTGCTGCCGTGTTAGCACTTCGTACCTTGCTTTCTGCGCCATCCGGCTCCTTCAGACCTTGTCCATAACTTTGGGCTGGCCTCTCCCAGCCACCAGTCAATTTGGCCGCGCTTTCTCTTTTTCTAATGTCTTTTGGTGGACAGAGGATACACAGCGCCCGAGTCTGCCTAGCCTGTGGCTCCGTCAAGAATACCTGTATGCACCTGGCTGGCTTTCACAGCCGCTCTTTTAATATCAGCAGCCGATTCTTCTGGTGCCCGAGTGTTACGTGTCGACCTGTATTTAAGAGAGCAAGCGCGGCCAGATTAACTGGTGGCTGGGAGAGGCCAGCCCAAAAGAATGGACAAGGTCTGAAGGAGTCGGAGTGCTAAGGAGAAGAAAGGCGCGCGGGGCGCATGAAATGAAAGGGAGGCCAATTCAAGCCAATACACAGTTCAAGCAGAGGCGAGTGCAAACTAAACAAGGCTACATTATATAGAGACCTAAACTAAGGTGCCTAAGGTGACATTAGTACCCACGGGAGAGCACAAACTAATTGGACAAGCTAACTTGGGGAGCTGGAGCGCCGCCACGAAAGCCGGAGGCCCGACTTAGAGCGCGCCCTGCACGTTGATGAAGAGCCAAGGACTGAGACAGCAGTAAGCGAACTCTCAGTGACCTCTCGTCAGTAGATGCAAATGTGAGTAGCTAGCAGGCGGAAAGACGTCGCCCTGACGGAAGCCGGAGGCCGCCGCCAGAGCGCGGCCTGCGCGCAAGTGGACCGCAAAAGCTAGGGACCGCTGCAAAGACGGCCAGGCGCATCCGGTAAACTTGGGCGCGGGACCCGGCGAAATGGAAGCCAGGCTGCTCGCCCTGCTACCCGTCGCGGCGGGCCGCTGCTCGCCTAGCGCAAGGCGGTGAAGGAGGTCCAGCCATTTGGCGCCAAAGGCGCCGTGTACGTCGACGGCGAGTGGGATAAACTCGTCGCCTACCGGGTGATCTGAGTACTTGCGCTCCTTTGCGGCGGCCGCTTGGCGGACGGCGGCCCGCCTCCTCCGCCGAGCGTGTTGCGCTCCTAGAATCCAAGGAGTCCGTTGTGACGACGTCGGCAATGAGCCGAGGCCCCCCGCCGAGCGCGCTAGCGACGAGATCGGCGCGCCGGGTGTGGAGGCGGCCGTCCGCCCCAGCAGTCAGAGGCAAGGGCTCGCCCATTGAGGATAGGGGCTGGAAAAAGCCTGCCCAGAAAAGAATGTACAAAGGACGAGAAGGGGCCAGGGGAAGTACGAAGAACAACAAGCACAGAAAAGAAGCGAAGCAGCTACGAAGCACTCAGTAACCCCTGCTAAGCAGCCTCAGGTCAGAGGCATTATGCTGGAGTTCTCCAGCGCCACGGTGTAGCCGGCTTCGACAAATATGCCGAACATCGCGTTCCGGAGCAGGTCGTGTGTGCCGGTCCGCTCCCCTCCCCGTGCGCATCGGAGCATGTGAGCTGCCAGTGACGCCGCGTCCGGGCTGCGCTCGCCGCGCTCGCATTGTTGTACTCCACCTAGGCATGGTGGGTGGAGGCCGAGGAGGCGGTGCACCGCCGTTCGGAATGCGTCGTCCGGCACCCGGAGCGCGTCGTGGATCGGCAGAGCCGACAGCCAAGCAGCCGCCCCTGGTGTGGACGCCGAGAGCAGTCGCGCGCGCCCCCGGAGGTCGGCTGGAGGCAAAAGCCCCAGCGCCGTGGAGAAAGACGCCGCATCTACCTCAGTTTAAATTGCCGTGCCCTGGCTGCTGCCTCCGCCTCCTGGTAGAATGTGCGCCCATAGAGAAGAAGTGGCTCTCCCAATGGGGGCAAGGGCTGTGAGAAGCCAGCCCGAAAAGAATTGACAAGGTTCGAAGGGGCCAAACTAGGAGCTAAGCAGCGACTGCGGGGCCTGAAGAAGGCTATGGCAGAACGGGGGAGGATGGACCACTTAGTAGTTACGAGTGAGGAGCCTCACATCCGACAGACTGGCTGCCGGTAAACTATCCCCCTGACGAAAGCCGGAGGCCGCTCTGCTCTGCAGAACCTGCCATGAAGCTCTCGTGAAGCTGCACTCGACCCAACAGAGCTCGAGAAGCCAAGCGGCTGACCACAGCTGCCAGGCGAGACCCGTGGTAAGTGGGAGTGCCGGTGCTGCGGAGAGGAGCTCAGTCGGCGTCCATGGCGGCGGCGCTGCAGCAGCTCTTCGGGCTCGTCGCCGCCACCGCGTCGGCGCTCTTCTTCGGCGCGTCCGCTTTCATCACCTTCGTCTCAGTGCCGGCGTACCTGGACAATGGCTCCGCCGCCGCGCTAGCGGCATGGCGCTCCACTTACCGTCGGGGTGCGCCATACCAGGTGCGGCAGACCAGCAAGCGTAGCACCGAGACCCAGCTGGCGCAAGCTGACCATTCTGCGCTCATACCATGTACATTCCTTTGGGCTGGTCACTGACAGCCATAACCGTAATTTGCAAAAGCTGTTTAGTTTCTATCAGTGGAAGTTGGTTATGCCAGAATTGGCAGCGGAGCTCTTGCGACAACAGCAGCGGCGGCGGCGTTGGCAGGTTGGGATGATTGCGGTCTCCGTTGTGGCGGCGCTGGGAGCGGCGCTGGCCGGCGGCGGCCTGCGCTACGTCGCGGCGGCGGCGCCCATTGCGGCGTGCGTGCCGTACACGCTGCGCCTCATGTTCCCCACCAATAAGCAGGTGCGCTCGCTGTTGAGCAGCCACTAATTTTCAACATCTCTCTCATCTTAGATTTGCAATTCATCATCTTCCACAACAAACAACATCGCTTCCACTTTGACTGGTGGCTGTAAGAGGCCACAAGATCAGAGTCCTAGTCCTCAGAACTTCAACCCTTTGCAAATCTCCACCCTACCAAACCCAATACTTAGCAGTACAACGTGCACACTGATTGAGAATTCCTGGCAGTCAAAACGGCCACATGATGAGGTGAGCATGGGTTCTAGTCTCTGGACCTGCATTGATCAATTCCAAGTTCCCCCGTCTGCTTGCTGGCGTGGCCGACTACCTCCATAGCTTTTCGTGGTCACCAGCATATTGCTTCAGGAGCGCAGCTTATGCACTCCCATGCATAAGTGCTGCAGGATAGCATGTTTACTTAAGCAGCCTTCCGTAGACAACATGGACACGGTTGATGCACATTAGCAGATCCACACAAGCCAGCGAAGCAGACCAGTTTGACGGGATAAAGCACGCAACATTTTGAGCTCCTGGTAGCCTCTTTCCAGGGAGGAAGTATCAAGCATTGCTCTTTCTTTTTTGCTTTCTCTTTGGTGCAAGCCATAAGCCCTTGATCCAGTCCTACGCATGACCACACAGTTGGCCCCAAAGTCTCGGCGTCAGTAGAAGACCTTGAGCTGACGACTGTCTTAACCGTTGCTGCTTCTGCCTTGCTTGCACCATGCCGCAGCTCATGGACAAGGACTTGGATGGCAGCTCGACGCGCTTTCGGCAGCTGATACTGCAGTGGAACAACCTTTGCCTCGTCCGCATATTGCTCAGCGGCCTGTCCTTTGGCGCCTTTGTCATCCTCCAGTAGCATATTTACACAGTCAAAGTTCTGCGGCATCTGTGCGGATTTTTTGCTGTTGCTTTGCTTTTTGCTTTCCCAGCGAAGCATGCCAGCTCTTGCGATTGCTCATCATCAGCTCGCACTGGCTCCAGACGATTCCTTGGACCAGCGACTGAGATTTGTATGCAAGTTTCTCAAATAAAGGGGACTGAATAAATGACTGGGTGACTGGGTGACTGGGTGAATTACCTGACTTCCACTTTTCTTCTGCCCGTTACGTCCATGCACGATACACAACCCACAGGCTACCGTGATGGCTCTTATGTTGACTTCAATGTCAACGACTACTGACGACTCCTGAAATAGAATCCACAGTAGTTGGCCCCCATCGCCGTTACAGCCCAGCAGCAGGCTGGCTCGCACCACGACTCCTGATCCCCACGGTCGAGGAAGCAGACCAGCTTCCTCCCGCCGTCAGCTTGGTGAGGTGCCTAGTCTCAAAACGTCTTGTTGTCAAGCCTTTCCTTGACAATCACAGTGCAACGCTCATTGGCCTGGTGAGGTGTCTAGTCTCCAGGCATCTGTAAGTCTTTCCTGAGGCATTGACAATCCAGCTATGTATCTTCTGTACAAAAGGGAGTCTACTTCTCAAAAGTTGGATGTGTTGTTGTGCAAATTCCAGCCCTTCCGGACCTTGTCCGCTGGCCACTCACAGCCATCGCCTTATCTAAGGAGAGCTGATCCTTACGCCATCACCTTACTCTGAGAGAGCTTCTGTTTCCTCGTTGGTCAAGGACTCCTAGAAGTTGTCCGAATGGCGTCGTCAGTGGCTCTCAAATACCTCACCTTGGTCCCGTTGCACCTACTTCGGCCAGCCACAGGGGTCAAGTCGAGCAGCTGCAGTATGATTGGCCAACCCAATGGCCATTTCGAGGAAAAAGTTGGAGGGAAAGGCTCCAGCATAGTGGCAATGTCTACTTTGCGGAGGGGAGTGGCTCATTGACTAGGAGACCATAAATACTTGTCGCGACAAAGTGATAGCCCAGATTTAATAGATCTGGCCATGGAGGAAGAAATACCATCAGCAGCACAGCCCAGCAACTGATGCCCGCCCAGCATGCACGTCAAAGCAAACAAACGTGGCTGCAAAGCGTAATACCACGATAGTGAGGTCATGGGGTCACATTACAATACTGTCTCACCAGTCCTGCACAGTCCTTCCATCAATCTTGGAAGTAGAGGAAGATGAGTGCGTTGGTCTGATGTCAGGGTTGATCTTGAGATGCGCGCTGTCTGTCTTGTGAAGCTTTTCTTTCTTTTGCAGACTCATATTGCAAGACAATGTTGCATTCCACACTCTTCAGGAGTTTTACTTTGATCATGCATTCTAATGCTCACAAGTGGCGGATTGACTGACAAATGTTGTTGTTCCGTGCACAAAGTGGCATTATTTCTGGACAGGGGAGCTTTATCTGTATCACTAGTCGAGCTGCCAAACTTTACCACAGCAAGACAGGAGACAAGAAAGGCTCAGAAAGGCCTCAAGGAAGCAATGGGTAGTGAGAAACAGGCTTGACAGAAGGCCCGCGTCTTTGCACCTGGCTATTTGGCCTCTAATACCCGTTCCGGTTCCTTAAGGCCTGCTCTAATCGCAAGCCGGAAAAAGATGTAGCGCAACCCATGACATGGACAATCCCCAGCGACCTGGGGACCTCCAACCAGACATCCACTGCGCTGACTGCACAATCGCAGTGGGCTGCCTAATTGACCTGCCACATTACTTCCTCAGAAGCACGATGAGTTCAACATCATTGGTTTAATGTCAAGAATGAGGAACCCAGTGTAAATGGCAGGTGATGTGAGTCAACCAGTATCAAGTGGATCACGCAGTTAAGCGCGTAAGATGTAAGTGAAAGTCAGCAGACATAGTAAAGCCAAGAGAGAATCGGGACAAGGGTTAAACTTTGTAAACCCAGGCATTCCTACCATATGTGCTACAGCTGACTGTAGTACCTAGTCATCAGCAAATTGTCCACAAGAATACCCCACTACACATGCTATGAGCTGCTAGCAATGTCCTGGACAACTCTAACATTATTGGTAATCAACGTGGGGCTCTCTAAAGCCACTGTCTGGTCTACGCTTGACTCAGCATCTAATCAAGAAGCGTATACTTCCGCACAACCTACAGCTCTTCTGTACATGACTATTCTCGCATGGCCCTCAAAGGACTGCTATAACAAAAGAATGTCGAGTTGCCCCCTATGCAGACATGCATAGCTACTAGCACTGGGAGAGCCTACCTTGACCTCGACGGTCATCGCCACTATGTTGAGTCTTAGCCCATTGTCATTGAGAGAGGCCCAGCGTGACCTTGATGTTCATTGCCGCTAGCTCTGCGGCGAGGTACCGGAAGACATACGGTATCGCCACACGCTCAATGCTGCGCTTACTCTTGCACAAGTTGCACACCACAGTCCGGCCCTTGACCGCGCCCAGAGCGGCGCCGCTGCCGGCCATGTCCCGCGCTGCCGGCTGGAGCGTTGGCGACAGCAGGCTCCCACAGGCGGCGCAGACGTCCGCAATGTGGTAGTCCGAGCACGTGTGCAGGCGGTCGTGCAGCAGGTATGCTGCGCCGTGCGACAGCAGCGAGTCCCGCTCCATCTCCCCAAAGCGGATGCCGCCTCCGAACTTGCGCCCCTTGACCGGCTGCTGCGTCAGCTGATTGACTGGCCCGGTGGACCTCACCTGCTCAAGAAGCTCACAAATGGGCTCTGGTCAGCCAGAGCCAAGGGACTGGCCGACAGACTTGGTCAAGCTAATGCACCAATTAATGGGTATACCCCTTATCTGGCCCATGGTAATCTGTATATGCTACACAGGTCTATGCTATCATTGGGTCGCCTATGACCCAGCAGCTTTGAGGCTGAATAATACAAAGTATTTGAGGCTAATGAGCATCACTACTGTCACCAATTGCAGGTTACCTGGAACTTGTCAGACACCATGTGCCGTAGACGCTGGTAGTAGACGACGCCAATGTAGATCTCGCATGTGAGCTCCGTCCCCAGCACGCCGCTGCACATCACCTCTGTGCCGTGGCGGCTGAAGCCCTTCTCCAGGAGCTTTCTGCCAGCGATCTCCATCACTGATGACCTGCCCTCCTCATTCTCGTCTCCACCAGTGTCTCGCTCGCTGGGCAACCGTTTGACAGACTCCTGCTTTGAATTGAAAACCGAAGTCTTTGCTCTAATGCCCTCCTCCAGACAGCCCCGAAATGGCGTGGCATCCACAAACTGGCCGTGCAAAGCTCCAGCCTGTAAAAGCGCTCATGGTTATAGCATTCAAAGCGTCAGCTGGGCCCAGACATAAACACGAGTTGTTCCTGACAGAGCTAAACAACTGCGACATGCATAGCTGACTGCGTGAGATTCTCGACCAGGATGCTCTGGTGTCGCAATTGGCCTTATCTCATGGACAGGTGAACATTCATCTTAACAAGATCCCCAATACGCACTTCGACTACCCAGTTCCTAGGTGTGAGCAGCGGATGTCAGAGAAGATAAGGGCAAAGGGGCGGACCTTGGCAGCCATGGACTCAACAAGCATGCCAATGGTCATGCGCGAGGGAAAGGCATGGGGATTGATGATGATGTCTGGCCGCATGCCCGTCACAACGGAGAAGGGCATGTCCACGTCCGGCCAGAGCTGTGACAGAACGCCCTTCTGCCCGTGACGGCTGCTGAACTTGTCGCCGATGACCGGATTCCTCCCATGCCGCATGCGGATAGCAACCTGCAGTCACCGTAGTGCATATGGGGAGTCTATTACACAGTGATGATTGCAATCAATCATCACTGTGCAGTACTTATCCAAAATACCTCTGTGCCTACCGTTCTTTGGTGACTCATGCGTCTGCGTGAGTATATGCACTCAAAGACTAATGGAGTTGAGAGTCAATGCCAATTATTTCAGTGCAGAGAAGAAGTTGCATCACCTTCTGTAGCGCGTCCTTGCCGTTCCCAACCAGGGTTACCTTGTCCACTACAGCATTTTCGGTTCCCTTGAGCTTGGTCACTTTAGCCACTCCGCTAAGAGTGTTCAGAACGCTGCAATACGGAGCATCCTCCTTCAAAGTCTGCGTAGATGCAGCCACAAGAGGTGAGGCTATATCACTTCTCCCTCAAACTCCTTTGGTAGGGCCATGTTCTCCTGCAAAGTCTTGCCTGTATTTAAAAACCTATTTGCTTTATAGGCAACATGTAAGAATGAATTTCACGAACAAACCTGGCCAATATGCGGAAGGCCGTCAGCGTCCACGGTCTTGCTGAGAGTTACTGGATTCGCACCAACCACCCTCTCCTTAGCTCCCGCTGGTCGCTTAAAGATCTCAGTTATGCCCTCGCCCTTTTTCCGACTCTCACCAAGGTCGATCTCCGTTGTCTGTATGTGAAACAAGGGTAGTGAAATTGAGATTTGATGTTGGTATTGGTATTGGTATTGGGTCTAAGCATTTCAATCTAACTCCACTGAATGCCGTTTAACCAACTTGAGATCTTATTCTGTGCCCGTTTTCCAGCTACCTTGTACAGTTGGCCGTGTGCAAAGCCGCGCTCCATTGAAGACTTGTTAATGATCATGGCATCCTCCATGTCGTACCTGAAGTCCGCCAATGGCATGTCCCCAACATCCACACCACGGCCTTATCATCCATGCTGTCATCAAAGCACTAAATCATGGCCTCTGCACGAGAACTTGCTTCCGGAAGCTGTGATCTAAGATGGAAGATCATGTCATTTGAGTGTATAGAGCTCAGGCTGACCCAGTGTACGCCAGGACAGCCACGACCGCATTAGTGCCAGTGGGGAACTCATCCATGTGGTATTGCTCCCAGGCACCTGTCCTTGCAAGGGGTGTCTGAGGAGTCTGCAAGTAAACAGAGGAGTAGGAAACAAATAGCTCACATCCTGTCTGGGACTGCATAAGTGCATTAAGTGTTGATACTCAAAACTACTATGGCTAAATTATGCAGTTTTGCCAGGTTTTTGCTCGAGGAGGACACATCCATGCTGCTTCTACTTGGACATAAGCTTGAAAGGCAGGGAGGAGAGCTGACTTGCAGTCGATACAGCTTGTTGTCGCTCCTGTAAGGAAAGGCTTGCAAAGGCATGCCCATCGTCTGCTTTCCCATCTGCCAGCGCCCACTTCCAAAAGTGTGTCAGAAGTCCATATATACTCGTGACATGCACTACATGATTGGCGTGCTGAGACCTCTCTCAGCACATTCTGTAAGGGAATTGCACACCTGTGTTCCACAGGTTTGCAAGAGCTCGCCGGAAGCAGAGTGGCTGGCTGATGGACCTGGCATTGGTACATGTTTCGCGGTGACTGGTTGAAGTCCGACCACGGTGTGAGATTGGCGACCACGCTGAGCATGGCGATGGGGCTGAGCTCCTCGTGCGAGGCCTGGAGCTCCCCACCTTCCCAGCGAGCGGGCGCCTTCTTGTCTGAGCCGTCCGGGCACCTCACTTCCATGTAAACCTGCAGTCATCAAGCCGCCACTTGCAAGAGCAACTGCTTTATGTCGTGAAGAAGGGGAAAATGTTAACAAGCCTAAGCATTGTAAGAGATCGTATCCAAATTGCCACAGACCTTGAGAGTCAGGGCAAAGTCCAAGGCATTAAAGTTAGTCAAAGACCCCACTTGATTTAATAGCACCTACACAATGGCCTCTGATAACGTGATTGTCCTCTGTGAAGGCCTACCTGCTCCAGCGGCCCAATCATTTCTGTCGGGGCCTGCTCGTCAGCCGCCGCGTTGGATAGCTGCCGGACGGGCCGTGACATCCGGCCCTGCGTCAGGAAGAGGAACAGCCCCGGGAAGGTCCCCATGTGCGTAAATGGCACATAACCAATCTCCAAGTCAGGAGGGATCTGCAAAAGCAACAGCCGGTGACATGAGCTTGATAGTTGCCAATTGACGTTATTGCTCACACACTCCTCCACACTGCTCATATTTGATGATTTCCACAACAACGACGAAGTTAAAAGGTGGCATGAACCTTGATACCATCTCGCCCAACAGAAGCCAGGGGAGATACCAGTGCAGATTTTGCAAATTCAATTAGCTAAGTCAGTCCAGAGTCCTAGCTGCAGCAAGGTAGCTGCAGGATAAGAGGATGGAGCGCACCGCAGAGTCTGGCGTGACCTTGAGCGTCCGGAGGTGATTAACAGCTGCGGGCGCATTTGAAGTCGGCATGTAGCCAATTATGCAACCGTCCAGCATGACTGTGAGCCACTTGGGTGGAGCCTGCGGCGGCAGGCCGCACGCTGTCGGCTGCATGCCGAGGGCCGACATCACACGCAGGATGGCCCGCTGGAGCTGCTCAGCCACCTTTGGCACGCCGGACCTGTTGAGGTCGGTAGTGACCTCTTTATGGACCGCAAGCAAATGGACAAGGTGAGCAAGAGTCCACAACAGTTTCTGCAACTCATTATTGAAGAAAGCTTGTAACACAGTATTATACTTTGTGTATTGTAAGTGAAGGCACAGTACCATCTCCTAACCTTGCAGTCATTGATTGGATGTTTGCGTTAGTTGATTGCAGAGCACCAGGCAGAGCTAAGGAGAGGTGACTAGGCACTACCAGTCAAACATGGTTCACTCTATGGGAGATTGCAGGAGCCACTATCCTGTTAAGTGGCACAAATTGTCACTTACGGCAATTCATGGTGAGATGATTGAGAAGCCCGCAGGGCGATCCATCCGGAGTGTGCACGGGGCACATGAAGCCCCAGGACCTGACGGCCAGAAGGACCTCAACTTCATCAGCAAGTGCTTGAAATTGCTAATTTCGAGGGTCCTGCAGTGCTTGACTAAGAAGTACTTGATGTTATATAATCTATAGACACTTACTCTGGCAGAAGCTTCCGGACACTTGTAGTCCGCTGGGTCGCAAAGAATGCGCCTCGGTGCACAGAGCGAAAGTGAGAGAGGTACCGCAGATAATTCAGCTTCTCCGCGACAATTGTGAAGCCTGTGGCCTGCAGATAACAGCTCTGTGTAAGAAATGTAGTATCATGTGATACTCTGGTCAGACGATCAGGCGCAATTGACCCCCGTATCACCATGTTGAACATTGGGCAGAAAGCAAGCTTGAATGAAATGTGAGGCAAAGATGCTACATGCAAGCATACTGCCATGAAGACCTGATCTCTGTTAGCAACACCTTCTTGTGGATATGGTGTTACTTTATTTATTTGTCAGAATGAAGAACCTGCTGCAGGTCCAGGCCAGTCCTGCTGTTGACATTGCCAGTGTTAAGCAGGTATGTGACCATCTGCCCGATGTTGGAGTCCACCTTGTCCATGGTCCTCTTCAGATAATTGCCTGAATGATATGCAGATGAAAACGCCGTCAGCCTCTATCCGGGCCTCTACCAAAACTCTAGGTTTTGATAGACCAACTCTGGCGAGACCCAACACTGAGAATAGCATTTGCACGAGCACTTATGGTTCTCTCTTGCAGGTGCATGACGCACTATCTCTGAGGTTGACTTGCGCCGGCCTCTCTTTGACGTCCTTCTGTATCAGCACCTGCACCTTGACCAGCCACTCCTGAAGCCTCTCCTGAACAATAGTCTCGCAGGTCAAGTACATTAGGCAATCATAAGCCTTCATCCTAACCCATATGAAAGCTAGGCATGAAAGCTGCGACCCACGAAAGCGACTCCAATTTGCTGGCTTTGAAGGAATTTGCAAATGAGATGAATATCATGCAGAGCACTTGAGCTGTGCATAAGGATACTATCAAAATGACATGCAGGCTTGAGATATCAGCCACATATCCTGTTTATGTAACAGAAGCCCACCTTGATGAAGATGTTGAGCAGCGCCCCGGCAGTTAGTAGGTCGTGGTGTTGCAGTGTGTCAGGGCTGTCCTCCTGGGCCATGCCATCGACAAATGCGTACAGCTTCTGGAGCATAAATCTGGGGGTCTCATTAAAAGTACAATCGCGACTCTGATGTCAGGAACTTCATCAAAGCAGCTGCTAGATTTGAAGGTCCAGCATCTTAATGGAGCTCAGCCTTCAAACAGGCTTTGACAACTCAACCCTACCAAATGCCAGAAACAAGTCAATGTGCAACTGGCAGCCCGGAGATGAGTGGCAGCAAACAACCCTTGTCTGGTGGAAACCCAAATCGTAATTCCTGCTAAACCCTTGACCCCAACTCGAGCCCCTCAACCCTAAATCTTAGATTAATATATATATTGTTATGTGAAAAGCATCTTGACCCTGGCTCATCCAGCTGTTGATCAACACTAGTACCTAGGAAACCAGGGACGTGTGTCTGCTTTGGGCTGCAGGCAGAGAAGGCTGACAAGAAAAACTTGCATCTTTCTGCAGTTGCACTCACATGAGGAGGTTGAACTTGTCGCTGGGCTTCTCCAGGTGCACGAGCACGCACTGCCGCAGGACCTTGTCGCCAACCTGCCCACAGACCAGCCGATTATGGAGATGGCTACCAGACCACCAACTCGATTTAAGGTTAGGCTATCCAATTTATAGAATCCCACTACTCAGTAAGTCACCAGTGAATACCTCATCCTTATCTCTGCCCTGGGCCTCCAAGCCCATCTTTTGGGCAGAAAGCTCAAAGATTGAGCACCCTCAGCCAATATCTTGGTTTCCCGGTAATTCTGGTGAACTGAAAGTAAGCATTGACATTGATAGTCTGGACCATAGAGGCTGCCTCGAACAGCTAACAGCTCCTAAGGTGGCTCACCCAGGCGTCCGACCGCCGTGCTGGCACGTCAAGGATGGAACGAAATTTCTCTCCTGCAACAAGCCCATGTTTTGGGTGAGCTCTAATACGACGACAGAGAACAGCTGCCGTAAGCTCACACAGTCACTCCTCCGGAGGTGTGAGCACCGAGCACTGCTCCATATTGCATGGCATGTCAGATTGAAGGACAGCGATTGATCTCATAGCAGCATTGCAGCCATCGCGTTGATCGTGATTTACTGCTCATAGCAAAACACTCTTTAATTTCCAATTGACTGACCAAGGTAGGCAAGGCACTGGGTGCGCGTGAAGAGGTTGAGCACACGCGCTTGCTGGAGCGCCACGAGCGCGCGGTCGCGGACAAAGTGCGTGCCAACGCCGCTGGCTCCGTCATCCGCCGGCGCGACAGCCGTCAGCCGCTGGTAGATCTCGTGGTCGCTGACCTCGGCCAGGGCCTGGGCCAGCATGAGACCAGGAGTGCCTTGCGGTGACGTCAAGGCAGGCATTGGTCGCTCAGCCACTGCAACGAAAGATCCCTCAAGAGTAGCGAGCTAAAGCGAGACCTCAACGGACAGAGCGCAGAGCTGCAAGTGAGAGCCTCACTTTGAGGATGATGCCGACCGGGATGAAGAACTCATTTTTCCGCAGCCTGCGCAGAGCACGCTCATGCATGAGCCCAGCACATTTGTCTTCCAATTTGGTTCTCTTAGTAGCAAAAATTGGCGCTATTGTATAAGTTATGCTTAAGGCCACCAAGCAATCCGCCAACTGAGCGAAGTGAATATCAACCGAAGACCAAACAAAGAGGTTGACACTTGCGCTTCTCCATTCAGCTGAGACATGCCTATATGCAGGTCAGGGACGTCAGAACATCTGTCGAATCTGGGATGGCCGGAAGGTCCAAGATGTGGGGCAGATTGCGGAGGGCGGTTTGGGAAGTGTGGCAGGGGCGCGCATCGCACGAGAAGTTGAGATTGGCACTGCCGTCGGCGAGGTAGATGACGCGGTTGGTCACGGCTGACTGGTCCGGCCGCACGCACCTGCAGCAGGCGGAAGTGGAGGTGCGCAGCCGCCGACTGGCCCTTGTCAGAGTCGGTCCTGGCCTGAATTGCTGAACTCTAAGCCTGCTGAATGCTTAATTGCCGAAATTATACTGGACTGTGACCTCTATCAAAAGGCCGGACACCAAGTTGAGCTGATTCGTGAGTTTCGGTTGAGGCAGCTGAGAAGCGACAAGGGTGTGTGCTGGCCGACCGGATCTGAACGGCCTTGTCTGTGTAGCCGAGGCCCTTGCGCAGGAAGGAGCTGCGAGCCACCACCATTGCCTGATGCAGCCAAGCAGCATCCAGTCTCTCAATTTAGTCTCACATCAGCCGCCAACTACGGAGCTGAAGCCTGGGAGGTATATATGATCAAGTTCTACGTCGATCTGGACATAAGTCTTGGATTAGGATCAGTGGGGTTGACGGCTCTGCTCACATAGTTCGCCTTGGGAAGGATGAGCAGGCGCACGACACGCTCAATGCCGTTGCAGATGAAGTAGCTGCGAGCAGGGGATGAGGAGATGCGCACGGTTGCCCACAATCAGGTGGGCAGTGCATGCACAGCCTGCCAACGGAGCCGCCGTAAATCTCTGAGCAAGCGCGCGGCAGCAGCATAGAGGGGCGCACCCTCCAGCCTCGTGCGCCTCCTCCTTGCGCGCCACGAGCTCGGCCTGCTTCAGGTTGCGGAGGTGGCAGAGGCTCGACTGCACCGCCGCCGCCACCACCGCCGCGCTGTCGCAACGCTCAGTGGCTGCGTCTTGGAGACGGAGTACGTTCTAGTCCAGAAGCACCTATCTTAGTAGAATATACTTTACAGTAATTTTCCCTCATTGTACTCTTCTGTCGAAGAATGAAGAGAGGAACCCAAGAATCTTTCTTATGGATATTATTATCTTTCTGGCTGCAGTCTTTGATCTAAACTCTTATCTCCTCAGGCGAGCGCGTCATTCTATCACAGACCGCCGAGAGGCTCTCGCTGCCAACAAATGGTGGCCAAGAAGGAAAAGCAACCCTCTTCCTAAACCCGAACCCCAAACCCCGAACCCTAAACCCAAACCCTAGCTAGACCCTGCCCGACTTCCTCAAGTCGCAGCCCTGGACCGCAGTCCTAGGACTCGGGTCACCGGTAACTTTGCGCGTATGCCGTCTGTTTGAGGGCCGAGGACGACCTTGACCATGATGGGGAGGCGACCGAAGCTCAGGCTGTGGCGCACGACGGGCCCGTCGTCGCCGAGCCGCGCGTTGACGTCCGCCCGCAGCTCGCCGCGGTACGTCAGGCCCGCCTCGCGGCACTGCGGCGGCGGCGGCAGCGGAGGCGTAAGTGGCAATGGAGTGAGCGCCGAGGGCGGCGGCGGCGACGGCGGCGACGGCGGCGGCGGCGGCGGCGGCGGCGGCGGCGAATTTGCAGTAAAGCAAAGCTTACGGACCTTGTGAGTTTTGCTGATATGATATTCGGCTATGAAGGTAGAATGACGCGGTTAAATATCATCGGGCTGCTTATGTACAGATTCATACAGTGTTATTTGTTTTACACAATAGGACGAAGGATCAGCTGGGTCGATGACTTTGTACAGTACTTGTTCTTATGCCGTTAGGAGCATTTAAGCGGACGGCAACGGCGCCAGGGCGACCTGCATCACCTCTGCCTGACGGTGACGCTCGACGGGCTGACCCAGGCCGACACGACCGCCGTGTGAACGGGACCGGGGGCTCCCCTGCCACGCGGCTTAGTGGCCAGCCAATCCGATGCCCCCGTACTGCCACGGTGCCAGTGCAGCCTGAAAGCGGCTGCGTGGCGTACGCAGGGCGCGCCAGCTGTACCAAGCCAGGGGGGGCGACCGTTAACTGTCCGCTCTTGGCCGCGCCGCCGCCGCCCGCCGCTGCCGCCGTCGCCGCCGGGCCCCGCCCCTCGGGGACGGCGCCGCCT
>WELB01000086.1:305288-316640 GCA_009602725.1 Spirogloea muscicola | reverse complement strand
GCCGCCGCCGGCGCCGCCGCATCCGTCGGCGCCGCCGTCGCAGTCGCCGTCTGCGGCCGGCGGGCCGCCGAGTGAAAAGGCTCGGCCTTCGGCCGCTGCTGCTGGCCGACGCCGTGGCGGCTACGCTGACAGGCCGCCTCCTTGACGCGGCTGCCCAGCCTGGGCGCGGCGAGCCACGACGAGCTCGACTTCGACGAGGACGACTCCGCCGCCGGCCGCCGTGCCGCCGCCGCTGCCGCCAAGCTCAGCGCCCTGTTCGACGCCGACCACAACAGCCCGCAGGTACGCCGGAGATGACTCCCACGAAAAATCATTAGAACCTAATCCAGTTCCATCATACCCGCCTGAGCGTAGCAGGGCTTGAACCTGCGACCTTTAGATTGGAAGTCCGTTGCTTCGTCAGTTGAGCTGTACACCCGTTAGTAATGGTAGGCTTAGTAGGGCTTGCACCTACAATATCACCATAATGGGACAATCTCCGACAAGACTGAGTATCGCAGGGCTTGAACCTGCGACCATTGGGTTAAAAGCCCAGTGCTTTGCCAACTGAGCTGTACACCTGTTATTAACAGTAGGCTCAATAGGGCTTGAGTTCACAATATCACCGTTATGAGACAATCTCCGATTAGACTGAGTGTAGCAGGGCTTGAATCTGTGACTACTAGATTAAAAGCCCAATGCTCTGCCCACTGAGCTGTACACCCGTTAGTAACAGTAGGGTTAGCAGGGCTTTAACCTACAACTCCACCGTTATGAGACAATCTCCGACAAGACGAGCCAGCATTGCCGGTTAGGAAAGTCATTTCTACTAGTGCGAGCTCAAGCCCATAAAGACTGCTGTGTGCAGAGCGGGAACGCCTCCTTCCACTACCAGCCCCTGAAGCTGCCTTCGGGTAGTAACAACATCGTGCGCACTCGGTCGTCGCCCTCTGGTGTCAATGGCAGCCGGGACCGCAGCCGGAGCCACTCTGGTGCCGAGGTATTGCCGTCAGCTGTGACACCACGCGCCCTATCGCTTCTCGACATTGGGCTCCGCACAGCGAAAGCCGAACAGTCATCTGCTCTAACCCTATCAATGTTGCTACTCATCACACTGGCTACATGCCACTATGGTGTAGAAAGTTTACCGACTGTGTCTTCAATTACTGTCTGCTGGCTGATATCTGCTTGCCGTTGCCCAGGTGTTGCACTCCGTCGTGCTGTCCCGGCTGGTCACCGTGGACGACACAGGTGAGAGCTCCAGCGCCAGCAGCTTGCTTGCTCCTCAGCTGCAGACCTGTCCTCTGTGGTACCTGGAGAGCAATGCACAAATCAATGTCAAAGGAGAGCATTCACCCCACAAGTTCCACTCTCATTTCCTTAAACAAGAGCTTAATCATACCTCAAGTGAAGCTGAGCCACTTGCCTTGCGTCGTTGCGACAGGCACACAGAAGTTGTTTGGCACTGTGGGTGCAGTAGTGCTTGGCCATCGAGGCGTGGCACAGGTGCGTTCTCTCGCCCTCTTGGACGGTATAGAGGACCGCCAAGCTCAGTGCTGAAGCCGTAATAGCTGCTGCTGCAGCTTACTATGTGGAGCCATCTGTCTTTGTGGAGCAGGCTGCCACATTGTGAGGTCCTCGGCTAATTTCAAGTGGCCTTTCCTCGTGCTCCACAGCTGCGGCACCTGCTCGTGTACGACAAAAAGAAGGCGCCAATTGTCAAGCTTGCCATTGTGTCGGACATGGTTTGCACGGTGCGCTCAGTGATAACCCGCTTTCGGAGCTACAAATGAACTTTGGGACTGAGCTTCACTTGTTGCGCGTTGAGCTTCACTTCACTTCTGTGATGTATAACTTTTGCTCGCTGAGATTTATCATTCTTTGCATGGCCTGTTGCTGTTCTGACGTCTAGATACCCCGTGCACTACTTTTCCACAGCTAGAGGCGGAAGGGGGTGTGCGTATTCGCGACGACATGCAGCAGAGCTGGATAGCCCACTTCCGCAGGTGGGTGCCACAGATTCGCCTGTTGCTGCAAGACCTTATAGACAGACAGCCGCGCTGAAGCTTGTGTGCAAGCTCCACAAGGGAGATATGGCATCAAGACCTGCCTTTTGTATTGCACCTTACAGCAAGTAGATATACCTTGCACAGATTGAAGGCAAGGGCTCGCCCTCGAGCTCTCGCCCTCGAGCAACTCCACTCATGTGCTGCAGCTCATGTTGGTACGGGGAATCTCGCGGCCAACAAATCAGATGGATTTGTGTTCTGCTCACTGTGCAGCTCTGAGGACTGGGAGGGCCTGGCGCGGGCCCTAGCCCTGGCGCGCAGCGTGGCTGCGCGCGCTATGGAGGGCTCCTCTCGTTGCGTCGTGGTGCAGGTGACCTGCTTAGCAAGAGTCATCACCAATATGTTGCTGGTGTTGTCAAAGCAAAGTCAGACCACTATACATCAACACTACTGTTTTGACAAGCCTGCATTGATTTGTATCTTGGCATTTTGGCATGTTTCTTTCACAGGATGTATCCTTGGGGGAGGTGGAGTCATCCGCGCACCTCCGGAATGGTGATTTGGTGTGGCCCTCTGACCCATAAACTACGTCCGTCTGCGCTTCCAGAGTATGAGCAGTGCAGCGCTGCCTGGTAGCTGTACAGCAGTGCAGTAAGTCGTAGTCAACATCCTTGGTCAAGTTCAGGCTATCATCACAGCCTGCTATGCAGCTGCCTGTACTACAACGTGATTGTCAGAAGCTGTTCCAGCCATAATCCATCTGCTGATTTGTTAAGCCGTTTGCACTGCGTGTTCTTTACTGCGAGCAGGTCGTGCTGGCATACACGCTGTGGGCCGAGGTCCCAGGATTGCCTGGCCAACTTGGGCCAGCCGTCCATGCAACAGAAGGTCGATTTGCGCTTGTGATTATGTTGTGGGACATGATGCTGCCATCGAGAGACTCTGCACTCAGACCAAAATTGGCAGAGCTGAGGCACGTGGCTAACAGGGCCTGAGGGTGCTTGCAGGCAAAGGCGTAAAAGTGCAGCTTGGAAGCAAGAAGGCACCTCCAGGCAATGCTGCATCTGATTCCTTGCACCTTAATTGAATTTATCATTTCTATCAGGCATGAAGTTTAGTGAAAGTCATCATTTAGTGAGGAAAGGTTAAGGTCTTCTTGACTTACCAGGTGACTGCGACAAGCGCTGGCATCTTGTATTTGTCCTTCATCATTGCAATAGTCATCAAAGAGGACAAGGGTTTATGACAATAAAAGCTCACTGCCGCAAGTAGCCAGCAAATGATGCAATCAGTCGGCTCACTTTTGCTGGTTCAGGACTGGAGCAGGGTGTGCTGGGCATGAGCAAGGGCAGCTGCCGGTTTCTGGTTGTGCCAGCTCACCTGGGCTACGGCTTCCAACCCAGCCGGCCTTCCCAGGTGCATAAGAGTCAGGCTTTTGAGCTTAAATGTGGCTCTCAAGAGGACATTAAGGACTTGTATCCAAACACTAATACCTCTACAGAGTCTGCAGCTCGTAGTTGGTCTTGGCTGCCCAGGTTCAGGGGTTGTTGCCTGTGGATTGCTTGAAGTCCATTGCCGCTTCCTGGTCACACAAAGCAGTAAGATTGAAGCTGATCGATGTAAAACTTTTACAAGATACTGAACTGCGGACACGTGATAAAGTGCAGGTTCCGGCAGGCGCTGCGCTATTCTACGACGTTACTGTCCTGAAGATAAAGAAGCAGCCACCAATGCAGGCACTGCTGCGGGAGCAGCGCTCGCAGTCGTCCTCGTCCCTGGTCTCACTAGCCGTGGCTACATCTCCGCGGCTGCACCTCGACGCTGCAGAGACCAAAGAGTCCCTCTTCGGGTCGGGCGCATACACCACTGCCATGGGAGAAAGCAAGGGCCTCAAGTCGTCCATGCCGTCTGACGAGCCGGAGCTGGAGGATGATGGGGAGCAGGGAGACGACAAGGACTTGCTCGTGGCGCGCAGGGCGCTACTGAGCAGGATTGGCGGCATGGTGGGCAGCGCCCCGAAGCTGCGACTCGATGTGCGACGCTCACTCGATAGCCCGCTAGCGAGCCCACGCAAGGAGGGCGAAGCGCAGCGGCGGTTGGCCGCACTGCTGACAGACATGCAGGCTGAGCGCCAAGGCGACGTGGGGGACGATGGCAACGCAGAGCCTCCTGAGGCTGCTTCTTCGGAGCTGCTGGACGCTCCACAACTTGGTGTGGCTGAAGTTACGCACGAAATGAATGGAGAGACGGCCTCAGTTGATCTCGACTTGCAAGTGAAGTCAGTGGGGCACCCAAAGGCAGCAAGCAACGTCGCAAACACAGCCTCGCAGGCAGCTGCCAGCAGTGAAGCTGTGCGGCAGGCTTGCGGCACTGAGCAGGACGCGATGGACGAGCTCGAAGACAAGGCTCTGTCTGATCATGTGACAGGGAGGACAGGCATGGCGGATGAGGTGGACGGTCAGGCACCGCCTGATGTCGCGGTCAGCAGCAACGGCGAGCAGCAGGCGAGGCAGGAGAGCAGCGGCGTAGGCGAGGTCTGGCTGCAGGCATCGAGCCAGCCGGCGTTGAGCAGCTCTGACGGTCGCCACAGCTCACTGTATGAGCACCAGGAGGTACCAGTGGACAGCGGCATGTTGCTCCCGGACCCTGCCAACCCACTTGGCGCGAGCTCCGCGGCCTCCGGCGCTGCCACCAGGCCGGCGCCCACGATCTCGAGGGATGCTGCTCCAGTGGTACCAGCATTGGCTGACACCATGGCAACAGATGGTGGCCAATGGGAGGACCCATCAGGGCAAGGCGCGCCCATTGTACATAGGAGTCCCATGCTGGCACGCAACCAGCAGGCTATTCTGGCGGCCATCCAGGGCGCTCAGGTGAGCCTCTTATTCCGAGGACGAGGGGAGAATCACGTTGCGAGCTAGACAGTCCCTTTCATCTTAAGTTGAGATTTGAACTTGCACATCTCAAGAGTGACCATTGACGCAGTTGTGGCAGTTGCCTCTGCTACAGTGCGATTCTAGCAGCCACATACCAACTTTCAATAGTTAAGAAGTCAGTATCCGAGTGAGCAGAGGTGCTTTCTGATTGCCTGCGGCCAAAGCAGAAACAGGATGTGGGGGTTTGTCACGACTTTGTGTGCTGAAGTCTCTGACTACAGTGAGGTCCTTTGTGTCACCAACATGATGCAACAGAAAGCCATGGCTGCCAGCTTGGAGGACCTGACGAGGATGATGCGCCAGCACACGGGTGTTCGGAACGATCATGGGGGGCTGGACAAGCCAAGCCCAAGGGCCTTGGCAGCGCTGGAGCGTACAGAGGCAGCTGTGGATGTCGAGGACGATGATGGCTGCAATGGCCTGGTGGACATGGTAGCCCTCATGTTGGCAGAGAACCGGGAGCTCAAGCGGCGGCTGAGCAGCAGCAGAGAGGGCACGTCCTCTCTGAAGAGCAGCTCGGTTTTAGGAGCTGCGACCTTGCGGCCTCCAGAAGGCGCTGTGACCTTCTCAAGTACCAACACTCTTGAGACTCTGAGTATGTGCTCCAGTGGTAGTCACGAGAAGGCTCGACACTTAATAGCATATGGTGACAGTGTGTGATGATTATTTCCTCGTGTCTTCTGTCCTCTTACTCTACATTCATCGTGTGAAGCAGTATGTTGTATATTACTTTGGCTTTAGCCAAAATAATATAGTCTCCAGTCCAGCATGCTAGGACCAGTGCCTGAGCAGGATGTGTCGGTGGGTTTGTCCAGTCACGCAGCAGGACCTGATGGACGCAAGCGCTGCTCGGCTAGCAGAGGCGATCGAGCTCGGCGAGGAGCGGCAGCGCGCGGCGCTGGCAGCTTCGCAGGCGCTCGAGGTGGGCCTGCGGCAGGAGCTGAGCGAGGCGCGGGCCGAGGTGCAGCAGGCCCGCGCGGCGCTCATGCAGCGGCAGGCGAGCGAGACGATTCAGAGGCTGCACCACGAGGCGTCGCTGGAGAGGCAGCAACAGGATGTGGCCACTGCCTCCGGGGCGACGGACATTAGACAGGGTGCCGACGATGTGGATCACAGTAGATCTTCGCTGGAAAAGCCAAAGCCCGCTGTCGGTGGGCAGTGGATGGGCACCCAGAACCGAAGCTCGTACTTTGAGATGCGCAAGGAGGAGGCGGACAAGGAGGCTGCGCAAGCCGGCGAGGACGAGCAGTACAAACAGGACAGCGTGGCGCAGTGGCTGACCGCCGGCGGCGGTGGCAGCGAAGGTGGTGCCGAGACGCCAAGCGGTGCTGAGGGGGCAGCAGATGCGTCTGACCGATTGCGGCGGAGTGAGACTGATGCGGCGGTTGCGGCCGAGGTTCGGGCACGCGAGGACATGCTCCGTCTCCTCAAGCACGTGCTGGGGAAGCTCTACATGTGAGAGCCCTTGACTACAACTGATCCCACTAAACTCCTGCCGTACCTTAATTTAAACATTTAGATACTGCACTTAATACATCCACCATGCTGGACATCAGTTCAACCAGACTGAAGGTGACTAACTATGCTATATAACAATCTAATTACACCAAGAATGCACTCTTCAGTCTTCATCATTATCACTTATACCATGCCCCCCCTCCATCGGAGCCTATGAAGCCAGGCCTTCCTCTTACCACCCATTATTCAGAGATCTGCTTTAATCGGCGCTGGTCATGGTTGTCTAGACGAGCCAGACGAGCAAAGCTTTGGGGCTGATAGCTGTTGCTCTGGAGTCGCAGATAACAGTCGCTTGCATATGCTTCGGGGCCAGCTAGCTCTGCAGGCAGTTTGATGTCACTGCAGCGCACCTTTCTGCGGGCGGGTGCTCACTGCCTCACTGGCCTTGTTCATGTCGCAGCGAGCTCAAGGACGACTTGGAGACCTACTCGTCATTGTCGAAAGCCCAGGTTGTGGGCCTGGTGAGGCCCTCTTGTAATTCTCAGCCCTCTGTGACAAGAGAAGAACTTAGTACTTAGTGTCCAGTAATTACCTGGACACTTATGTAGGTGGCTGCGAGATCCTTGATTGAATATCTATCCTGATCTATGTTGTACTGAAGAACCTGTTGAAAGGCCGCAGCACTGACTTTGTGACCTGCTTGCTCTCCACTCTGGAAACCCAGGTTTCCAAGCTTTAAAGTGCTATGCTCAAAGTGACCCCTGTGCTATATCAACATGGAGATAGTCTCACATCAGTTGCTAGTCTATGATTGATATTGACCTCCATTGACCTCATGTGACCTGATTGTGCAGGTAAAGTGCAAGCTGAGGGCGGCCACCAAGGACGTGCAGGCTGCGGTGGATGAGCGGCTCGAAGAGCTGTCCTCCATGGAGACGGGCTCGCCAAGGAGCGGGCCGCACGGCGACAGCGGAACATGAGTTGCATCATGTACTATGCTGCTGAGACCGCTTGCGTAAGGGCCACCTCCAGGCCTTGCTCTTGACATTCTCAGACCTTTCAACTGAGATGTATATTGTGAAACTTAGACTTTGTCCCCACAGATCTTCAAGTTATATATGTGACAACCCAAGCAGTCTGCATGCTTGCTCGCTCTTGCGCAGCTGACAGCTGCTTGAGTGATTTTTCTTTCCAAGTTTGCGCTCTCTGGAGTCCGAGGCTCAGGTTGTGATATTGGTTGCATCGCACCTTTGAATATTATTACGCACTCGCATAGCAATGCAAACGCTCCCACTGCCGCTGGCAGCACTTGATGTTCAGTCAATAACAAGCAGTCTGCTGTACTACCCATCTCAGGACTTGCGTGACATTAGTTTGATGCTGTGCGTGATATCCTCTGCTGTAGTTGGCCGACTGATCATTGCTGACTGAATGTCCCAACTTCGACTTCCCAGAAGCAGTGAGACTTAGTAACCTTGCTTTGTTCAGCATCTCACTAACTTCACATTTCAGGACTCGCTGACCCATAATGTAGTTGCGCGTTGCTAAGCTGTAGTCGCTTAGGAATATTTTGCCAGTAAAGATCATATCAAGGAGTACCTTGACATGATCTGAGTCGAGGCTTACAAATGCTCAATGATTGAGCCGGCGGGCGTCTTGAGCCCGTGTGCGCACTTACAGATTTACAGGTGGCGCTTTGCCATCAGTCACATGCATGCGCTTGCTTCAGCAGCACGCAGGTGACGACTTCTCAGAGCTGCCCCAAGCTCCGAGTACTAGAAGCAAGATAAGTACAGGCCTTCCCTTTGTTTGCCGCAATCCTCACCAATGCTAAGCGGGGTGCCCAGTTGGAAGCGTGCACGATCCCACATGAGGCTCCGCTATGGCTTCAGTCGGAATCGAGCTATGCAGCTGTCACACTTCACTTGCGATTACTGTTGATAGGCTGTGGCCATCACATGCGGAGGCGCTTGCGGGAAGCATCGTCAGGCTGGGGGACGAGGTTGCGGGTGATGTCGCGCATGTACATGACCGCCTGCTCCTTCTTGCCCTCGGGGCCCTTGTCGGCGATCACGCCCTCTGCCTTCAGCCACATGGCAAGCGACGGCACCGACGGCGGCTTCAAGTCCCCCTTGCGCAGCTCCAGGTACGCAATCGCCTCATCTTCGCGCTCCGATAACTGGCGCATGCGCCACAGGATCTCCAGCACTATTGCCTTGTTCCTGCAGGCGTGACAATGCGTCATCATCCGAGGCGATTAGTCAATCTCCACAAGCGCATGCCCAGGCCACCGCTCGCCAGCGCAGGCGTTGCCTCCTTAAGAGGGCAAGGAGGGGCGCTGCCCTCAATTTAGATCAGCGTCAGCAGACTATGAGCTTGTAGCTGACACTTGGAGCTACTGTGTTGCTCTTTAGGAACTCAGCTCGCCAGCTTCGAGACCAAAGCTTAGCATTTGGCTGCATTCAGCTTCAGAGGGGCTTGGCTTTTCATGATACAGGCAATGTTGTCGGCTTCAGATATTAGATGCTAGGATGTGTTCAAACCATTAGTCCACCAAAATGAGCTGCAACATACCCTCTCACATACCACCAGAAGGAACAAGAAAAGCATGAGATATGGATAGAGCACAGGGCTTGGTGATTGAGGGGAAGATGCCACACCGGCCATTCCAGATGTTGATGCGGTTCTGCTGGCCCTCCTTAGTACGTGTCAGCGCGAACCAGTCCTTCTCGCCCCACCGCGCCATGAGCTGGATGACTGGCGGCTTCCCGTCAGGCCCGGAGTGGTAGAACTCGTCCCAGACCTCTGCCGCAGATGGGGCGATAGAAGGAGAACCCATCGCCCTGTGTTAAAGGTCGGCCACACCGCTCCTAGAGTTGACTTGCTTTGGATTCTATTACATGGAATGACGTGCATGCAGGTACTTGACACGTAGACAACCAAAGTCCTATCAAGCAAGACTGCAATAACGCTAATGGTGGGCACAGTACATCACGCAATGGGGCGCACCACAATGCCATGCCGTTTGCGTGGCGCCAGGGGCTAGCTGCAAGAAAGAGCTTCAAGGATGATTGGGCTTTGCTGTGCCAGGGCCTCACCTTTGACTGTGAGCACGGAGCGCTTGAGCATGTATGTCTGCGACACAAAGTCGGGGTGCTCCTCCTTCTTGCTCTTGCTGTTGGTCAGTATCGGCTCCTTGTCCAGCCGCGCCAGCGCCGGCACGCTGCTGCAGCGGCCAGCCAAGGCTCCCAGGTCAGTGCAAGAGGCAACAACACCAGCATTGATTGCACTGCATAATCTATGCGGAGTGGCTCGACAACTATAAGTTCCAGTCTGATGCACAAGCGACTGACGAGTATGCTTGATGGTGCAGGTCTCTTATTTAACCTAACCATCGAAGTGCTTTTCAGGTCAGCAAGTTCCAAAACTACTTTCTCTGCACATGTTCTTGATCATCACTCTGGACACCTTCATCGGAAGGTACAAATCTCCATGCACTCGGAACAGGTGTCAATCCTTTGCTTCTAGGCCACGATCATATAGATCTTGTGCTTATGAAGCTTGTGCAAGATAGTGCAGTCAGCAATAATTCAGGTCGGGACAATGGCTGTGCTGCAGTGGGCTGTCAGCCTGCTCACTTCTTGCCAAGCAGGCCCTCGAGCGCGGGCTCATCCTCGATGACTGACTCGAAGCGACCAGCGGAGCGGTTCTCAAACACGTTATCGTGCTGGTCATCGTTGGCCGTCGACACCTCGCCGATGATGCAGTAGTCCGAGACAGGCCAGAACTCGTGAAAAACGCCGGGGTACACAGTCACGCGCTCGCCTGCACGCCAATAGCCACCAAATCAGCAGGCACCAAGCAACGAGGATTGGACAAAGAGAGTATTTAGCACCCTAAACCCTACACTTTCCTAAACCCTCAATCCTGAACCCTAGGACTTAAATCTAAATGGGTCTTGATGGATGCATATGTCAGGCTGGGGATTGTGGTTAGGAAACCTGCATTAAGGTAGAGGACCGAGTTGCTCTCGACAAAGTGCTCCACGCCGTTGACGAGCGCGCGGACGGGCGGGCCGCCGCGGTCGGCGGTCACGTCCTCGAGCAGGTTGGCGGCGTCGCCCGTCGCACTGGCCAGGCGCAGCGCCAGCGTGCCCACGCGCGCGATGATGTCCTCCTGCTTCCGCCGGTGGCAGTGCATGATGCACAGCTGTGCGCCGCCGCCTTCCGTGGGTTCAGGGTTTAAGGGTTATAGAGAAATTCTCTTCCAGTAATGGGTGACGGCTGTAATGGTCAGCTCAGAAGAAATGATCAAGGTTTAGGGGTTGGGGTGTCGGAGTATCAGGGTTTAAGGGCTAGGAGTTGGGGTTGAAGGGTTAAGAGTTGGGATTTAAGGGCTAGGAGTTGGGTTTAAGGGTTAGGGCTTGGGATGTCGGCCGGCCGATGACGAGGCTGGCGGGCCAGATGGGCGGCCCAAAGGCGCCGCTGAGGAGGCCGCCGCCGGCTCTCAACGCTCGTTGATAAGGTTAGGGCTTTTTATTGTGGTTTGGATTTGGGTTCGGGTTATGGGTCAGTTTTGGGGTTTGGGTTGGGTTCTGGTTTTATGTACTCTGGCTACGCCGTCGCGTACTGGTTCTGCAGCGTCAGTCGGAGCTCGGTGGGCGAGAGCCGGACCTGGCGGCGGCGGGCGAAGATGAGCTTCTCGCAGTACTGCGGCAGGTCGGCGAGGTTGACGAGCACCAGGCCCGCGGCGTCGAAGGCCCCCAGCCCAAACCCCGTCACGTCCCACTGCGGCCTGCGGTTAAGGGCTTAACAACTTAGGGTTAGGTTTTGGGGTTAGGTTTCCGGATTAGGGGTTTAGGTACGCCCTGGCGAGACTCGCGGCGACGGCGGCGGCGGCGGCGGCGGCGGCGAAGCGCGCACCGCGGCGGCAGAGCCCAGTCGTGGCGCGCGAAGGCCAGGCGCGCGGCG
>WELB01000086.1:279649-304476 GCA_009602725.1 Spirogloea muscicola | reverse complement strand
CGGCCGTTCGCGGCGGTGGCGATGGGACGCCAACCACGACGCGGACGGCGAGGCGAAGGTCAGCATGGCCGCGCTGGCCGCCGCAGCTATCTCCGGCCCCCGCGCCGCTGTCAGTGCCGGCGGCTGCGGAGGCGGCGGCGGCGGCGGCGGCGGCGGCGGCGTCGGCGACGGCGGCGGTAGTGGCGGAGCTGGTGGCAGCTGAGGCCATGCCCAAGGAGCAGCCGCTGGCTCTCAGGCGCCATGCGCTGCGCTTGCGTCTGTCACGCAGGAGCTCCGCAGGTCCAGCAGCCTCCTGAGCGCACTCTTTGGCGGCGGCGGTGGCGGCGGCGGCGGCGGCGGTGGCTTTGGACGGCGGGGCGGCGGCAGCCGACACCGGCGCCCTCCTCCGGACGAGGTCCTTCCAGAGTACCTCCACGAGCGCCTCCTCGCCTTTGCGGTCGAGAGCGACGTGGAGCACGTTGGCGAGCAGGAGGACGACCGCAGGTATGCCGGGTTAGGGTTAGGGTTTAGGATTTAGGGTTGAGGGTCTAGGTTTAAGGTTCAGGTAACAGGGGTTGATCTTTACGGTTAGAGTTAAGGGATACGGTTTAGTGAATCTAGCCATAGCTGTGAGGAGAAAAGCTTAGGGCTTTCCATTAATTTGTGAGATTGGGGGTTCACATGCAGAGGCGTGAATTCTGCACGCTCCAGCCTCTCCAGGAGTCCGAGTAGTGCATAGTCAAGTTCTTCGCTGCATGACGGGTTTCAATCTCACGAGGCTGACGAGCCCTTGTGGTGGAGCCGCCGTCTGGCCTTCATCCAAGTTCGCCCATCAACAGCATGCCAATGCAGACAGCTGCCGACAGCAGTCTGTCGTAGAAACCGATGAAGTTTGTGGTCTCGCCTCTACTGTAGCTCTAGGATTGGTCTGTTGTACTGCGACTCCATGGACCTAGCTCTTCAAGGTGAGGACCTATCTGCCAGTATCTGCGCAGGTATGTGCGGTGCCTAAAGGACGTGGCGGCATTCCTGGCGCAGCATCACCCGGACACCGTGTTGCTCGTCAACCTCGGCGCTCTGCTCCTGCGTCCAGAGCTCTATGCACTCTTTGGCAACAATGTGTGCGAGGTGAGTGGTGATTCTTCCATTCTGTCAGCTGCATGACTGTCAACAATCTTCTCTTTCTTGCTCATATATGCTTGAGGCTCCAAGGCAGGACAACCCATCGAAGTTGGTATTCGACTTATTGGTATTTAAGTGGAAGCGTAGACAAGCCTTGTGACAGCCTCAGCCGCAAGCAGAAGCTTGTTGCAGTAGGTGGTGGTCACATTTTGACTCTGCCATTACCGCCAATGAACGAGGTCTCAAATGAGCAGGATTTAGAGGCATGCACTTCATCAGAGTTGACTGCCTGATTGCCAGCAGAGCTTCACCATTGGAGCCAATGGTCGCACTTTTGTCAAGAGCCGTGTAAAAAGGAATCTCTGCAACGTGACTGCACATCGCTCACTTGCCGCATGCAGCTCGGAGCCGCTTGGGACCAGCCTCGGGGGGCGGGCGTCTGCCCTCTCGACACCCTCTTTGCTGCCTGCGCGTCGATCAACAACTGGTGCAGCAGCCTGTCACCCTTCTTGTACTTGCTTTGCATGGTTCTAGGAGTCTGGCCTTCAAAGGGCTCATTAGGTTCATTAAGGCCACAGATTATCGACCGAGACAAATGGTTTAGTGGGTACATGTAGAGCCGATGGCTTATGCTAGTCTTTCTGCTCACACTTAGTGATGCCTAAGTAGTGCCGAGTCACATGAAGCCTATGCTGTCTGCCTGGTCAGGCCCAGGGTCAGGCATTGGGAGGGCCATCATGGCACTCCGCACTTGGCACAGCATTGTAACCATGCAATCGCTGGACGGTCCTGCTGACTAAGTGGGGCCGGCAGGGCAGGCTTGCACTCGATGACGAGCACGTGGCAGTGCTGCACACGCGCTCGCACGCCGACGGCAACGCAGCCACCTTCCTGCGCTTCGTGACTGCGTGCTACCTGGCCTTCTGGTTCGCTAGTACTGGCCATTTCCCAATCAGTAATAGTTGCATGATGCATGATGTATGATGCAACTTTTACTGTCTCTTTGATGTCACGCTGAAAGCTACAGCTTGATCCTACTCTCAGACTCCAATGTTCTGAGGTTTGTGCCTCACACGAAGTGCTTGTGCATTTGTTGGTGCTAGCTCCGAGTTCGACCACGCATTGGAGGCCCTGGAGTCGCTGCCACGGGCCCTCGATGATGAACCTCCGCGGTTTGCCACTGGAGGCCCCTCTCCGCTGAGGAAGCAGGCGGCGGTGGCACCAGTAGGGAAGGGCGCGGCTGCGACCGCCACTGCCGCCCAACGGCGCTATTGCCAGTACTTTGGCGACGTCCTCTACTCCCCTGTGCGTCTACTCCACCTCGACTCCCTTGCTCTATTCGAGCGATTAGCTGTTCCCTCATTGTACTAGCATGACTTGAGAAGCTGTCAAGTATGTAAATTGTCAAGATGACACTTTTGATCTAGCTCTTCCGGGCAAAGGAATAAGTTGCCCAATTTTGTCGGTCTTTTTTAACGACGTCTCACTGTGGACGTATGTTATCCCGTACTCTCTACTTTGTGTATTAAAGAACTACTGTATGGTACAGTACTTACCCTCACCTGGCTGAGGTACCCATCAGACCACTGACACTAGCTGCCAAGCACCATCTTCTGGACATCTTGCCTTGCAGTCAGCATCGCAGCGGAGGAAGGGTGCTGTGACACTGCAGAAAGTCATACTGGGATCTTGCCCGTCAATTGATGGGGCAGATGGCTGCCGACCATACATCAAGGTTGCTCATCGGACGCAGGAATTTTACATATAGATTCATGTTATAGTACTCTAGTTTTATAAGGTTGAAATGTAACTCCACCGTCGATATTTACGCATCACTGAAGGAGTGCTGTGACCTTCTTAGAAGGA
Organism: Spirogloea muscicola; assembly: GCA_009602725.1. Lineage (NCBI taxonomy): Eukaryota > Viridiplantae > Streptophyta > Zygnematophyceae > Spirogloeales > Spirogloeaceae > Spirogloea > Spirogloea muscicola. Next base: position 301,509 of record WELB01000086.1, on the reverse strand, counting down.
ATTTGGATCCAGCATATGGTAACTGAGTGATGTTCGTAAAAGGTGAGCTCTTGAGCACTCCAGGTTTGGAGGCGCGGCCAGGAGATTGGGTGCAGCTTCAAGACAGGCGAAGTGAGTATAGAAGTGCCAGCTGTGCCGCTTCTTCCTACCATTGAATTTGGAGGACACCTTGCACCAAGATCTTAAGATTGTATGAGCCAGAACCACAATCTATATTAGCTTCTGAGCTGAATGACTGCAGAATCGGAATCTCTTTCCCCTAGATCCTTGCCATGCTTCGTGGGGAATAAAGTTGTTGTTCTTGCCGTCAATGGTCTTCTTCAGGTACCAGCAAGGCAGGAGGCCAGTTTGAATTGGATGGTCCCCTTTGAGCTTGGGCTGTCCATCTGGGGGGACGTTGCGCTCTCCGTCCACAACTGGACAGGTATCATCCACATGTCTGTGAGAGACATAACTGTCGTAACATTGAAGTAGCATATTGACTTGAGTTTAGGCAGGTTCTCTGAAGTTCTTCTTATCGTTCATTCTTCAGGCAACATTACAATATCAGACGAGCTGCCCTTGTTCGTCTTTGCCTTCCACACTGGTTACATTGACACGGGCTTGATCCGCATCACACGCCGCCAGGTCAGTATCTCTGATTGCGCCAAAGCTGACGTCCTCCAAGTGCTTCAGGGCCTTAAATATACCCGTCAGAAGAAATTTGGAATCCTTAGATAACAAATTTTTGTCTCCGAAGGGTAATCTTAACCCCCTACTTGTCAGGGAAATGCAGCTGACCTCCTTCAAGTGTGTGCCTGATTGGTTGACCCCCACTTGTTTCAACAACAATCGCAGTATGAATCTTGCATTTTGCTTATTAATGATAGTGACTAGTTGAGGGGCACTGCACGAGGTGACATCAGTGTACAAGCATGCTCAATGGTTTCTTAGGATTCTGGATCCTGATGTGTCTCAATCATGCAGAGTGTTGTGCCCGTGGGTCTGCAGGCTATTAGAATCGTGCGTGGTTGTCTTACTCGATGCAAAGCCGTTGCTGCTCTGCTCCTTTGCCCCCCCAGCTGGACTCAGCTTACTCTGGAGACATGGACGTGCCGGAGGACTTCTTCGTGGACATCACGCTGGACCCGCGGGTGTCCACCGTCCTCCTGGAGGGCGCCCGCGAAGTCGATACGTGGCGCGGCGTGCTTGCTGAGTACGGGATGGAGGACCCAGAGACCTTTACGGCGCACGCCTCCAGCGAGCGTCTCAAGCGCAGGTTGTAACGGCAGGGCGTAAAACTCAGATACTGAACTTCTGGTTTATGATTTCCAGTCAGAGCGCCATGGATGAAGCTGAAATATACTTCATTAATCAGCAAAAGTCATGTATAACGATCATGTATCACTATACTTATGCAGCTCTTTATGCGATCGATCATGCATGGTCAACCGGCCCATTGGCATTGCATCTTGGTGGTTGCAGGGCCATGGAGAGGGTGATGACGCAGATGAAAGCGGCGCACGCCGACGGCGTGCCACACCTCCGGCCGGTGCCGCCAAAGGAGGAGCAGCAGGCCGCTGGTGCCAGCGCCGGCAAGCGAGCGGCCCCGCCGGCTGAGGTGGGGCTGCTGGCTAATGAGGCGGAGCCGCTTGCTGGCCGGGAAGGTGGCCATGGATGTGGAGTGCAGCCGCTTGCTGAGGTCTTGCCTGAGTCTATTGGCGCTCTGGAGTCGCAGCCGCCGGCTGCNGGAGGACCCGAGCGACTATCTCAACCGGCTGGCCAAGCACCCCCGCCTGTCCAGGTCCGCCGCCGCCGCCGCCGCCGCCGCCGCCGCCGCCGCCGAAGCTGTCGCTAAGCAGAGGCCCTGGAGGGCTCCCGCCGCCGCCGCCTCCGCCTCCTCTCGGCCTCCATGGCCGGCGGCCTCCAGCCCCCACCGCACTGCGGCCACCAGGCTTGGCGCCGCAAGGTGCTGCGACCGTCAAGGGGGTCTTCTGGACGAAGCTTCCGCAAACCAAGGGTACGATCTGGGAGGACCTCGTCGGAGCGGCCGTCAGCTCGGGCGCGGCAGCCGACAGTAGTGCAACGCCTTCTGGCGTCGAGCTCGGGGATGCCCAAAAGGAGGCCCTCCGCTGGCTGTTCCGTGTCAAGCCGCGGCGGAGGGCGGCCATGGGGCCGGGCCTGGGCAGCCGCAGCGGAGGCGCCGAGGAGGGCGGCGACCGGTCCCGGCGCGTGCGCCTCGTCACGCTGACGAGGGCGAACAACATCGCGATCATGCTCACGCAGTTCCGCATGCCGCACGCCGCAATCAAGGAGGCCGTCCTGGCCGGCGACCCCGACGACGTGTTCACGCTGGAGCGGCTCGGACTTCTCATGCAGGCATCAGCTCCTTAGCACATCTCTAAACCATTATCCAAACCCTAACACCTAACCCGAAACCCCAAATTCCTGTACTTGGATCTCAGTCTCTACTCTACCTCTCTCTTCTGAGCCCCCTCTCTCCTTTCTCCTGCCTTCGACTGTCTGCCTGCTCTTCTCGTCGCTGCCCCGCTTACTCCTGAGTATGGTCACACCGTCGTCCATATCATTGTTAATTACAATATTATCATTGTTACCATTGTTGCTTCGTTGTTGTAATCGTTGCTTCGCTCCTCTGTCCCCTGTTCCTCTCCCCATGTGCCTCCCTCCTCCTCTGCCCCTTCTCGTCGCTTGTGGCCTCTTCCTCTCTAACTCCTCTCCTCCTTTCCGTCAACCCCTCTCCCTCCCACTCTTGACAACCTCCTCTCTCTCTGCTTCCTGTCTTAGTCCTCTCCTCGAACACTCTGTCTTGGTTCTGGTGCTCCTCTTACACTCTACACGCCGCCTGTTTGCGGTACATGCACATCATTGGGCTTCGATACGGCATGTCTTCTTGTCTCACACACAAAGCCCCTTGGTCATGCTAGTCTGCTTAGCTCTTCCGCTTGCCCCCGCGGCACGGCTGTCCTTCAAGCTGTGCTGATTGGTTTCCCTTGCTCATCTTCCAAAGCGGTGCAGGTGATACCCACTGACGAGGAGGTCGCGGTCTTCAAGCAGTCTACGATTCCCGTGGACACCCTGACATCCTCCGAGCAATTCCTTGCCGCCATGGCCCAGGTCCCCCGCCTTCGCACTAAAGTGCAGGTCTGGCTCACCCTCACGTACTAATCAATCAATGCAACAGCTGATTGCATTTCTTATTCAACTAACAATCTCTGCCCCTCACGCTCTCCTACTTCCATCACTTCATGCAGACCATACAATGGGGGCATTTTTAAGATTTGTGAATATTCAACGTCAGGTTGTGGAACTCTACCCCTGATCTGCAGACCCAGTAATTTCAGAGCTCTCAGCGGTATAGCCGATTGGGCATGCAGGTGATGATTTTCGTGCGCCACTTTGATGCTGTTGTCAAGGACGCGATGGAGGCACTGGCAACAGTACAGCAGGCCTGCAAGCAGGTGCGCGGCAGCGCGCTTCTACGCTCCATTCTGGCCGCCTGCCTAGCCGCCGGCAACGAGCTCAATGCAGGGACGGCCCGAGGTACTGCCCTGTGTGTCTGCCCATGACTGGCTGGTATTGACAAGAGCTAGATAAGTGCTTGTACGAGCTAAATCCTGACCTGCAGCAGTTGTTGTCAAAGATCTAAGGTCAGAACCCTTAAGGCGTGAGCCAGTCGAAATCTAAACCTGAAGGCGTGAGGCTATTTAAAATGGACGACTTGGGGTGTCTGTCTTGTTAGCGTATCACAAGTCCGACTGGTCGCCCCAACTCGACAACACCTCGGGATGCCTGTGGTCCTAAATTGAGCTCAGACTTGAGCTAGAGAGCATTGCATAGGTAACACAATGGCTAAGAGCTGCAGGTCATCGAATTTGGGCATTGCTCCATGTCAGTGGTCTAAGGGCGAGAGGGTCAAAGGCTTAGAATTTTGGACTAGTCTCCTATGCTTGTAAACTTCATGAAACCCCCTTACACCTCAAGCAGAAGGTGAACGAGGGACTGCTTACTCCATATATTTCTGATCACTACTGTTGTAAGTTGGACTTATGTTCAGGCTCCGCCTTGGGCGTGCGCTTAGACTCCCTATTGAAGCTCGCGGACCTGAAGGTGACATCAGTGTTGGCGGTGGTGGTTCAGCCAAGAAGGCCCGGCAGCGTACCAGCGGCGCGCCCCGACCCCATGAAGCCAAAACGTGGACCAGCTGCACCCACCCCAACGGCAGATGACAGCAGCAGCGACGGCGAGCCGAGACCTGGCAGCGTTTCTGGGGCGCTCGCTCGTGCCACGTCGTTCCTGGAGTTCGTGGCTGCGGCCATGGGGGAGGCGGCGCTTGTGGCGCCTGGCCAGGAGCTCGCCGCGGAGCTGGAGGCCGTCGGCGCTGCATCCCGTTGGTCTCAGGTAACTTATGGCGAGCTCGTTTGTCCATGATCTGCTTTTAAGGTCAAGGGGTCCCATATCTAGAGCTAGCCTCAGATGAGGGGTAGGTTCCTAGCTTTCAGTGTGCTGCATGATGTACTCCACTTCAAAGTTAAGCATGTCAGTATCAAATTTTCTGTACTAAATGCCGTACAAAAGTGTCGATTTTATGTGCTGATAGAGCTGCCATGGCTGGTCCATGGATGTCTCCTTGTCATTTTCGGGTGGCCCAGGGGGAGCTTGTGGAGGTGCTGTCGTCGCTCGAGCGCGGCATGGCGGCGGCGCGGGACGAGCGGGCGGCTGCTCTGTCGGGCGCCGCTGCCGCTGCTGCTGGCGGCGACATGACTGAGGGCCATTTCGCGCTCTGGCTGGGTGACTTCCTGGAGGCCGCAGAGGCCCGGCAAGTCGAGCTGGTGGATGCCGCTGCAGCCTGCCGGTACAGCTCTTGCGCTGCCTCTCTGACCTGCTCTTGACACAATTATCATGGGTTTGCCTAACAAGCAGCAGTTAGATTGTCAATAACTACCTCTATACTGGCTGCAGCTTTTGACCAGAAGATCGCTTGGCTTGTGCGCGGGCAGGGAGGCGTTCCAGGGCCTGGCGATGTTCCTAGGCGAGAAGGCTGACACCACTGCGCCAGAGGTGCCTAATTGGGGCTCAATACGCTGGTCGCAATAATCAGGCGTGCCGTGCGAGCTGACTGACCGCTTATTTTTCTGCTGATACGTGCAGACGGTGTTTGGAGCTCTCTGGTCGTTTGTGCTGGACTTTGACAAGGCCCTGCAGCACGTGATGCAGCCTCCGCTGCTGCCACCGCCGACGGCGACAGCAGGGACAGGGGCAGCACCTGTGCCAATGGTGGCAACATGAGAAACCCCCACCTCAGACTCCCTTACCCTTGCAGCTGTCGTTAACATGATACATACGTGGAGCGCTGCTGGTTGTGGAGTATGTTAGTATTAGCATTGATACATAATGAGCTTGACGGGTCAGAAGTTAGCATCTAGCATCGCTGAAGGAGAGCCTGCCATTGCAGGACACTGCTCGTCCACTAGTGTGCCTCACTCAAATTCTGGCGCAGCCTCTCACCTCAAAGCCTCTCACCTGTACATTCATTTTGCGCTGGTCATCAGTGCTATTTCTTGGAGCAGTCGCTTCCAGACCTCCTCCCCGTTGTCCTTGTGAATACTGCTCGAGCATCTGGTGAGGCAATGTTTGCAATGCAGTAGACGTCCTGCAAGACGTCACAATTGCTGCTTTCAGTTACTGAGCAACTGACCTCTCCAACAGCATTTGACATTCGGGGATGACCTCTGGGGCTTCCTGGACTTCAGCAGGCCTAGCTTTTGGAGGGTTTCAAGTAGAGTAGCAGGGTTTAGATTGTAGTGGCATCGTTGTGATTCATGTGGCACAGCACTAGCCCAAGAAATCAGAAAGAGAATACAAGCCTTAATAAGATGGGTGTGGTTGGAGGAGCTGGGCATCCTGTATCGAGTAGATATTGTTGTCGGCTGCCCTTTGCTGCAACTTGGGGAGCTGCGGGCTGACGTGACTGGCCGCTGAGAACGCCGCCGAAGCCTCTGCGGTCGCTGACGCCCATTACGGTGCTTGGTGCAGCGCCTACAGCACGGCGCCGCACCACCGTGCTGTGACAAAGCGCAGAAGTTTTACGCATGGCTTTTACATATGGGGAAAGAAAGGATGCTCAGATCTCAACGAATGGTCAGACGGCTCGCCGACAGCAAATGCAAGCAGGAGCAGTCTGGGTCGGGTCTCAGCTTTTGGCTGCCTGTCACCTACATCACGATCAGGCTCCCAGTGAACAATGCGTCTGCAGATTGACATCTGAGGCCCTCGCTATCTCAACCAGAGCATCTGCCATATCATTCTTTGATCATTAGTAACTTCCATGTTTATGCAAGTCAGTGCCCCATGAGCTGTGGCTGTGGCACCGCATCAGGACGGTGTCCATGTCCAGAGCGTATGCTGACAGATTGCATTTATGGTACTTGTAGTATGGTATTTGTAGATGCTATTCTTGATTGAGAGGAGTATGATGGGCCCTAGTGTGACATGTCCCTTGGCAGAGCTGACTGTCAACATGCATGGGGCTTGTGCGACATTGACGGCCTCGCTTTAGCAACTTGTGCTCTCCTTCATCTATGCATTGGATGTCTGCCCTGACTCACAAAAGGGGAAAGCTGATGATGAGCGATCTATGCAACAACACACCTTGTGACGATTTCCTCCAGCTCAAAGAACCACGATGTATGTGGGTAAATAGGGCCTAAACCATGGCCTGTTGATTATACACGGGGAAGATGCAGCTGATGTAATCCAGCAGGTCAACAGCGTCACAACATCTACAATAAGTGCCTGGAAAGCCCACGAGCCAAAGTGCTTGAATTGTCACCAAAAGACAGTGTTACCGCACTCTGGCAGCCCTGTCCAGGCCCTCCAGAGCTCCACATGCACATTTTAGATGGCAGCTAACATGTGACGACATGGAGAAAGCGGCAAAGTGAAAGGAGGTCGCCCAAAGTTGAAGCCTAAGTTCCAAGCAAGTTGCAAGGCCTTTGATTTTAGCAGCACATAAAGCGTGCAATTTGCACCAGCTCAGGCCTTTTCCCCGCCCCTCAACACTGTGGTTCTTAATTACGTCCTTCTTAAGGTGGTGTGAGCTCCGCCTCACTTCCTTGTAAGGACCTCAGACATCAAGCTTGGAGCTCCATCCTCTCCAGAGACAGGGTTAACCAGTCAAATGACTAATGGAAACATGTGCCGTCAGATGATGGCACAACCTCCAAAACACTGAACTCGAGTATTTGAATGTCAGAAGCTCTCAAGATAGAAGCTTCACCTTCTAACCAGATAAAAACTGCTACAGTATGAATGTGCTAGTTGGTGAGCGCTGGTCATGCACACATCTAAAGTGAAGCAACATATGGATGAATGATGCGCAGCCATGAGCTAATTCCAATCAAAGTTGGAGTTCCTTCCATGTGCCAGCAACTTCCCCAAACAGGAGCCGGATCAGCGTGTCTTTATGTTTGCTCCTGCGAGAGCGTGGCAAGACATCATGGCAGTGGTGGTCAAGGCACCGCCCTCTGACCTCAGGAGCAATGGCGGCACTGCCCGTTGCCAGTATTTCTGTACACAGCGGCGATGCGCCGCAGATAAATGAGTGGCCTCCAGCGGCGGTGCCGGAGTGCGAAAAGGTGTCAGGACGCGAGAGCGAGGATGAGCAGCGCGGCGCCAATGGGCGCCATGGACCCATCGACGGCAGCCTGAAGCTTGTCCTGTGGCAGCGGGCCTGGTGCCCGCGTGGCACGCCACACTGGCAATGCCAGCGCATAGGCTGGGAGCAGCGCCAGTGCGCCGGCTGCCCGCACGAGCAGCGGCGCCGCCGCTGCCGCCAACGCCCAGATCTGCAAGAAGGCACACGGCCAGTCGTGCTTGTTGGGCTTCAGAGGGCAATCCTGGCAGACGTGTGCTTCCACACGGGCAAGCGGAGAGAGGGAGGAGGAAGGGAAAGTGGGTATGGACGAGGGTGGGAGAGAGAGAGGGGAAGAGGGGGAGGGAGGGAATGGAGCGTGTATTGAGCGTCGGAGGGCCTGAGTGGCCAAGTACCAAAGCAAGCACACTGACAGATGTACATCACCTGCCGCTAAGCTGACCCGCTCAGTAACCACGAGGCAGCACAGCTCAGTAACCACGGATGAGCACATAGAGGTAGCTAACTGATGCCCGAAAGGGGTGAGGGACGACGGAGGATAGTGGACAGACACAGGTAGCCAGAGGAGGAGAGAGGAAGAGGGGAAGAAGTAAAGATTTGCCTAAAGTCATGGTCCTCACCAGCGCGGCATGGCCGGCGAGCAGCGCGGCGGCGGCAACGGCGAGGCTGGCGCGGGCTCCGAGCGCCACGGGCAGCGTGCGGACGCCGGCGGCTGTCAAACTGGTAATGACGGGATTGCAGAAAGGTCCGCTTTGCCGCGCTGCAAAGCGAGGCTGGGCGCGCTCTGCTCCGGCGGTCCGGTCGTGCGCCCAATGACATCTCCAGCATTGTCCTGGTCGAGCAAGACGGGTGAATTTCGTCTCGGCCCTATTTCTGAGATCCAAGGTCTCTTGATCATCGTAGAAGCTGACGATCAGTCTGCATAGTTCGCTTAGACGCAAAATTCACCTTGCTGCACAAACCATCGGAGTGTGCAAGGAGCTGTCGTGGGCCTCGTGTGCAAGCACTGCAGTCCTTCCTGACCTGTCTATCCAAGTCCACTGAAGTGGGTGTTTGGGTCACGAAAGAAACGACCTGTGGAATTGGTCAAAAAGGCGTGCATTTTGGGTAATTAAAATCCAAGATTTGTCTTCATTGGCCCCTACTCCCAGTTCATACATCAAGTCGGAAGCTGTCCTGAAGATTGCCCGCTACCTTGACTTCCCATTCCCGCCTCTCAGCTCCCTCGGCTTTGTGGCACCAGGGTACGTGTCCCTTGTGTGTCAACGGCAGAGCAATTGCCTGCTTGAGATCGGTGATGCTTTGCAACGGCCTAGCTCGTTCTGCAACTCTTGTGTGCAACTTTACCTCAAAGCCTATGTGAGGTCTCACCTGCATCTCTGTCCAAGTTCTAAGCCTGTTGTTCCATGTATCCCAGCTTCCTGCGAGACTCTTTTTACGATCTCGTGGCCAACAATCGATACAGCATCCTTGGGAAGAGGGACAACTGCCGAATAAGCGACAACAATTTCAAGGAGCGCTTCATAGATTAGCGTAGAGAATGCGCGCATGTACGGGCCCCACTGCTGTTGCTTGTACAGCTTACTGCCTTGCTGCACAAGTTTCTGTGCACCAGTATGGCTAGCGCAAATGGTTGGCAAAGCATTGTAGACAGGCAATAGTTGAGATCTGGAGATGCTCCTTGACAAATTTTTTAACCAGAGTGTCAGTTTCTGTTTGCCATTTCCCCGTTAAGATTGTGATAACAAAGACAATATGCAGAAGCTTGCATTCACGCTGGCAGAGGCCATGAAGGCCGCTGAGTAACAACCTCCATTCACCCCCTACAACGAGTATCATCATAGTACACAAACAGGCTACATTTCTCAAGTCGAGTGCCGAATTGTCCCATTGAGTAGGCATGCCGTCCTCTTTGTCCTATTTAAGTCCACTACAGCTGGCTGGGAATGAATGGATGGTGCTATGGACTGGTGGTACCAGGTCATCAGTGGCCCAAACGAACAAGCTCCCTTGCTGCCTCCACAAGCTGCCAAACGTCTAGGGTGCCGGCAACACTATTACACAATCGGAGGACCTCATCCATGCCTCGGCACTTCTCAATCATCACTTTCCGCTTGCTCAGCACGATAGCAGCAATGACATACAACAGAAGATCCTTGGTTGCCTGTCCATTGCTGCCAGCCGGTGTCACCTTGGCGCCCACAGCTGCAGCCTCACGAGTGGCGGCCTCGGACGTCTGCGCCGCGAGCGCGTCAGCCCATGTGACCTCCCACAGGCAGAGCGTCTGCTCGAACGAGAGCTCCCGTCGCAGTAGCACCACCACCATGCGGTACACGAAAATGCAGTCCTCTGCCTTCAGCTCTATGAGGTGAGCATACAGCTTGCGGTCGGCACTGCGCACAATGTCGGACACCCGAGCCAGTTGGCGGCGAATGCCGACCTCGTCTGTCCGGAAGTTCTGCCGGGCCTTCTCCATGAAGGTCCGGAAGCAAAAGAAGGCCTCTGCATCGTCGTTGATCAGCGCCACGAATGGCGACAGCAGGTCACTCATGCCCTGGCAGTAACCAATATCGGGGTCTACCAAGGCGTAAGCCTCCAAGATGGCGACCAGCCTGGCTGCAAACCTCAACAGACAATCCTTGGCTTAGCATGTATCACAGCGCAGTTTTTGGCATTCTTCAGGAGCATCAATCAAGGACACGAGGCAAGCTATGCTCAAAGCAATAGCTCACTAAGACAGTATTCTCTCGAACATAATGATCACATCTGCTGAAGTGCAGTGCACGTAGCTCTACCAAGGAGGAGCAGAAAAAACCACACAGTATTGGATGTCTAAGTACCAGCATGGTGCCGCCGAGAGGGCTCCAAGTGAGTGTCGTCTGTGAGGCCCACATAGTCGGCCAGCACACTGGCGTCCTCCTCGCTTACTGTGGCCTGGGATGGCGCGTACGGCACCCATGCCGCGTTCATTCTCACTGCGTCCAAGCGCATGATACGCTGCCAGACCTCAAAGTCCTCCTCCTTCTGCCCATTCAGCTCAATCCAAGGCTTGCCACCACCACGCCTCGTGCCAGGGTTAATTCTGTTGCCCTGCTGCCCTGCACTTGCCTCCCTAGCGGAGGCCCCTGTGCCACTGCCAACGCTGTCCAAGTCCGCAACAGCTCCGTTCTCCTTCCTCCTGCGCAGCAAGGCAGTGGTCTCACCGCTGGTACTGGCCTCCTCCTCCTCCTCCTCCACCTCCTCCACCTCTTTCACCCCCTCCTCCTGCTGCTCATCCTCCTCCTCTGCCTCCTCTACATCTCCCCCACCATCTTCTGGTCCCTCTTTGTCTTGCGCAAGTTGCACGCCCTGGAGGCTCTCCACCAGCCCATTGACACCCCCTGCAGACATATCTCCTGCAGCCGAATCTGTGTTGTCAGCCTCACGTGCCACGCCATTGACAGGTTTAACTTCAGATCCCGCATCTGCTTCCTCTTCCAGGGGATGGCTGGCAGCCTCCCCTGCCGCTCCTCGAGCTTGATGAGATTCTTGCTCTGCCTCCGCCGCTGCCTCCCTGGCAGCCGCCTGCCTCCGTAGCTCCTGACACTTCTTGCGCAGACCTTCATAGACCTCTCTGGAGGCCACCACCAGAGGAACAGTGTCCAGTCAACGAGCCTGGACACTTAGCTCTTGTGAAGCGGAGATCAAAGAGCACACCAAACGTCGACACACAGCAAGGCATGGGTCCAGAAGCAGTGTAGCCACAGTGAGCACCAAAGTCGCGGAGCAAACCGTCTCTCAAGGTGCTGCAGCGCCCGCTGGCTGGCTGTGCTGTCCAACTGGTACCTGCGCACCAAAGATCCATGTGCATTGGCAGACTACCAGGGAGCTCAAGCTCAAGCTCAGCCGAAGTCAGCTGACGTCAGTTGACCTCCAGCACATCTGTCCATGCCGACCACCACAGCAACACCATGCCTATCAGCGCGTCTGCTTTGGAGCTGACAAGGCTTGACTAGCATGCCCAGCAGCAGCATCCCTGTGACCAGTTTCAAGGCCTCCGTGAGCCGGGCAATGGGGACTCACAGGCCGAGCAGGAACGGCCACACCTCTGCCCGGATGTGAGGGTCCACGCCCTGCAGCCACAAAAACAGCGGTGATTGCCAATGGTAAGGCGGCCCAGACTATTGGTACGCGTACAGCGGCAGGCCTGCGCTGCTGCGACGGACTCATGAGCCGCCTCGCACGGGGGGCGGCGGCGGCGGAGGCCGATGGCACTCACCCCGCGGCGGACCTGGCCGATGATCCGCTCGCCACGCCCGACCAGGCAGCCGCCGTTGTCGTCGTCAAAGGCCTCCGNGATGTGAGGCTCCTCACTCGTAACTACTAAGTGGTCCATCCTCCCCCGTTCTGCCATAGCCTCTTCAGGCCCCGCAGTCGCTGCTTAGCTCGTAGTTTGGCCCCTTCGAACCTTGTCAATTCTTTTCGGGCTGGCTTCTCACAGCCCTTGCCCCCATTGGGAGAGCCACTTCTTCTAAACTACGAGCTAAGCAGCGACTGCGGGGCCTGAAGAAGAAGAAGAAGTGGCTCTCCCAAAGGGGGCAAGGGCTGTGAGAAGCCAGCCCGAAAAGAATTTGACAAGGTTCGAAGGGGCCTGAAGAGGCTATGGCAGAACGGGGGAGGATGGACCACTTAGTAGTTACAACGGAATGGACAAGGTCTGAAGGAGCCGGAGTGCTAAGGACGGAGACAGCAGCAAGCGGACTCTCAGTAACCTCTAGTCAGTAGATGCAAGTCTGAATAGCTAGCAGGCGGAAAGACGTCGGCCTGACGGAAGCCGGATGCTGCGTGGGTCTGGCGCCTTTCAGCATCTTCGGCATCTTCAGACTTTCTGCAGTGGACCTTGTCTACTAACTCTGGAAGAGCCGTTTCTTCTGGGCTGGCTGGAGGTTCTTGATGACGTCTTTCCGCCTGCTAGCTATTCAGACTTGCATCTACTGACTAGAGGTTACTGAGAGTCCGCTTGCTGCTGTCTCAGTCCTCAGCACTCCGGCTCCTTCAGACCTTGTCCATTCCTTTGGGCTGGCCTCTCCCAGCCACCAGTTGATCTGGCCACGCTTGCTTTCTTGAGCGCCCACTTGCAGCAGTCATGGGAGACTTGTATCCTGCACCCTCCGGCCCTTTCAGACCTTGTACGTGCCTTTTGGGCCTCTCACAGCCACTGCTCTACATTGGAAGAGCTGTTTTCTCTTTCCACAGCGCTCCGCCCCTTTGCGCCATCCGGCTCCCGCAAACCTTGTGCATTCCTCTGAACTGGCCTCCTTGCCTGAAAATTGGAAGAGCTGTTTCTCTATGCAGGGCCAATTCTATCCAGGACGCTCACCACAAGGCGACCATGTAGTGCTCAGGAAAGAAGGCACTGAAGCAGAACACCGCATAAGAAGAAGGCACAGCTACTATGAACGAGGCAAGGGCTGCAAACGGCCAGCCTACACGAGGACTGACAAGGTCCAGGTCCAGGTACAGGTAACCCTTTTTGTTTGAGCGCAGCCGCACTGATGATGCTAACGGCTGTTGTTGCCGTAATGTTGGTTCTGATGCTGACGGCTCCATCATTTGGAGAAAGTTGCGTGAGTTGTGCTCACTAGTGCTTGCAGGCGTATCAGGATGGAAGAGTTGTGAAGAAGTAGAGCATACTTTCCAATTGGGTATATGGAGTCACTGTATATGCACGTTCGTGGTGACCACCCCATAATTCAGACGTATACATTGCCTGGATGGGTAGCAGGGTTTGGTAAAGGGCCAGCGTGATTCAGCAGGATGCAGAATCCAGGACCTTCAGGACTTCCATAGTCACGCAGTATGGAAAGTCACATTCTTCTTTGTGGAGCATTGGTACAAGAGCGGCCTGGGGCCCACTGTCTTTGGACCCCTCCAACATTCTACAAGAAGGAATTTGCCTACAGCCTAAGATATATAAATTTGGTTTCAACTGCAAAATTTCTTGGCTCAAAGCCCCCAAGGCAGGCCATCAGTGATCAAGAATCTGGTGACTCTACTTGACTTGGGTGCTGTGAGTCAGGTTGATAATGTCTGCTGAAGGGGAATGAAAAGTGGCAACGGAAGGGCGAAGGGAAACCGGTGCTGGAGCTAAGCTCAAGTCATACAGAGCCAGATGTTATCTGAGTCTGATGTCATTCTCGCAGCCAAGGTGTAAGGTGCTGCTCCCAAGATACAATCTCGGACTCCTCGAACCACAACCCTGGCAAAGATGGCAACACCTGTGTTAGAGCAAGGCACCGCCAATATGTGTACATTGTCGAGATCACGCTGTTGAAGATGCTGATCTGATGCCTGTGCAATATCTACAGGGGCAGCCACGACAACGTGCTCACCAATCTCGCGCTCGCCATTCTCGGGACTGTCGCTGCCATGCACCACATTCCTGCACCATATCTATTTGCTTAAGTATTCAGCAGTTGAAAATATTTGTTACACCACTTTGAGGACTTCATACTAACACAGATCAAACACTTGCTCCCTTTGACCACATATAATGTACCTGCTGCAGTCCTACTGTTGTAAACAGACCTCCGATGAGGATTGACATACAACCCCATCCTGAGTATCCATATTCCATCCTTATGCACAAATGTTACAGAGTTCTGGAAGACAGCAAAAGTGAGCACATATATGTGGATGCCCGTCACCACTACGCTGCATCTAATTACAGCCAGTCACCTGCCAACCTCCACCGCCAGGTCTCCTCTGATGGTCCCAGGCTCCGCTTGGAGAGGATTGGTTACACCGATCAGCTTTCTGGCTGATGCGACGACGCCACTGCCCTCCCAGATCTGCACTCAGATGGACTCATCCTTGAGCTCTAAAATGAGCAGACAAAGTTTCCGATGGTGCATTAAGCTCTAACATTGAATTGGCTGCTAGTATCCTTCTGAATAGCAAGAGCCGCAATTGTTGACCTGTGAATCGTTGTAAGCTCAGCTTGGTCATCTCGTCTCAGCTACTTGAGGATGTCCAAGTCATGGCAAGGCAGGTAATGAACACTTCGTAGTGTCAAGCACGAAGGAGGTTATGTTCCTACCATGCAAACCACCGGGCCAGAGAGGATGTACTCCACCAGCTTGCCATAGAATGGCTTGGAGCTCAGGTCCTTATAGTGCTCCTGGCAGAGGCATGGACTTTGTAAGTGATCATTTAACCTGCATTCTCGTTCTTGACTGCAATTGTGGTTGGCATGTAAGGTGACCAACCAACACTTTGGAACAGAACTATCACGTCATCAGCCGGCTTGACTTATCTAAACACAAAATGGACCACCACAGACTTCCATCTGCTGTGAAACACATTTCCTATGAATGGAACTTTCTGTGATTAGTAGTCGTTCAGGACTGATGCACGTGCGCACACAGTGGTGTAGGTATGTGCAGGACCTTGGCAAGGTCCTCAGGTGTCTGGTAGAGCTTGAGGCCGCGCAGCAAGAAGCCCTTGCGCTCGAATCGGGAAATGATGTCTCCAACCTGTGCCCATCAACAAGGGGAATCAGCCTGAATCGACCTCCAAGCATGGCTGCCTCATAAGCACTGATGACGTCCGCTTCTGTGGTGGGCTCACCAAGCCGCGCTGCACACCATCGGGCTTGACCATGACGAAGCTTCGCTCCACTGCCTGCAAGACCGTAGGCAATGCCGCAGGCAGTGTCAGAGTAGCTGACTGGAGGCCTTGTGCTGCTGCACTACTGCAGACGAGCATGCTTTTCAGCACTTGAGGCTGGCGAGGCTTTGGAGGACACATTGGTAAGGGCTCCCGGGTTGCATGCGCCAGAGCCGGGGCTGGTCAATTGCGGCAGAGGCGGTGGTGGCCAAGTAGCAGCAACACTGGCCCAGGGCAGCGTGCAGAGGCAGTGGAGAGCGGCGGCGGCATAGACGCCCGCGGTGAAGCTCGCCTGCAGGACTCCGTGCCGAGAACCGCCATGCAATGGGGGTGCGAGGGGGAATCGAATAATTGACAAATTGCTCTGCAGTTTTTCAGGATCGCTGTGGAACTGGATGCATCGACCAGAATCTTGAAGAACGATGTGAAATGATCGTATGCTCAAGCTCCTTCTGAGCTGGCGCAAAGGCCAGCCTGTGCTGAGTAGCTGGTCTAGCCAGGGTTCAGCACCGACTGAGTGGTTTTTGGAGTGCTCCTGCTGCCACCCCCCTGATCAGGCGGTACTTGGCGACGCTCAGCTTAGCCGGCAGTGGTGAGCAACGCGAAGCACACTAAGGGCAGTTCAGCACTCCAGGATCAGTGGCTCTTCTGCAGCGCTTGGCGGCGTTTCACAGTTGCCGCTCCGTCCAAGCTTTGACGTAGGCGCATCGGCTCTTCTTACAGCAGCTACGAGTCTAGTAGCTACAGTAAGTACAGTAGCTGTGGCTGCAGCTGAGTGACATGCTTGACGGTAAGATCGAAGGACGTCTTTACGGTGAGCTGATGGACAGAGCTGGCGCTCGACAATGAGGATGGAGTCAGGGGCAAGGGGAGCAATGGCGGCAGGGTGCTCACAGCTCGAGGCGCGCCACTGCGGCCGCGGCGCAGCCGTGGCGCGGCAGCGGCGGCGGCGCGCCGGAGCAGCGCNCGCCGTCGGGGCCGCCGCCACGGGAGGCGCTGGCGCCAAGCCGCCGCAGGCCCCCGGCGGCGGACGCCTTCGCCGCCGCGGCGGCTGGCGCTGCTAGGCATAGCTCGTCGGCGGGCTTGCCGACTCGCGGAGCGGCCGGGCTGTAGATCGCGGCGGCCGCCATTGCTGGCGGCGGCGGCGGCGGCCGCGGTGGCGGCGGCGGAAACGCTGGTCAGGGTGGTGAGGAAAATGCTGAGACAGACCACGTGGCGGTCCGCTGCGCCGCGTTGTTATCGTCAAACCAGCCATTAGCCGTCAGTCCGCCGATAGTGGACAATTCATCACTCAATTCTCAATGACTGAAACAGAAACAGATCTTCAAGGCAAATGAAGGCAAAGGCTGAGAGAGGCTCAGCAAACGAAATGTACACAGGCTGAAGAAGGGGAAAGACTTCGCCGCTAGTTTCGAGATAGCTTGCAGCTTAGCCAGGGTGGCGCTCGCGGCGCCTCATTGGTCGATCAGGATGTCGGTATCCGACGTGGCCGCCACGTCCGCCGACCAGGCCATCAGCTCCACCCCGCCGCCGCCGCCGCCGCCGCCGCCGCCGCCGCCGCCGGGTCAGGCGCCATGGGCCAGGGCGGCAGCAAGCCCGAGGATGTGGCGGCGCGGGCGGCGGCCGGCGGCGAGGGCTACCGACCGCCGCTGGGCCCGCCAGCGCCGTCCAACCCCCGCGTCTACCTCGACCTCGTGCTCGGCCGCTACGGCCCCGGCACGCCCCTCGGCCGCGTCGTCATCGAGGTCCGGCGCCCGCCTTATCCCCAACCTAACTTAACCTAGCCTGACGTAACCTGATCTAACGTAACCTGACCTAACCTAATTTAACCTAATGTGATCCTGAAAATGACCAACCATAAACCTGAACCCTAAAACCCCAAAGCTTAAACCCCTAAACCCTAGACCTGCCCGAGCGACGGCGGCGGCGCGCAGCTGAAGAAGGACATGGCGCCCCGCACCGCCGACAATTTCCTGCAGCTCTGCCAGCGGCCCGCGGGCGAGGGCTACCGCAACTCCCGCTTCCACCGCATCATCCCCGGCTTCATGTGCCAGGGCCAGTCTTCACTCCACCGCCGCCCCGCTCTGGCAGGCCGCGCCGCATTGGCGGTGCTCGTAATGAATTCATAGATAACCTTTCGGAGCAGCATAGACAATAAGAAATTGTTTTCCTACAGGAAGTGGAGTGACTTGTGATTGTTATAATGCTCTAGTCAGTCGTGCACCATTATGTAATAAGTATCGTGTAGATGTTTTGTGCCTGCTACGGATCCCCCTTCTGAACTGTGAAGTCCAGGAAGCCTAGAGCTCACAGCCTGGGAGTCGAGGTCCCAATGTTTTGGGGTACTTTGATCAGCTTCTTAATAGTCCTCTTTGTTGCGTCTGACCTTCCTCCATCTGCGAGCAGGCGGAGATTTCACCAATGATAATGGCACGGGGGGTAGATCAATCTACGGCAACAAGTTCCCCGACGAGACCTTCGTCCTCAGCCACGAAGGCCCAGGTGCGGGCTGCCGCACCGTGAGCTCAAAGAGCAACCTGGCACTGACCTGTCCTGCAATCACAAACAATGAGATCCCAAATCGGAAGGCTGACAGAATGACTGTGCTGAGATTCCTGCTTGGGCTGCGGTCAAGTGTATAGAAGCACAGCATCAACAAAGTCATCATTGCATCAGCAGCATTTTGCGTAGAGTGGTCATCTTGTTCTGAAATGACGCACAATTAGCCTTGCTGCGACACGCAGGTGTCCTCTCCATGGCCAACTCGGGCCCAAACACAAACGGCTCGCAGTTCTTCCTGTGTGTGGCTGCAACACCGTGGTACGCATCTCTGACCAGCAGCAGCCATGCCAGTTATAAGTTGACAATTGGCGGTCTACTTCGGGGTTTGAACATATGCATGCTCAAAAGCTTGATCATCAGTCATACCTTTTGGCACCAGCGTCTGATATATTTATCTCTGAAGGTGCTCACATTTGCTGTACTGTCAATGTGCTGATTGCAGGTTGAATGGCCGCCATGTTGTCTTTGGGCAAGTGATTGAGGGCTTTGGTGTTGTGAAGGCCATCGAGTCCCTGGGCAATCGCAGCGGAGAGACGTCGCAGGTCGCATCGAAAGCCAAGCTGCCACACAAATGTTGGCAGCATACATGTTGTTTATTGGTCATGCAGCAGAAGACTACGTCTGACTGCTGTGTGTCACTGTCAGTTAGTGCACTGCTGACTGACAATGAGGGTGAATTTGTGCAGGATGTCATGATCTACGACTGCGGTGTCGTCACTGCACCAGCGGCCAGGGCCTGCGCAGCTAGTAAATTCAGCAGCCACACTAAAGTCAGTCTATGAGGTCAACTCTTCTTAATGGAAGCATGACAATTGACTGCAAAGTGGACGCCTCTCATGCATAAAGCTTTTCATTTTGCAGGCCCAAGAGTCTGCGCTCCGCAAAGGCTGCAGCCCCGAAGTGCCACCTGGCTGACCCCATCTCTTGGTGGAGCAGCTGCCGTAGCAAGCAGAATACTCAGGTGTGATGAAGACTCTATACAAGAATTGCTGGAGGCCCTCCGCGGCTGGCAGACGCCTCTCTGACTTTTGCAAGAGATCTTTAGCACATTATGGAAGACCCATCTAGTAGTACCCTCCATTACTGAGCATCTAAGCTCCCGAGAATGCCTTGGATTCGAGTGCTAGCTGCTAAGAGATTTGTGTCGTCTATCTTGCAGGAAGCCACTTCATGCACGGCCTATTCGTGTCAGCTCGCTCAAGCCCGTGCAGGTATGAATGCTGCCAAAAGTCAGGCTTGCTATGCAACACGAGAACATGTGTGTAACGAATGGGCTGGGCCACCCGCTGATAGTTGTGCAGATTGTCTTCAAGGTTGGTGTTTTGACATGAGCGATTGATTCTCTGATCTTCGCTCCGTCACTGCAGGTTCAACACTCTGTATCTACAAGCGCCCACTTGTCCCCATGTCTGGCACTCGTTCTGTGAGACCCTATGATGCAGATTCACTGACAAGCTCGCACTTAACAAGAATCAATTGCCCTTAAGAATGTCCACACCTCCATGCCAATCAGTGCTCAATTCATTGTCATCCACCCCAGCCTGCTTCCCCACTGGCAGACTGGGTCTACTTCTGAAATGTGTTTATAACAACTACAAACAGGAGCCAGAATTGTGCTGTTGTAAGCAAACTCGCATGGGAGTGCACTCTCAAACAGCTTAAGGCGTTGGCAAAGCAGACCGATCGCAACTGCTGCAATGCAACAGCAGTAAGACATGGAACAAGCAAGGGC
The DNA here is from genome assembly GCA_009602725.1 of Spirogloea muscicola. Lineage (NCBI taxonomy): Eukaryota > Viridiplantae > Streptophyta > Zygnematophyceae > Spirogloeales > Spirogloeaceae > Spirogloea > Spirogloea muscicola. Next base: position 281,917 of record WELB01000086.1, on the reverse strand, counting down.
TGTGCCCATCTACGTCCGTTGAGTCACTCATGATGGATGCAGTGATAGTGCAATGCCTCTGAACAATCTCGAGACGATAACCTTTTCATACCTGGGCTGGCCGATGAGTAGCACACGGCAAGGTGACAAGACCTGCAGTTCTACACACATACTGGCTCGTCGGCTTGCCTCTTGGTCCAACCACTCAAGAGGAGAAGCAGCTCGTCCAAAGGGAGGGAGGGCTGTGAAAAGCCAGTCCACAAAAGAATGAACAAGCTACAGAGAGATAGTACACAAGATTGTACATAGATAGTCAGTTGCCACCTATATCAGAAGTTGCAGCATGCATAGGGGCCGAGCAAGTACTAGCAAAAATGGAGTGGTTACTACTTGGGGATTGTCACTGCGAACTCGGAAGGAGGGAAAGGCTCTTGCAGAGTAAGGCAGTGGCTGTGAAGGCCAGGCTATGGAATGCACAAGGCCGGAAATGGCCGGAAAGGAGGAGAACTAACAGCTGCAGGGCATAGCATAGTTCGAGACTTGTCAAGGACTCCCAAGTCGGCTTATGCACTACAATGACAGCTTCCATCAATTGGTGCGACTATGTTAGTTGTAGAAAGGTAGAGGACTTTACCCAAGGGGGGCAATGCTGTGAAAGGCCAGCCAGCCCATATCAATGGGACAAGGTCCGAAGGGGCTGGAAAGCGCTGACCTCATAGCATCGCAAGTGGCAAATATGTTGCCAGTTGTGGCAGGTTTGAGTACAAAGAGCACAAAAGTGGTCAATATATTACCATCTACGACCACCCATCAGTACCTGCTCTTTGTGCTCATACTTGCCAGTTGTGCCACTTGTACCATTTGTGGCAAGTCTGAGCACACGGAGCAGGTACTAATGGGTGGTCGTAGATGGTATTGTATTGACCACCACGCAACCATCTGCTGCCTTGACGGGGAATAATGGCACCGTTTGTACAGCAGCGAACCAACCGGCTGTTTCGGACCTTGTCCGTTCATTGCGGGCACGCTTTCTACAGCCTTCGGCCCCTTTAGGCCCCGCAGTCGCTGCTTAGCTCGTAGTTTGGCCCCTTCGAACCTTGTCAATTCTTTTCGGGCTGGCTTCTCACAGCCCTTGCCCCCATCGGGAGAGCCACTTCTTCTTTGTCTAGGTTCCCACCACGCATGCCAGCACGGCCGAGCTCGCTCCATTCCTATGGGCTGGCCTCTCCCAGCAGCGACTGCGGGGCCATGGCAGAACGGGGGAGGATGGACCACTCGGTGGTTACGAGTGAGGAGCCTCACATCCGACAGACTAGCTGCCGGGAAACTATCCCCCTGACGAAAGCCGGAGGCCGCAGCGAGAGCACGGCCAGCACGCAGATGCAAGGCGTGGGCCATGGACCGCTGGGGGGAGACAGCCCTTGCACCCATTGGGAGAACCACTTCTTCTCCCAGCCACCAGTCAATCTGGCCGCGCTTTCTTCGCTTTGGATGAGCTTCTTTCATTTTGCCGTATTAACGGCACGGCGACGGCTGATGGTGGGGTCAGGGTGGCGCTGACGGCGCCGGGCGAAGCCGGTCCAGTCAAAAAGGGGCCCCCGGGGAGGGCGCCGTCGGCTGACCGTTCGCTGGGCGTCGGTGCCTACGTTCAAGGGCGTCGGCACCGACGGCTAATGTCGTCGTCTAGGCGTCTGCTCGTCGTCGGTACCGACGGCTTCAGGCATCGTGCCGACGGCCAGGCCGCCGGCAAATCGGCGGGCCCCCCGCCGCGGGCCGTTTGAAAAGCCCAGGGCAGCGCCCGCGCCGCCGCCGCCGCCGCCGCCGCCGGGCGTGGCCATCGCGGCTGTACCAAGAGTCGTTTCCGCGACCCGGCGGGTAATACCTTCTAACCCCTGGCCATGGACATCCATGGGTGTTACGGGGGTCGGTGGTCCTCGTTACTGTCGCTGCTGGCATCTCAAGCTGACCAGCGGCGCCGGGAACAGCGTGCAGCCCTTCCCGGTGGCTCGGTGCCTTTGGGTCTTGTGTCCTGCTACCGTATGCGTTTGTCTATGTCGCTACAGCGTTCCCAAGCGCTTGCTCTGCATCGCCGCGCTGGTCGTGCCCTTGCAGCAGCCTCTGGCTTGCGCAGCGGGGTTGCTCTTCCTCCCCTCAGCTCATCTGACTTCCTACTGCTGACACGGGGTTACTAAGAGCGCCCTGGCTATCTAGCCTGTGGCTCCGTCATGAACACCTGTATGCATCTGGCTGGCTTTCACAGCCGCTCTTTTAATATCAGCAGCCGCTTTC
>WELB01000086.1:259575-277892 GCA_009602725.1 Spirogloea muscicola | reverse complement strand
GGCGCGCCGCCGCTGCGCCTCGAGGGCGCCGCTGCGGAGCTCGTGCCCGCCCGCCAGCTCTCGGCCGTCACCTCCTGCGCCGCGCCGCTCAAGTCCGGCATGATCGTCGCCACGCAGGACGAGCTCCTCGGCGTGCTCGAGGTGCGCCCGCCTCCTGTGTCCACCAGCCTTGCCGGTCCGTCAGGTGTCATGCTACTGACACGCTGCGCATCACCTTGCGGCCGGAACCCAGGCGCTGGCGGTGGAGGACACGGTGATCACGGCGAACGCGGTGGAGGGCCAGGAGAAGCACCTCTCCGACTGGCTCTGCCAGACGCAGCGCCTCGGCCTCACCAACGTCCTCCTCAGCACCAGCAGGTCCCGTTTCTCAAGCTCCGCCTGCGTCAGTCACTCGCTGCTCGTTAACTCATTCAATTCTGTCTAATGTTGGTTAGACCGCTAAGTAATTTGAGATAATGGATTGGAGGCGTTAATAAGTTCCCATCTGCCATCCTTGCAATGTTCACCATGATGAAGTCCGCTGCCGGAGAGCTGAGAGCGGCTGCTGGGCGCACTGTTGTCCGTGCAGCGACGCTCTGGCCAAGCGGCTGGCGGCGGCGGGCTTCGCCGTGTACCTGCTGCAGGAGAGCGCGGAGCAAGAGGCGGAGTGGCAGGACACGCCGCAGGCTGAGACGCTGGCACGCTTTGAGGTGAGCAGCCGGCAGCTGGGGCGTGATCACCAGCGGTTACAGCTGCGCGAGCTCGCTGGCCTCCAGGCGTGCACACCGCCACCAGCGCGGCGCTCATTTGCGCCTCGGCCGCCGCGTCCTGCAGATGATCCGGCTCATCCTGGCTGCCGGGTACAGCACGCTGCTGGCCGATGCCGGTGCGCTAATGCAGGCCCTTACAGTCTCCGCATTTAAGCAGCCATGCCTAATGTTGCAGTTCTAAGCCAATAATCACACTTTGACTGCTGTCAGCACCATTAGTGTAAATACCTCAGCCCTTGCAGAAGTACAGAGTGCTGCATGAGCGATAGGGACCTCTGATCACAAACGCAATCAGCCAATACAAAATAGGAGAAGTGGCAAGACTGCTTCATCTTGAGCCCTGTAGCATTTTATCATGTGTTTGTATATGACTATGAGACAACTATGACGAGACTGTATATCTGATCCAGCCCTGGTAGCACTGTGCTGCAGACTCGCTCTGGCGCGTGGACCCTCTGCAGCACATGGAGCCGCCGGATGCGGACGTGTACTCGGTCACCGACTACAAGCTGGAGAAGAAGATGGGCTACGGCCTGCTGTTTGTGCGCAATAGCGAGAACTCCGTCGTCTTCTGGGCGACCGTCGCCCGCCACTACCGCACGCTCATGAACTCCACCGCTGCCAAGCTCGCGCGCATGGACTCGGAGCGCGGCCGCAAGCGCTACGTCGACAAGGTCCTCGGGCCCGACCAGCCGTACAGGTGGAGAAGTTTTCCCACCTCAGGGCTGGAAATGCATTAAGCTGCACACTAAGTCCATGTAATTGGTCAGGTTTACTAGATTGCTGAAGTGAGAGCAGTCTTTTAGGCACAACTTATCAATCAGATGTGTCACCTGGAGCAGCTTCACTCTGCAGCAGCAGCTTCTGGAGTACTGATTGTGTAACCTCCACAGTCAATGATTGAGACCTTTGGCTTTGGAGATTGTATTCAATAATATTCAGGCTGCTGGCGTCGGAGGCAATGCGGGAGGCGGGCCTGCTGCGCGTTGCCGTGCTCCACAACCGGCAGTTCATGCGCATGAAGGTGTACCAGCGGCGCACCGCCGCCGCCAAGGGCGGTGGCGGAGGCGGTGCCCGCAAGGCCATGCGCAAGAGGCCGGTGCTGGTGCACGGGCTGGCGGACTCGGCAGCTGGCGAGGTCGCCAACCTCATGCGCGAGCTCCGTCTGTGGAGCGGCACCACCGACTTCCTGTGTCGCTGCCGCGTCGGCTGCTGAGCTTGTACAGCTGCGGCGGAAAGAAACCCCTGCTGCATGTGGCCTTGTCCGCATGCCCGCAAAAAATATTGCAGGGGACAGGCCGACCATTCTTGCAGCTTTGTAGAACCCAAAATTTGCAGGAAATTAAGCTCCAACTTGTATGCCCTGAACCTAGCTGACCCCTTGGCAGATGGCATCTCTGACCAGGATCCTAATACCTTCTGAAGACTTTTCATTGTTAGGAGAGGCTCACAAGTGCTACATTACTGCTGTCCGCAATGATCACTTCGCTCAAATTTGAGCACTCACATGGCCAGCCCAACAAGTGGAGAGTGAACATACCCATAGCAGCCACATTCCAAGCTGGCACACACTGACGCACTCAATCAGGCCTTTGTGTGCCGCTGAGTGAGGTCGTCCGAGTTTGGCACAACCGTCATGGCTGATGGCAGTCACGCTCATCAGTTCGTAAAGATAAGATCAAGTCTATCTATCACTTAACATCTCACATGGAGCAGCTTCTGCAGAGTTGCTGCCAGCAACTGCAGCTGCGGAGAACTTCTTCTGGAAGGACTGCAGATAGCCCTCGGCAAGGCGGCAGATGTGGCCCTCCTCCCTAGCCAGAAAGCTTGTGGAGGCGGCGCCTGTGTGGTGCCTTGTCACCTTCTCAGTCGTCTTCAGCAGTGCCCATCTGTATTGGGGGTGGCTGATGTTGCCCCGTCGCAGGCGTGGCTTCAGCTGCAGCTTCACGAACTCAAGGATCTGCACCAAGCAACACGGCCGACGACCACTTGCTACAGAAGCCTAAGGTGGCAACTAATGGATGCTAGTAATGTGGTCCATGCATGCTTAGCCTGCTCTTGCAGTCCATTAAATTGCATGAGAAGTTGCAACTCATACATTTCCCCTTAGATAAGAGCCCTCCGACTTCATTCACCAATCGGAAGAAGTCAAGTCCAGTAGTGAACACCCATGCTTTGACTTTCAGGTGACATTTAAGTGACTCTTAGGTTTACAGTTAGCAACTTTGGGAGAGTGTGCAGAAACGTCAGTATACAACTGAGACCCACCTGCTTGTGCATCACGTCGGCATCAAGGGCAGTGTCTGTGGAGGCCAAGGAGCTGTAGCCGTCCAATTTGGGGAGCACCGTTGCCCGTAGGCTGTCAATGCGCTCCTCAAGCCCATCGAAGTGCGGCCACTCATCTGGCGCAGTTGTCGCAGAAGCGAGCATTGTGCTTGTGTCCACTTCCTGCAGCCCATCTTCTTGACAAGCCGCATCATCGCACTCCTTTGGTTTGCTCAGCTCATCACTCAACGCCTTCACATCAGAGGTCTGCTTGTCCTTCTGGTCTCTGGACTCTGTGGCTGGAGGAGCTTCAGTAAAGGAGGAGCCAGCCATTCCCATCGCCGCTGCTGCAGCCGCCTGCGCATCCTCCTCGCCTTTCTCTCGAGCGAGGCGTTCGGACGAGGTGCCGGACGAGGTGTCGTCATCACTGTCGTCACCTAGCAGGCCAGCCGCTCGGAGCGCCTCGTCCTCTCTGGACAAAGCCGTGCCACCGCCGGCACGACACCCTGGTCTTGACTCTTCCGAGGGCGATGGCACAGCCAGCACAGACGAACTTAGCGGTGCGCAGTCTTCAGACCGCTGGCAATGCTGGACCTGGGTCTTGCAGGGCTGAGGCAACGGCTTGGTCAGGCACTGGGATGGCTTGACATCCTCACGACTGTTAGCAGAATTTGTGCCATTAAAGATAGGTTCCTCCAGAGGTCCGGAGCCGCCTGCTGCTCCTTCAGCTTTATTGGCACCGTCTTGTGAAACATCTGAATGTGAGGCCATGGCACCCGCAACGGCTGCTGGAGTCTGGCAGGCTTCTGGCGGCCTGTCAATGCTCGCTGCGCACGCCAGCAACCGCGCGCAGCAGTTGAGATACACCATCTTAGAGCTGGAGCTCTGGAATGCCTCGCGCTCCTGTTGGAGGGCATCGGCGACGGCTCGCTCGCACACAGCGTTCCTGCCAATGGGTGCCGAAGGCCCCGACCGGCGCAGGTGCAGCTCCACAAACCTGCTGAGCTGAACCTGCAGTCAATGTGAAATTTGCAGTCCTAAGGGGCATGCTGTTTAACAGCATCATATGCAGAACTACAACAGCAACAAAGGTCTTGCTGTTACATAATGCCGCAATTTAGAGATGCTGACAGCGCATGAAGTGGCCATAGTAGGACCTGAGGGCTGGCCTGGTAAGAAATACACAATGTAATGGATGTTACCGACGGTGCACAGCATGTGAGGCCCTACCTGGCGAACTCCTGTGGGTACCCTGCTGCGCGCACTGATGGGCAGTAGGGGCCGCATGTCTGTCGGTAGCTGGCACTGCACAACAGCCAACACGACAGCTGACATATTTGCGATATGCGGTATGATCAACCCAAACGGCAAATAGAGTGGGCACTCGTATCCTGCTTGACCCAAGACTAAATTCTTCTTGACACCAAAGTACAAAGATTCCAACTGGCCTTTACTTGCAACATGGACCCCAGATTAAGTACAGAGTTGCTTTGCGTCAGACGTGCAGCTCACCAGGAGGGCAAACTCGTCTGCCCCGCGGCTCGGCTTGGGCCCCTGGCGAGCAGCGCCGGTGGCCGCCGCCTTCCTTGCCAGCACTGCTCGTGCTCTCCTTGCAGCTTCGCTGATGGCCTCCTCCTCGGAGGCCTGCGGCTCCACCTCGCACCTACCAGAGGCAGCCTCAAATGGGCTTGTTCGAGCACCGCCGTCTCTGGCTGAGCTACGAGTGTCCACAGCTTCTGTCTCGAGCAAGGCAGCCGAAGGTTGCAGAGGTCTGCAAGCAGGGTCTCCGCCAATGGCATTGAGTCGGTTCACAGCCAAAGCACGGTCCTCCATGCCCGAGCTCACAGCTCCGCCGTGCTTCTGAGCCAGTGCTGGGTGCTGTTGCGGCGCGCTCGATGGCCTCGCCTGCTCGCTCTGCCCAGCGCTGCCTGGCATGCTGCGAGCTGGTGTCACCAATGCCCGCCCTCGGCCTGACAACCGCAGCTTCTCCATGGCCTCCCGCCGCCATGCCAGCGTGATCGCGAGCTCCCGGTCCTGCCCAAAGCCGAGGCTGGCGCCCTGGCCAAAGAGCTTGGCAGCGAGGCCCTTCCTCAGCCGACTCGGAGCCGTGCTCCGCTTTGGCCCCGACTGCAGCGGAGCCGCAGACCTTGCAACGAGCGCGAGTCTCGCCTGCTGCTTCTCCTCCTCCTCCTTGGCACGCTGCACGGCAGCCCGGCAGGCAGCCACAACCGCGTCGTCCGCCGGCGGCACACCGTCGCTGCCGACACCGCCCTCATGGCCCGCCGACGCAGTCAGTTCTGCGCCAGCAGCGCAAAGTTGTGCAGCGAGCTCTGGCGCTTCTACCGCAGACACTCCATGCTCACTTGCTGCAGCCAAAGTCAGATCAACGACAAGGGCCGGCGGCGAAGCTTCTTCCTGTGTTGAAGCTCCAGCAGTGGAGGCCTCGGCTGTTCGCCCTTCAGCTTTCTCAAGCCTCGGCTCTCGGACGAGGTCAACTGGGTCCAGCCCGGCTGTCTCCGGCGGCAGGACCAGAAAAGCTCCGGGGCTGGCTTGCAGCTGAGCGCACCCAGCAACACCAGGAGCGCTTGCAGGAGGATTGTCTGGGACAGCGATCATCTCCGCCGCAGGACCGACGTCCTCCTCGCTGATCCTCTCGCTGCTAAATGTACGGTCGGCAATGAAGACCGCTTCTGCCCGAAGTCCTGCCTCGGCTGGAGCTTCCTCTAAGTTGCGCTCGTCAGCAGGGAGCTGGCCATGGGACTCTGTCATCTGATCACCGATGACCCCTGTATCTTTGCACCTGCTAGAAAAAAATAGAGCAACTACTGAGGATTAAAACTAGGCAGACTTTATTCCTGAATCTAAACACTGACTTTATTCCTAGATACTTAACACGGACTTTATTCCTAGTTACCTAACACAACACTCAGGTGGACTCTTCATATGTATACATGACAAAGTAGACTCTTTGAGAACAGAAGAGACCAATTCAACAGATCAACGTGGACCAACTTCCACAAGGCTGACATCCATACGACTGCGCCTTGGTAAAGTGAGTACAGGTTGGGTCTGGCATTACCCCTGGCCAAGACTGGTAGCGCCGCTTGCAGAGGTAATGCTGGCAGAGTTGGTGGCAAGGGCCGGGCTGCCAGGCACGGCACCCTCCTCGCGGCCTTGCAAGGGTGCTGGCCGATCCTCCACAGACACAGCAATGGAGGTGCTCACACAGCCGCCCTCTTGGACGTCGGGCCTGCCCACATGGCTGTCAGCGCCTTCCTCAGGCTTCTCCCTGTGCTCCGCTGGGGCAAGGAGGCCAACGTTGGCTTCCTCTGCCACTCTGCGGGGAGATGCGGGGCCTCCGTCTAACTTGGACAAAGCCGTCCCTGCTGAGCTCGAGGCCCCCCTTCCCACCTCAGTTGGGGCACTGTCAAGCTTCTGCCGCTTCCTGTGTGGCAGAGCCGACTCATCCAGAGGCGTCGGCGATGGCAGGTCCTGAGGGACATGGGGCACGGCCTCAGCGGCTGCCGAGACGTGCTGACCTGCAGAGGTAGGGGCATGGACCAGCAAAGCGGCGGCTGGCACCCGCTCGCCGAGCGCAGACGAGGGAGGTGTCACGTCGCTGGCGCAGGCTGCGGCCGAGGCTGCAACGTCCTCCATGAGGTCCGGCCCTACATCATCACGGCCCTTTGACCCACTATCGATCTCTGCCTCTGAGGCCCTCCTAACACCAACGCCGTCTGCAGGTGTAGCTGGGGCAACGCCGCCCATGGCAGCTGGTACTCGATCCTGTTGAAGAAGGCTTGCCGCTCCAGCCGCGTCCAAATTGCACGTCGGCGCAAGCTCTGCCGGCTCACCAGCGCACCTGCAAGCACCACACCAGAGTACGCCGACTTCTGTCAGGTCCAGGCGAAGACCGGCTGTTAGGATCCCAGATGAGAGCAGGCCTTGCTGAGCTGCGCTTGAAATTTGGCAGTAGGAGCAACAAAGTGGGTGGCGGACATCATCCATCTTCCATTATCATGTCTTCGCATCTGGGGTCTCAGGGGTTTACTACAGGGCTCGGTCTCGAGAACTCACGTGGGGCACAGCCACAGAGCTTCACACCAGCTGGTTGCGTCATAGCCCACGCAGCCCGCATGGTACCTGCTCACACATGGATGTGTCGCTCTTTTTTATGGCACGTTCAGATCCTGCAAGCTCCTTGAGCATGTAGACGTAGTAGCTTTGCCGGTCGAGCACAATCTAGAAAAGTGGATGCTCTGAAATGTGCCTAACTCCTAAATGACCAGCTTGGCAGGTCTAATCTAGGGTTCAGCATTTAGTATTTGGAGTCATTCCGTGAGGTGGAGGTGAAGCAGAAGTCAAACGCGAAGAGTCATGCTTCATGTCTCAAGAGCGTGCAATTGAGGATATCCCGAGTGACGCACCACCGGGCGCACAAGTCACAGGCCACGGAGACGCTAAGGATGGGGTCCATAGGCTGGTCGCCACGGCAGCCAGCTGCGAGGACGGCCCTCGCAGAAGGGTCGTCAACGTCCTGACGCCGATTCAAGAACATCGCAGCCATCAGCCCGCGCCGCCGCTGTGAAAGACAAGCTGCTGCACCAGCCGCAAGACAAGCCGTCTTTGCCACGTCCGCGGCTGTGGATCTGCACTTTGCTGGCCAGTACATCCACATATATACGCATGAATATGTGTGTGTGCATATATATATATATAGTATATATATATATATATATCATATATGTGGACGCTTGTGTATAGCGAGATGTACCTCTGGCGGCACCAGGTACTCCGGCACGTACTCCTCCACGGGCAAGATCGCCGCACGACTGCTGCCGCAAACAGCAACACCAACAATTATGTTGGTTAAGAGTCACAGAACAAGTCACAGATTTTGACGGGCACAGTCTCTAGCGAGCTTATGACCAAGAGTGGCCAGTAGAAGCGTGCTGTGAACATCAACAACAATTAATGGCGTCCTCACCGAGCACGAAGGCTGCTATCATTGCCGCGTCCACCGCCGTGCTTCGGCGGGCACTGGCGACAGGGCAGACCAAGCGGCGGTCAGGGCAAGTCAGCCGAAGCCTACGGCGGCGCACGCAGGCCGCCCCGGCTCCGCGTATTTGGCTGGACCTGATGCCCACATTAAGAGTCCCACTTGAAGAACGCTAGATATAATGTAGGCCAATGACATAACTTAGTGAGGTTCAATAATCCCGGTGTCTAATAAGTAGTCTTTCGGCGCCACACGGCCCCTTCTCAGTATTGTCAGTGGTCTCCCCATACATTATAGATAAATTTCGAAGGAAAACGGTCACTCCTAGTATTCTTAACGGAATCCCATACATTATACGTAAGAGTCGAGGAGAAACACCCAATTTGCTTATAAGAGCATGGATGGTCAGGCGAGGCGGCGGCGAGCACCGTGACGCAGAGCAGGCGGCTGAAGCGCCGCCAGCAGACGGGGCAGCGGTCCGACGACTCGGCCCAGTCCTCGGCGCAGTCGTAGCACAGCCTGCGGCGCGGCGGCCGCCGCCCTCTCAGAGCCGGCCACGGTGGCGGCGGTGGCAATGGCGGCGGCAGTGGCGGCGGGGGGGGGCAGCACAAGTGGGAGCAGCTGTCGAGGAGGCCGCGCTCCCGCACGGCGTCATGGCACAGCTCGCAACGCTGCCCGCGGCAGCCCTGCACAGACTGCCGCCGCACAGGCCGCCAGCCGCGAGACCCGCCGTGAAACGCGGCACAGCGAAGGCGGCGGCGGCGACGGCGCTGGCGGCGGCGGCGGCCGCTGCTGCCCCTGCGCTTCACCGCTGCTGCGCAGGGGATGGGGTTGACAGCACCATTTCCAAATTTGATGTTCTTAGATAAGGCCAATGCTCAACCTCTTACTTATTTTAAGCTCGTGCTCGTCTCGGCTGGCCGGCCTGATGAAGAGACGGTAAGGACTTCGCGATACTACATAGTGGCAGCCGGACTCCTGGTTAACACCGACAGGCCGGTAATAGCGACCGCCCGGCCCCCTGGCATTGCCGGGTTGGCTAACGACCAAGCAGCCGACGTGGATGCCACGTGGGACCAACTTGATTGCCACCTCGGACGACCTCTGAAGTCTTTTCGCGCCTCAAAGAGAAAGGCTCTTCGCAAGTCGAGGAAACAGCCCATGAAGGAAATGGCGCAGGCCAGGTCGATAAGAAGAAAGAAGCAATTCATTCGTCGGAAGCCAATGGATATGAGAGAGCAGCCCCAAAGGAATGAACAAAGTCTGGAAGGCTGGGACGATATTCAATAGAAACGAGATTACTCTTTTTGAATTCTGCGATTTGGACGCAGCAAAGAGGCGACAAGGTCTAGGTCGAAGTATATCAATGCGCAGATTAACCGAGCAGAAAACTCGGCTACTCAGANAGCGGCGGCGGCGGCGGCGGCGGCGGCGGAGGCGGCGGCGGCGGCTCGGACCTGATCTTCACGGGCTCCGGCACGAGCGAGGGCGTGCCGCGCGTCAGCTGCCTCACCGACCCCCGCCGCGCCTGCCAGGTGAGCGCCGCCGGGCTTCAAACCCGGGCCCTAACTCTGGGAGCCCTAACCCTAAAACCTCCAACCCGAGGCTGCCAGGACGCCAGCGCTGCAGCTGGCTGCATGGCCCTCGCAGGCAGCGGTCTTGAGCTGCCGCCCATAGTACACTGTTAATGTCAGATTTCGATCTCTTTACATCACTCATCCACAGCACCAAAAACCTGCAAGCATAACTCTGATCTTCCATTGTAGCGGCGTGAGCAGTCTTCAATGGCGGAACTGAAGCAATAAATGATTTGGATACCGCCGCTCAAGCCGTCATGTATCTACACAAGCTCGTTACTTGAGTGGGTTTGTTGGGCTGCGCTCGGCCTGCAGGTCTGCTGGGCTGCGACGCTGCCGGGGAACCGCAACCGCCGGCGCAACACCGGCCTCCTGTTGCGCTTTGCGCACCCCGACGGCCGCGCCCGCAACATCCTCGTCGACGTCGGCAAGTGAGTCCGCCGCAGGGACCTGCGCCGGCTGCGCCTCCTTGGCTGATTCCCGTCAGATCGAGCGAGAGCCCAGCAGCTGACATCGTCAAGGTGACGACGTCAAGGTGACGACGTCAAGGTGGTGCTCACGCCTGCGGCTGCACCCGCCGGTCCCTGCCCGCGCAGGTTCTTCTACCACAGCGCCATGCAGTGGTTCCCTTATCACGGGTGCGTCCTGGCAGGTGCTCATCCGCGGCCGGTCGGCCAGCTGCTAAGCACTGCGGGTTTGAACGAAGCTCTGCCTCGGTCGACTCCAAGTCGTATTAAGGCTTGATTGACTGATTCAGATCCAAACAAGTAGAGGTCAGGGCTTAGCTCGTGAGACTCTGGGTAGGACTACAATCAGCCTGGACGAACGCACTTACTTGCTGATACCAACCCAGACCCTTGACTTCAGCTGAATCTAGGTTCTAAGCGTCCGATGCAACTTGAGAGAAGCCGCCAAACCTGCCCGCCTGCACCACTTTGTCATTGTTTTCTTGATGCCCTCTGCTCGCTCCGCAGGGTACGGCAGCTGGATGCCGTCATCATTACGCACTCACACGCTGACGCGATGGGAGGCAAGCCTCCTGCCAAAACCTGGACTTACTCAATCCTAATTATAAGCTCACACCCACAATTGTAAACTCTGCCTTGCTTACTAACATATCCCTGGTGAATCATCCTGATGTTTGTCTTGATTGATGGACCCTCCAGAAAGTTAGGCAGGTCGAGTCTGGAGTCCTGGAGTCCCTCTCTCAGTACCTGAAGTAGCGCCTAGCCCAGGCTCCAGTTGGAACTAGTCGCCACTGAGAGTCTGGCAGCCAACGTGCTCACCAATGCTGCCCGGTCAGGCTCCCCGTCCCCCTGGCAGGGCTGGACGACCTCCGGGACTGGACGAACAACGTGCAGGACAGCGTGCCAATCTACATCACGGCTCGGGACCTAGAGGTGAGTATGTCCCCTGTTCACAATGCTTGCTCCAATATATAATATGATAGGTTTGGTAACAGTCTTTTAAGCTTTGTGGTCGGTGACCTTTGGGATCAAGGAGATCCAAGAAGCAATGAATGGCAGACTACTTGTTCTTTGGACCTATGAGGATTGCAGATGATGAGAAATTTGTCAGCATGGAGGTCCCCTTGCTCTGATAAGTCAATCAAGGTTCATCAGCACTTGTGGCACTTGTCCCAGGTAGCAGGCAAGACGCACTACTACCTCGTCGACACAAGCCAGGTGACGCCAGGCACGGCGGTCTCCACGATCCGCTTTGAGGTCATCGATGAGGACCCGTTTGTGGTTGAGGACCTCCTAGTGAGCACCTTCTTACCATGCCCGTCATGCATCATCTACTGAGCTCTTAATCTGTGTAGTACACGAAATTAGACCTGATATTTCCAGTCAAAGACCTCAAGCATGCAGCTGCTGATCCCAATCAAAAAGGTGATGCACCAAGATTTGCAGCCATATTATGCATGCCATGGTACAGGACCAGAAACAGCCATAGCCAGCCGGTTTGGGTGGTCGACCTTTTGAGGCTGATCTGACATTGACGTTGACAGTGATGTCAACTTTGACTCCATAGTGCTTTTGCTGTTGGCTCCACCATCACCTGAGTGTGCCCCTGTGGCAGGTCACGCCCCTCCCAGTTTGGCATGGCAAGGGCTACAGGTCCCTTGGATTTCGCTTCGGCAATGTCTGTTACATCAGGTGCCTGCAGGATGGAACCAAGCCCGTTGTGGATAAGAATGAACAAAGTAATCAACATGAGAATTTGGTTGGTCTATATCCGTATCAGCAGGTGCTTGACAATCTTTAGGCTGATACTCGAGTAGTGTGAGAAGTTCCTTTCTGTCTATGAAGCAAAACGTGGGCAGTTGCAGTCTGACCCCTCATAAATGACAAGCGTTGCCTATTAGATAGAACATCAGACTTGACAAAGCTTTCTGCACTGGTTGAGGTTCTGCTTGAACACAAAGGCCTCAAAGTGCTCCTGGGTCACCTGACTTGCAAAACAAGAAGTAGATGATCCTATGACCTCAAATTTAGATGCTGACGCGGTCACCACGGCGTGTGCAGCGATGCAAGCGAGATTCCGGAGAAGACCTACCCGCTCCTGCGTAACTGCGACCTCCTGATCCTGGTCTGCTACTCCACTCACCACCTTTCATGCAATGAGTGTCATCCGCTGGGCTTTCTGCAGGTCGTGCCCTCTATATGTTATGAATACACCAGTCTTGTCAGCTACATCTCTCTGCAATATTGATTGTTCATTCCATATCGATTGTTCATTGAAGACAGTTCCTGGGTACAACACCCTGTTGCTCTATTTAATCAATGCAGAGCTCAAAGCATCACCTAGTGTTCATTGAAACGGATTCGATTTGAACCAGATACACGGTCATCAATATCGATGCTAACACAAGCAGCAATGGTCTGAGGTAATGGGCGCCAGAGATGTCCACTACAGACATTCTCTTGATTGTGCAATTCTGGCATGTCTCCTGCGGACCGCTGGCAGGACGCCCTGCGGCCCGACCGCTCCAGCTCGACGCACTTCGGCCTGCCTGAAGTGAGTAGTGCCCCAGTCTCGCAAGAGGCTCTCTGTGCCTGCTCAAGTTGCGCTTTAGGCAAGGGTTTAGGGTTAGGGATTAGGTTTTAGGGGTTAGGGTTTAGGCAAACAGGTGTATATGTTGCCCTTCTCTGCAATCCAGGTCTGCAAGTTGGCCGATCGCTCGCTCACTCTCGCCAGCCTCTTGCTAATGTGCACTGCTGCATCGACAGGCACTGGACGAGGTTCGCAAGATCCGGCCCCAGAAGACCCTCTTCACAGGTATGCACTCCATTCCCGTCCTGCCCCATATTCATGTCGAGCTCGTCGGCGCCGCTTTTGGCAGGCGCCGCTGCGGCTCGGGAGGATGACCGTCTAAGCTCAGAAGAGACTTCTTGATCACTGCATCTGGACGAAGGCAGACGATGTAATGTAGAGAAGCAAAAGAATGTCACAATGAAAGAAGAGCTCAGCATCTGAAGGTTCTCAGCACACTTGGTTGAGTCATTCGTCTCTGGTTCGCTATGTGGGTCAGGCATGATGCACCTCATGGACCATGACAAGGTGAACGCGGAGCTGGCGGCGCTGCGGTCTGCCGAGGGCCTTGATTGCGAGCTCAGCCATGACGGAATGCGGGTCCCGGTGAAGTTGGAGGTTGCACGGGGTTCCATTCTTTGACTTTATGGATGACAGAAACCATGCATGTAACAATTACAGATCCATTTGTGTGCGGCTGCGTATATGGTGCAAGAGTGTGGGCCCACATTGGGCTCCATTAAAGAAATGTGAGGTGATGGTTTGCGGGCCTTGGAGAGGCTCGTGAGGGCAACCGCCAAGCAAAGTGTCCACTTGGAGCTTCTTGAGCTTACTGAAAGCTCATGGACCATCCATGTGTGGCAGCGAGATGCCAAGCGGACGAAGTTGCTTTTGTCAGCGCTAACGAAGCCCTCTCTCTTCGCCCTGACACAGTCCAAGTCTGACGTGTTGCCACGAACACTGTTTTGTTGGCCTTCATCGGGGGTTTCTTGATCCCGCCCAGCTTGCTGGTGCAAGGCATGAGCCTGAGCACGCCGCAAACAGGCCGACACACAATGGCGCAAGAACGACAGATATGCGGGCGCTCCGAAAAGGCAGCCCAGAGAAGGTGGACAATGCCAAAAGGCTGGATGGCGCTGAAACCAATAAGCCATGCTAGGTGGCTAAAGCGACTGGGAGCATAGCGACTGGGAGAACAGCTCTTCCAACTTATACGGCAATAGCTATGAGAGGCCAGCCCAAATGGAATGGACAACGTCTGAAAGGGCCGGATACTAGTCTCCAAGACGTCAGCAAGTGGACACTGAGTCCCGAGTCAGTTAGTAGCCCCGAGTCAGCAGCTGCACGTCAAACGAATGCGGCTGCTGATATGAAGAGAGCCGCAAGTTTAAGTGCAGCTGGCTTGAATGGACGACAGGCCGCCACACACTGATCAAAGGGCATTGTGGCGGGAACTGGTTTCGAACCCCCGCGGTGTCCAGTTGCAGGAGCCGCTCCCGCGCCGTCGCTCTCGCGCGCTCTCTCTCTCTCTCTCTCTCTCTCTCTCTCTCTCTCTCTCTCTCTCTCTCTCTCTCTCTCTCTCTCTCTCTCTCTCTCTCTCTCTCTCTCTCTCTTCCCCACTCTCTCTCTTCCCCACTCTCTCTCCCTCCTCTCTCCCTCCGCTGTGGGCGAGCCCTGTGGGCGAGCCCTCCCCTCTCCCCTCTACCTTCCCGCCATCAAGAAGAAGAAAGGAAGTGCGCGCCCATAGAAAAGTAGAAGAAAGGGCTCGCCCATTGAGGAGGGCTCGCCCACCGCCATCTCCCTCTACCTGTGGCACCTCACTTCTCATCTCTCTCCCTCACCCGCTCTTCCCCCTCGATCCTCCACTGTCATTGCCGCCCACGGAGGTGTACAGGTGCCACCACCATTGCCGCCGCTGCCGCCAGGAGGAGGCGCCGCTGGCTGACTGGCCAGGCCAGCTCCTCCGCCACAACGGCCACAGCCCCACGGCAGCTACCGGCGTGGCAAGGGTGATCGTGGCGGAAAGGGACGGCGAAGGATTGGGTGGGCGTGAGGAGTAGAGGCAGAAAGGGAGAGCTGAAGGTAGTCTGTAGTGTTCACATATAGAGAGGAAGAGAGAGAGAGAGAGAGAGAGAGAGAGAGAGAGAGAGAGAGAGAGAGAGAGAGAGAGAGAGAGAGAGAGAGAGAGAGAGAGAGAGAGAGAGAGANAGAGAGAGAGAGAGAGAGAGAGAGAGAGAGAGAGAGAGAGAGAGAGAGGGAGAGAGAGAGAGAGAGAGAGAGAGAGAGAGAGAGAGAGAGAGAGAGAGAGAGAGAGAGAGAGAGAGAGAGAGAGAGAGAGCCCAGATGGGAGATGGGGAGGAAGCAGTCAATGGTGGAGCAGGGTGAGGGGCACCGCAGCTTGTCAGCATAGTCGAAGGCGTCAAGGGAGGCTGGCTCTCAGTTTCACCACCTTGCAGTCACTCGCCCAGCAGAGATGGAGCAGCTGCCAGTGTTCGACCTCGCCGACTTCCTGGCGGGGCCCGCCGGCACGTCGCCGCCGCCGGGCAGCTCCGTGGAGGCGCAGTGCGGCGCGCTGGCGGCGTGCCTGGCGGAGGCCGGCGCGCTGGTCGTGCGCGACCCCCGGGCGAGCGCGGCCGACAACCGCCGCTTCCTGGACATCATGGAGGCCTACTTCGGGCAGGCGGACGCCGCCAAGCGGCGCCAGGCCCGGCCGAGCCTCCACTACCAGGTGGGCGTGACGCCGGACGGCGTGGAGACTCCGCGGTCCGCCGTCGACCCCGAGCTGCGCGTAGCCATGGCCGCCGCGGCGCCGCCCCACTGCCCCGCTCTGCCCTCCGGCGCCGATCCCAAGTGGCGCTACATGTGGCGCGTCGGCCCCCGCCCGGCCATCACGCGCTTCCAGGTCCCCCCCCTCCTCCTCCAACTCCCATTCCTGAAACCTAAATGCTACCCTAAACCCTGAAGCCCTAGATCTATACCCTAAATCCCAAACCGTAAACAAACCCTAAACCCCTAAAGCTCCAAACCCTGAACCCTAAACCCTACGCCTTTGCTCATCACCTCCTTCCGCCATTGCTGCTGTCGTCCCTGCCTGCCAACCGCCGAGCCGCTGCTGCTGTAGGAGCTCAACGCGGAGCCTGTTGTGCCGGACGGCTTCCCGGACTGGGAGGTGGTCATGGACACGTGGGGTGCCAAGATGATAGCTGCCGTCGAGGTGGGCGCCTCCCTCCTTCCTCCCTCCCGTGGTTAACCCGTGGTTACTGAGCTGGTCAGTGGGTAATATGTGCTTGCCACTGTACTTGGCCACTTTGGCCTTCCATTAATTCACGCACGTACACGCAATGTTTCCTCCTACCATCTCTGCTCTTCTCACCTTCCTATCCCTCCTGCATAATTGCATGTATTGAATTGATGGATTTGGGGTTTAGTGTTTAAGGTGCTCTCTTGGTGCTGTCTCTCCCCCATCCCACCCTCCCACTCCACCCCCCTTCCTCGTATCAGGCTGTCGCGGAGATGGCGGCGCTCGGCTTCGGCCTCCAGCGCACCGCCTTCACGTCGCTCATGAAGCAGGTGCACTACCCCTGAACCTACAATTGAAATCCACAGGTGACCATGATGTGTAGATGATGCCCAATCGAAATGCAAACCCCGGTATCGTGCTTAGCCTCATACACCCCTGCAACACAAATACAATTGACTTCATTCTTGACCTTGTTGCAGGTCCCTGAATCCCGTTTCATGAAATATATAACCATAAATGAAATATAAAGACATCTATGATATATCCCTGTAACGTGTGACGGCAATGCAGCCGTGCAGCGCCGTCCGGCGCAACGCCTGATGCTAGCGCCGTTTCTATGGCGGCGGTGGCTGTGCTGCGGCGCAGGGGCCGCACCTGCTGGGCCCCACAGGAAGCAACCTCGCGCGGCCGGTCGCCCCCGGCGGCCTCGCGTCGCTCGGCACGGTCTTCGCCGGCTACCACTACGACCTAAACTTCCTCACCGTCCATGGCGCGAGCCGCTTCCCGGGTCTCCACATCTGGCTGCGCAACGGCCGCCGCCTCGCCGTTGCCGTGCCTGCCGGATGCCTCCTCGTGCAGGCTGGCAAGCAGGTGCACCCTGCTTTCGCGCTGCCCTCTTTGCACAATTCTGTTAGTGATGGGTTCTTTGCTTGATCGTTAATATGATTCACTTAGTGATGCTCTATCAGACAAGGGTTCCGGCATGCGCGCAACAAGAGGCTCGCTCTGATGATGTTCCGCGGCCATGGCTGGCCGATACTGGCGCCGCCGCAGCTGGAGTGGTTGACCGGGGGCGAGGTGCTCGCTGGCTGGCACGAGGTCGTCATGACCGACGCATGCCGAGCTGCTGCTGCCGACGCAGCTGCCGCGGGCCGCAGCCTCTGGCGCGTATCCTCCACGGTTAGCACCTAACCGCCAGTCAAGGACAAGCGCCACTACCACCGGTTAAGGTCTCATCATAACCATGCGCCGCCTGGCTGTTGCAGGTCTTTGGCCACATTGCGTCAGACAACTTGCTGCGGCCGCTGGGCCACTTTGCTGCGGCGCCGGGCGCCGCGCAGTACCCGCCCGTACTCGCCGGCGACTTTGTCGAGGCAGAGCTTGCTGCCATCAACCTCAAGGGCGAGCCGGCGGCCGCTGCGGCTCCTCCCTCTACCACAGTGCCAACCTGCACGATGACGACGGTCACAGCAGCTGCAGACAAGGCCCCGGCCATCAAGGACGACGGCGGCTTCTGCGCCAACAACGGCGGCGGCAACAGAGTAGCAGCGGCAGCTGCATCAATTCTGACTGAGGCCAATCGGGCCTTCTGAGGATTCGGGTTTCGGGTTTAGGGTTTGTGGGGTTTAGGCTGTATCGGGCAATGGGCCTTCTAGCTTATTGGTGCCTCTGCACCACAACCGCATTGTCGCATAATTGCATAGGTTACTGCTGTCTGCAATTCTGGAGGGCTGGGAAGCCTGCCCGCAGCGGCAGCTACAACTTGCGCCGGTTGATGATGCCACTGGAGATTGGCAAGTCGTGTTTGTAATTTGTACATAGGGCGCTTGGCTATAAGCGGAGCGCTTGCTAAGATCAAGTAGCTATGGAGGTAGGCCCCCAGCAGCTCAATTCAAGATACTGGTCCAACAACAAACGGTCACAGTAATGACAAGCTTAATACCAAGCTGTAGATACAAATGATACAGATGGCAACTACTGCTACAAGCTTAACACCAAGATGTATAAACTACACAGATAACAAGATTTGCTACCTTCTGCTTATGTACTGGCTAGTTTTTGACAATGACGGCTCGCACTTTCACTGGATCTGAACCTCGACGGCCCACAAGTGCCGCCCCTGCGCTACTGCAGCCAACTATGTCTGGCCATGGGATGCCGCACCTGCTGGGAGTTGCCGTCGTCGGTGGCCGCGGCAGGTGGCCAAGAGCCGCCCTGCCAGAGCTCAGCGTCGCGCTCGGAGTCGGCCGCCGAGCTGCGCACCCGCGCCTGCGCCTCCAGTGCCAGCTCCAACGCCTGTCCGGCTTGGTCGACCTCCGTGACGAGCGCCGCCACGCCCGCCCTCGTCGCCGCTGCCTGCGCCGCCGGCTGCGCGGAGCTCTGCCGTCCGAGCTCGGCCGCCAGCGACCAAAAAAAAAAAAAAAAAAAAAAAAAAAAAAAAAAAAAAAAAA
>WELB01000086.1:243097-258354 GCA_009602725.1 Spirogloea muscicola | reverse complement strand
GCCGCCGCCGCCGCCGCCGCCGCCGCCACCGCCGCCGCCGCCGCTGCCGGCGGCGTCTGGCGACTGTCGGCGCACCGACGGCTAGACTCCCGACGTCGCCAGCCGTCCGATCCCGATCGCGACCATCGCAGCCGCTCGCGGGCCCTGTCACAAACTCGAGGCTGCTGGCGCCGCTCGATCAGGTGCATCTTTGGATAGGACGGTCAACTTGACCGTCGGTTAAACACTAGGCTCACTTAGACCTTGATCGCCTAACAAAGTCGCTAAATGGCTAGGGAGCCCTGGTGGTAGGCTAACTACATCTACTTAGTCGTACATCAGTGAGTGACTGGCTGGTCCACCTCCGCATTACTCTTGCCGCTCCTAGACGTAATAATCTCAAGTCACTTTGTGCTGAAAGGCGATGTACAGCTGCATGCAGGCACATGCAGCTTTACTGTAGGCCTACTGCCACAATATATATGCATGCTGCTAAATTCGTTGGGGTGCTTGTCCCCAACAATCGAGTCCGATAATACGTGGTCTATCACGCCCGAAGGCTCGCCCATAGATGTCAGGTCCTCTCCAGGACTGCTGAGGCATTCAACCATGCATGTCTGACAAATGTGTCCTACAGAGGAGCAGGCCCAGCCACTTGCTTTAGCAAGGGAAAGCCTGTAGACGGAATGTGCCTAGGACCTGAGCCCAGGTCCTCGGCAAAGGTGGGTATTTATCTTTCCATGTCGCATACAGTCTCTCTCAATGCTCAGGTGCACTCTAGAGAAGCCGATGCTGGATCGCCTCGTGAAGGGCAGGGCGTCAACCCGCAGGCAATATTCGTAAGTTGCTTCTTTGACTCAAGCCATACTGGCGCGTCCAGCTGAAAGGGTCCAATCTTTTCAAGGCCAAACGCCTTGCTTTGCACGTCCGTAAGTGATTCGAATTAATATTGATGGGGTTTGCTCGAGCACTGAGTGCTTGCTTTGGCTTCAGGTGCTCAAGTGCACTTTGTGCACTGTAATCACAAGAATGCCATCTGAACAGAGTGCTTAGCTTGTCGCACCCAACTCCAAAATCAAAAAATCAAGCTGGCCCACAACTATTCCCCACTTCAATTGTGTGTCTGAGAATCTCCCAAGACACAAATGCTGGGTTTGAGGAACCTTAGCCTCAGAGAGCATGGACGACATTGTGCAGTCTATGCCAATGTCATTTGAGTATCCAGCTGCAGCCACTTTGCCTTAGAGAGCAAGGACCGAGGTTGTGCAGGCTATACCATTGTAAATCAAAGTCCCAAGTATGGGAACAAACTGCCCAGTGATGAGCTGCAACACCAAGGGCACCCAAAACGCATCAGATCTCACTTACTAGCAGGTGTATTCAAGGAACCCTGAATATGCTACAAATTCAATTGTGCATATTGTGAGGACAGATAAAAGCTTCAAGTCTTCAGAAGTTGAGGAGGTTGTGAGCACTCGCTCACAGGTTGTTGATAATCACCTTAATGGCCTCCTGAGAGGCAATCCCCCCAACAACTGCCGCAGGGCAGTGCAACTCGCTTGCACCAAAGCGGCAGATCTCACTGATTAAGTCCTCAGGCAGAGTAGAAGAGCTGGCGCCCAGCTCTGTCAGCAGGCCCATAGCCACAGCTTTCAATCTTGAGACGTCCTCTTCTTCATCGATTCTGTGGAAGACATGGTTGACATTTGTCATAGGGGCCAGCTCCTTGGTGGAGTGCCAATGTGAGTGAGCAGCCACAGCACACTCGAAAGTATGCAGTAAATTTTTTATAACTCAAAGTAGAATCAACGATCTGTTGTGCTTTATTGCACATAAGTGGCTAATTCATACCCGTCAAAAACGCCTGGGTAACGGTTGTATGTGGCAGCAAATTGTTCTGCAGCACGTAACAAGACGTAGAGCGCTGCATTGCTGGGTCACGTACGCACACTGAGCAGTTAGAGGCTACAGAGTGCACAAGAAAGCCATGTGAGCCGCTGAAGATAAAAACTGCAGGTGATAATTGTCTAGTCACTACAGCAGTTAGTATAATCTGCATGTATCATCTGCATTGACAGACTTGCTGGCCAGTCACAACTTGTGGGTGTAACATACTTGCTGTCCTCAACAGCCAACAGCCTTTGTAACTCCAGCCCATTGCGATTGCTGTACTCCTCCGCTAAGGTCTTCCATCGCAGTACCTGCCAACCTCAGCTACCTGGTTATTACAGCGTCCACAATACTTGCAATTTGATATTTCGACAAAAAGTCCGCTCCGGCATAGCTAAGTTCTACAACACCTTTCGAGTAGCTTGCGATTGCTTTCCTGCAGAAGCAAATAATCGAATGTCCAAGCAGGAAGATACCTTGATGTTACTGCAGTTCCTGCAGAACATCTTGATGCTGACACGGCTGATTGATTTCGGATCGCGCCCCACCTTGTTGAGAACGGCATGCACGTACTTCTCCACCTTTGTAACGTCTGCTTCTGCTTTGCTCTGATATATCTGCTGCAGGCCAATATAGTACCTGCGCTAACCACCACACCACAGAGAGCACTCGTCAGCAGCCCACTTAAAATAGAAGCCATCGTACTTCAGTCACAATCCTCACTTTGGTCTCCCAACATGCTCGGAGCAGATGGCTACATGCGGCAGTCCCACATTGTAATTTAAGCCCACTTCTCATCACCATGAAGTTGGCAAGGCGGCTCACTCAGACAGAGAATGCATGTCAGGTATGGCCCCGTTCAGAGGAAGCTGGCCTTTCCCATCATGCTTCATGAATTCCTGTATAACAGTGGTCCAAATTAGGGGTGGTCAATCTGTCACCTGGTACAATACATATCTGCAACTTAATACTGAACATCTGTCACATGCTCAGGCCTACTTAGTGCAAAATGCAAACCTTGAGAGCAGCCACGAGAATCCAAAAATCAGCAGAGCAGGCATTGACATCAGCCGCTTTGTCACTGACTACAGCTTCAACATCGAACACTGCAAGAAAGAGCCACTTGCAAATTAGCAGACCACCACATACTGTGAGCAAATCAAGTTAACAAAATGCCAAACCCCATGTTTTGCACATCTATGACAAGTCACAACTAGGCATTGTGTCAGCGTACCACTGCTAGGAGGTGACCAAATCCTGTACGCTGCTGCTGAAGCTTCTTTGTAATTGTCCTCATCGTCACTGCGCATCCTTGCTGATATGCTAGCCTGCATAACAACAAGGGTGACTTAACATCTGACACTAAATGTCCAAATCACCTTCTGCCACCTTCAGCTTTGGCGTTCGTATAACATCTCAACTTCCAGAGTATTGCTGCGATGTACCTTGAAAGCTGACCTCTCTTGCGAAGTTGAGGGCAAGGAACCATTGTGAGTTGCACGCCAGTCTTTGGCAATACGCAGAAGAAGAACGGCATAAGGGATGTGCTTGTGTATGAGGGAGTCGCTCGTGTCCAGGTCAAAGGTAGCTGCGTATCTGCCATTGTGCAGCACAACTGCCAATGATGCTACGCATGAAGTCGGATGCATGTCATAGTAACTTGCGCTGCAATAGCTGACACCTCATGCACTGCAATGTAGTCTTTATAACATAGCTATGTACAACCAGAGTTAGCAGGAATTATATACTTTTACACTATAACCTGCATTTCAGAGTCTGCTTCTTATAAAGAGAAGACCTAAGCTTATTGCATAAGATCATAAGCACCAGGAGCAGTATCCTGCCGGAAGTACGTACACAACGGAAGTCTGTCCATGCGCATCCTAGTTACATCACAGTCAAAGTGTCAAGGCGAGGAGATTGATCACACTGCTTCAGTTCTGGCCAGGGCGCATGTAGCCGGAGGTCATCCACGACATTGTCAGGCTTTGCTTCGATGACTTGGTGTTCCTGCAGACAGCAAGCCTCAGCTGCCTCAGTCAGGACTGCGCAAAACAGATGGGGTAATGCCCACGCACATGAACATGCAGCTGTTAATCATGACCCTCAACCTGAAACCCTGTAGACCCTGATCCTAATCCTATTTCCTGGTTTCCAGCTTCCTGCAACTAGCAAATAGGCAAGAGAGTATACAGTCATACTTGTGTCTGCTGACCCGCATGGTCACAGGGCATTGGCAATGTAGCTCACAAACCCTACATCCTCTTCCACTGGTAACAACCCTAGACCTTGCTCTTAGTTAGTGCAGGAGCAGAAAAAGGTGGCCAGCAACATTGCACATTAGCGAACCAGGAGTACCTGTGAGCTTATCCGGATGAGGCCAGCCAAACCATAGCACCTTGCCACAAGTAGGCAGACCCCGTGTGCTCGGCATATTGCATCCAGCTTGACAAGGGATGACTCCCCAATCTGGACAATATAGAACAATACAATCAATAGCTCGCTTTCTGACGAGCACAGGAGCTGTGTTAACCCTTGGTTACAATCATCTGCCGGTTACTGCGAGGCACACAATATAAGAGGCAAGCATGCAATCACATTTGCTCTTCGGCCTTTGCCAAAGAGCGAGAAGGAAGCAAACCTGAGTCGCTATGACCAAAGAAAAGTCGGCAAAGAATGAGGGGTTGCTCTCTATCAGTGCCTCCGGGTACTCCTCCACAAACTTGGCCTCGACGGACTCGTTCAGCTCCTGAAGCAGCGCCGAGACGCACTTAGCCCTTGACTGGTGCAGGTTGCTCGAATCAACTGCATGACGGCAGGATAAGAAAGTCAGCATGAAGTCAGACCACGACGGCATGGCTTCATGTGTATATGACCAGAGCTCAAGCCAAGCAAGGCCTCAACAGTCCCTGTGTTATGGAAACAGGGTCGCCCATGATAACTTTGGGAATGCAGCTTAGGGTTTAGATTAAGGACAAAGGCTTGGCCCTGTCAAGCTCCATGGAACTTGGGAACAACAAGACGATACATATCCTGGGCTCCAAGATCTCTAGCATGACATCTGTAAGAAGACCTTGTTGACCTTGTCGTAGCCATGACGAGACAGAGCTAGTCAAGGCTTAACCAATATCGACTTAGCGCGTAACTGAAGCGGCACCTAGATAGTTGTTGCCCAGGTCCGCTTCCTCCACCTGCGCACCGTCGACGACCGTGAAAGAGCCGATGCCCCCGAGGACCAGGTTCTTCAGAGCCTCAGAGCCGGTCGGGCCGCAGTTGAGCAGGCACACTCTGGCGCTCTCCAGCGCCCGCTGGCCGTGCTCGCCCCAGATCCTGCGCGGCACGACATAGAATCGAACCCCTGCCAGTCAAAATGGAGGCAGGATAGGAGCAGAGCATGAATTATCTTGAGGCTTAAGACTTATTTGCTCCCTCTGCGGCTGTCGCTTTGACGTTCAAGAGACAATCTACAGAAGACGACGTGCCACCTAGCTGCAGCGGACAACCTCTTGACGAGCTTTGTGACGAGAAAGCGCCGGGCCGAGCGTGCACCTGAGCTGCCGGTCGTACTTCTGCTGCTTCTGAGCCATGGCAGGCGGCGGACCGGCTGCAGCGGCGTCGGCGCTGCGGTCCCGGCGCCCGCGCCACACCGCATGCCCAGCCCAGCCGGAGCCGAGGCCGGGGCCGACAGCCGGAGCTCGAGCTGCCGATGGCCCACGCTTGCCGCTCAGGCCCGGCCTGGCTGCCGCGCCAGCTCATGTCCGCGCATCCTCGGGAGCTGCGCCGTGAGCGGCACCGGGGCAGAATGTGCGGCGGCGGCGGCGCGGCGGCGGCGGCGGTGGCTGCGGCGGCTGCGGCAGGGGCGGCGGCAGCGGAGGTGGCGGAGGATGTGCAGATGGAGGATGCAACAGCCCCTGAAGCAGAGGCAGAGCAAGGAGCCAGGGCGCCTGCCCATCACAATGCCTCTGCTGCGCAGCAAGCCAGGATGCGTGAGACTTTGTCGGAGTCCAACAGGTTGCATGGTAACGAGGGGGAGGAGAGTGGTGAGGTGGTGGATGTCAATGGGGCGTCGACAATAGGTGTAGCCGATATCCAGGACGACATGTGGTGGATGGGCAGCGACACGCCCTTGGTCCAACCGGACGCTGCNGCTTCCGTCAGGGCGACGTCTTTCCGCCTGCTAGCTACTCAGACTTGCATCTACTGACGAGAGGTTACTGAGAGTTCGCTTACTGCTGTCTCAGTCCTTAGCACTCCGACTCCTTCAGACCTTGTCCATTCTTTTGGGCTGGCCTCTCCCAGCCACCAGTTAATCTGGCCGCGCTTGCTCTCACATGGCTTTGGACATTGTCTTGGACAATCTTGGGCTGGCTTTGCCAGCCCCTCATCTCTACGGGCGCGCACTTCTCTCACAGCCATCGCCCTTGCTGGGAATGAGCTGTTTCATTTCAGATTGCAAAAGAAGGCGGATGGCCGTGAGTGGCGAACCCAAGAAATATTGGAATGAATGACATGAACAAGGTCTCGGAATGGCAAATCGGCGACAATACGAATTCCTTTTAGCGAGAGCTGCATTTCCTCATGGACTTGATCAGAGGCCGACTGTCCTCCGCTACAGCAGGAGCTGCCTGCCCCAGGAACGCCGCCGCCGCCGCCGCCGCCGCCGCCGCCGCCCGCTTCGGGCGCGCCGCAAGGCCCCTCTGCCACATGGTCCCGCGCCCGCGGCGGCGGCGTCGGCGGCGGCGGCGGCGGCGGCGGCGTCGGGAGCGGCTGCGCAATTCGACGCGGCAGCATGTCGCGGCGGGCTGCCGAGGAAGCGTTGCCGGACTACTTTGTGCGCCAGCGCTTAGGATGCGGTTCCTTCGGCCGCGTGTTCCTCATGGAGCACCGGCTCACGAACGCCAAGCTTGCGATCAAGGTAATGCCCGTTCCATTGACGGTTGCTCCGCCTGGCACTGCCGCGCTCCTGCCGCAGGCAGGGTGCCGAGGTAGCTTGGCTTATGAAGACAGCTCATTTCATGCAGCTGATCAAAAGGACGATCCAGATTCTGAGACAGATATATAGTGGTAGATATACAAATGCGTGCAAAGGTAGTCTCGACGATGATTTTTCAGCAAGAGTTGCCTTGTGAAGACACGTACAGAAGGCAAGGCATGACGAGGCATACCTTTGCCTGCGCCGTCAGACAATCTTTCGCATGTTTTTTACAGACTCTCAATAAGGAGAGGATCTCGCAGCAGAACATGAATGGACGTGTTCGTCGAGAAATTAGCATCCTCCTGCAGATCAGGCACCCCAATGTCATCCGACTGTATAATGTTCTCGAGACTTCCAGGTAGAATGCCCGCCATACAGAGGTCTTCTTGCAGTCTCTCTATTTAATGTTGTCGTTTCATTGGTGGTATAGCTAGCTGCGGCAGAAAAGATATCGTAGATTTCATTAGACTGTGCATTTCTCAACGGTTCAGCTTTGCTAATGTAACAAGTATCAACAGGCCAGGCTGCTTGGCAGCCCTGCATCCTGCTTGTGAGTTGTCTACTTGTTCTGACATCCGCCACATTTACTTGTCCAGGTACATCCTGCTAGTCATGGAGTATGCTCGCAATGGTGAGCTGTACTATTGCATTGTCGAACATGGCCTAACAGAGGCAGAAGCTCGACGAGTGTTTCAACAGCTCATCGCTGGTGTAGAGTGCTGTCATCGGCGCATGATTGTACATAGGGATCTCAAAGTATATCTCGACTTAAACCTTTGGCCTGCTGTCATCATGTCATTGAGATGCTGTTATGGGAGCAAGCCGGCTGCTAGGCATGACCATTGCAACAATTAAATCTAGGATTAGAAGTTGTTCGATAGAAGAATCAAAGAGGCCTGTGTTGGCCTGCTCTGAGTCTTGCGTGTGTAGTTCTAGCTTCAGTCCTGGCTTATGTCCTAGCTCATGTGCTGCGCAAGATAATAACAGCTAGATGTGAAAGAGTCATCTATGTAGTTATTGTAAGCATTCATCCATCCACAAGTATGATTGAGCTTGGCAATCAACAGAGCAGTATTTTGCACCGTCGTTTGCAGCCAGAAAACATCTTACTTGACGAGTTCAACACGGTGAAGATCATAGACTTTGGCCTCGGGAACTTCATGAGTGAAGGACAGTTTCTGAAAACGAGCTGCGGCAGCCCCAACTATGCTGCTCCGGAAGTCATCTCTGGCCAGCACTACTGTGGAACCGAAGTTGACATCTGGAGCTGTGGAGTTGTGCTCTATACCCTTCTCCAGGGACGCTTGCCTTTTGACGAGCCAAGCCACATAGCCTTGTACCAGAGAATCAGGACAGCAGGTCAGTGAAGTCAAAGATGTAGCATGAGCTTTAAATCAGAAGGTGCTTATTGCTACAAGAAGATCAACGGTGACAATCAATCATTATGTTGTCTCTGCTATTTGTGTCCACTTTGCACTATGAGAAATCTTGCAGTGCAGTCAGTTGAGAATATGCCTGTTGGATGTCTTGCAGCTTATCTGAGACCCACAAGGATATCAGGTGCTGCAGAAGATCTGCTCTCCATCATTTTAGTTGCTGATCCTACACAGAGAGCCACCATAAGGGAGATAAGGAGGCACCCCTGGTTCCTGCCTTGGTTCTTTCCGTCAGATCTTCTTAGTGAGACTGGACCTTCAAGGACTCCCAACTCGTGCTCCATTGCTAACTCGCAGATGGTATACAATTACAGGCCTCCTGAGCTCTATGACAGTCTTGCTGGGCAGCCAGCTGCACCGCCAGGTATCAGCGACAGGTTTGCGTGGGATGACAGGGCTCTGGACCAGAGCAGGAGTAGTGGACGGGAGACAGCTAGCACGAGCGGCAGGTCATGGTCGGAGAGTGGCCAACTGGAGCAGCGCGTGCAAGCTAGGGATTGCTGGTATCCTGGCTTCCCCATGAGCACATTGCCAGAGTGGTGGAAGAATATGCAGAGGGTATGTCAGGCGCTGCAGCAGATAGGCGTGAAGTGGAAGCAGCTCGGTCCATACTCCTTGCGCTGCTGGAAAATGGTCGAATCCCCTGCCCGCAACCAGGAGCACTCCAGCCACGAGCAGTGCAATTGTCAACCCTCTACTACAGCCTGCTACCATGATCCGCATGCTGTGCTGCTTCCAATGCAACTGCGGTTCAACATTCAGATTTTTGTTCAACAGGAGGGCCAGTGGGTGCTCGACCTTCGGCAGCTGGGAGACGCGTCTGTCATGCCATTGTTTGACGTCTTCGCTGACCTGCATGCTGTGATTCATACAGATCCGCCTGCGGATGTCCTAATGGAGCTGCCTGCCACAGTCCAGAATGGCTTCCCACCGTGACCTGCGATGAAGGCAGGCTTTCCTGCCTTCCCATTCATTCATTCTTTTATTCAAGTGCGCAGCCAAACTCAAGCTGCCCACCGTTGACCTTGCAAGGCCACAATCAAGCAGCCTTAGCCACTCCGACTCTGTCGCTCAAGCAAGATCGCCTGCTGGGTCGTCAGTCAAGGTGCTACAAGTCGTCAGCTTCTGATCAGCATCAGCGCAGCATCTGGACTTCAGATGTTCCCAAGCGCAACCTGCGGCAGGAGCCGCTCTTGCTGACCTCCGTACAGTGGAGCACTCTGACATGCTGCTACAACTCGCGACTCCAAATCCGATCTTGGCTTGATACAATCACCACTGCTTGTTCTTGCATTTGAAGACGGTTTTGCAGAGGTGCAGTTTGTGTAGATGGACGCCAAGATGACGCGACGCCAGACTGAAAGCCATTTGGTCAGACACGCGTGCCCTCGTTACGACGCTCCTTCCACATGTACCTCGGTTTCGCTTAGCCAAATGTCGGTTAGCCGATAACTGACAGCAATTTAGTGCGATTCCATTCAAGGACTTAACCTGACAGCCCACTTAATCAAGAACACAGAGTGTCCCAGCCCAGAGCCTCGCCGCTCCGGACTTCGCGGCGGGTCTCGCGGCGGGGCCTGCGGCGGGCCTCGCGGCGGCGCCCGCCTCGCGTTGCCCGCGGACCGCAGCCGGCNCAAACAGGGCAAGACTTTCATCTTAGATCCTTTTAAAACGAATGAGGACTTGTGCAGTACCTGTATCTGAAGCTGGTCAGCCACATGGGTCTTGGCCCAAAATCCCTGATCTGCCCCTTGACGTCAACGCAGAAGTAATACACTCACCAAGCTTGCTGTCCTCACCAGAGCCGCCGCCATTGCCTCGTCCCGCTTTCCGCTTGCGCCTGAGCGCGTGGAGGTGGCCACCGCCACCGCAACAGTGGCTGCTGCCGCAGCATTCGTGGCAAGCTTCCAGCTGCCGCCGCTAGCGCCGCCGGCGCCGCCGACCTTGGCCTTGCCCTTGACAAGCTCTTCGACGTCGACCTTTGCAGGTGAGGCGGCACTGACGGTCCGGCTCTTGGACAGGACCCTCGCTGCTGGCATCGCTCCTCCGGGCTTGCTATTCCGAGGAGCGGTCTTATCCCTGCCTCCAGACCCGGCCGCCGCCGCTGCCGCCGCCGCCGCCGCCGCCGCCGCGGCTCTCGGGCCACCATGAGCCAACGTCCACATCTCATCTCGTCGCAGGCCGTGGCGGCCGCCAAGGGCATGGTCGACAACCTTGACCTGGACGGAGAGCCCGGCAGCCGTCCTGCAGGCGGCGGAGCAGAGCCCGCCGATGGCGGCGGCGCCGCCGGAGGAGGCGCGGAGCCTGCGCTGCCGCCGAGCGAGGAGGACCGGAAGCGCCTCACGGCGCTGGACCGCCTGGACGACGCCAGCAAGGACACAATGCTCGGCCAGGTGGGCGCTGCCCACCATCTACAGCTGTGGCGCCTGACCATACTGTAATGCAGACTCAATTAGTGATACGGGTTTGAGCTAAGTGAGAGTTAAGGAGGCAGAAGCTATTATCATCCTGCCCATGCCAGTAAATGACAGCAGCATTTGCATTAGAGTAAAAGTCTGTATAATTGCTTGCAGCTCTGACATTAGCAGTTGGGGCCTAATGCAGCGCGGCGGCGCACTGTGCAGGGCCTGAAAGCCGTCGACGAATCCGTCGAGAGCCTCGCCCACGGCGCCCTGACTGCGCTCAACAGCGCCTGGAAGGGCAGCGTGACTTTCGTGCATAAGTGAGACCCCTTCTCTTGCATCGCTTAGCGTGATGATACTAATGTACCTCCCAGACATTTAAGTAGTTGGAATATAGTATCAGTCAGAGCGTTCTAGAGGCATCGACCTCGCTATGTATGCCAGCTGGACGTGGCTCAGATAGCCTTAGACCGCTGGGTTTTGCGCAAGCTGTCCAGGGCCCAGCACTCAGCAGAAGCACTGGCGCACACGATCCAGGAGGGCAACCTGTCGAGTACGGCGGCGGAGCTCGCTCCTGGGCTTGTGCAGGTTTGCCTTCTTTATGTGGTTAAGAGCGAGGAGCAATGCTTAATAGCTGCGCAGATTGGCCCACCATGTTGGACGTGTCAGCGTGTCTCAGCGGCTGCCATGGCTGACGGGCTTGCCAAGACGACAAGACTGACATCCCGAGGTTGTGTCTCGCAAGCAGAGTGGCAAGGGCTTGGCGTCCAAAGGCATGCAGCTGCTGGAGTTTGTTGGCAAGGAGACGCTGGACATCCTCGCGCAGGAGACGGGCATCATTCTCGAGGAGGACGATGAGCAAGCCAACGCGGATCGTGCCGGGGAGGTGGAACGTTTTGCAGAGGAGGTGTCGTTCGACCGCTGCTTCTACATCTATGGCGGGCCCGAGCACCTTGAAGTAAGTGTCGTATGTGCCCCGCAAAGTACTCGGACATTATTGAATCGCACTTACTTAATGTACATTGCCTGCACTTGTCTCGTTTGCTCCAATGTGTCTAGCGTTCCTCTGCTGATGGGGAAGACGACGTCGTGCAAGCAGGAGCTGGAGGCGCTGGCCAACCACTACATGCTCCTGTGCAGCAGAGCGCAGGCTAAGATGGCAGACGAGGAGCGGCGCACGTTCGACGAGGCCTTCAAGCACCTGCAGCACACGCTCACGCTCGGGCAGGATGAGGAGATGGCGGGCGCAGGGGAAGACGACCAGGCCAAGGGCAAGGCCAAGGAGGAGGCCAGCAACGTTGTCGGTGGCACTGATGTGCGGGCTCTCCGGGACGCCAGCATCAGCAGGGCTGCGGAGATGGCTAGCAGGTCGGTTGCGGGAGTTTTTGCTGCCGTTGTGGTTGACAGACGGCAACCAGAAACATGTAGTCCACACGTCCGCTTCAGTGCTGCCACTCCGAAGCGATTGTTGCAGCAGCTGAGCAATCGTACAGATAGCACCACTACTGACATGGGTTCCCTCTTCCAGCTTTGCGGCAAGCTTGCCGGGCACGGCTGCGCCAGAGGTCGTGAACCGGACGCTGGAGCGGCTAGAAGCACTCCGGGCTGAGGGTGTACATGTGAGTACTTTGCTCTAACTATCCTCTATTGGCCTATATTTAGCACCACTATTTGAGGTCAGTAATGGGCCTGGCAAAGCGACGTAGAGATGATATCATAATGTGAAGGGTTGACACAGTTTCCATGTCTTCCATGCAGAGGCTGTCCGAGCTGTGCTCGCTGTGCCTGCTGCAACTCCTGCAGCTCGGCAACACGATGCTGGCCACAGCGGACGGGGCAGACGGTGCCGACAAAGCCAGCCATGCCGGCGAGGAGGCCGACAAGGGTAGTGCGAGTACCAGCGCCTCTGCAAGGAGCAACTGGGCTGAGGAAGTTATTGCAAAAGGCAAGACCGTGCAGGCGCGGGCGCAGGCCATGACGGACGACATCGAGGCCGTGCTAGATGGCTACCTCACAGGTAAGATGGTCACTGAAACTAATCTAGGGCTGTCTGATGTTCACCAGCCGTAGGCAATTCTCTTTATCTGATGCGGTCACTGATGGCATCCAGGAGAAGCCCCAGGAGAAGCCTGAGTGTCCTAGGGGTCCAGGTCTGCACTGGTAGTACGGCTGAAAGTGGCTTGCAGCAGTGGCCCACAGCACATGTTTGGCTCCAAATCATCAATCAGGCTCAGGTTTTCCTTCCAGTTCTGTTTGCAGGAATCAGCGACGTTGCAGAAGCCTGCAGGGCGGCCACTGGCGAGGTGGAGGCCGGTGGCAAGGACAGCCCTGCCAGGGTCCAGGAGCAGCAGGCATCTATCAGCGCCAGCCTGGAGAGCGACGGAAGCACGGCCATCAGTCGCATTCAGGACGGCCTGCAGAAACTCGCACACTTTGTGCTGGCTACGGGCATCAAGGGGGCCGAGGCTATGGAAAACGACAGTAAAGCTATCTAAAACTAAGTATAAGAAGGATTATAGCCTCAGACAGGACTCTGGTCTTGGCTGCTGCACCTGTTGCCATGGCTACATTCTAGCGTCCACACTTTTAGCCTAAATGTTATCCCTAAGCCCTAAGTCGGCTGGTACTCGCACTCTCCACAGCCTCGAGAGAGGATGATGTCATTCATTCCCTACCGTCTGAGGTTGATGTACAGTTTTGCTAACCCAAGTGGCCAGCTGCGTGCTTATTGCTCCTCAAGCTCTTGCATCAGCACTGCAGTGATATTTAGACACTACGCCACCATGTCTTCCATAAGAGCAGCGAAGCTAGCTTGCTTATTGCCGACATACACAGTGGTCCCAGGACATCGTTGACGGCTTCCAAGCTGTGGCTGCCATCAGGAGCTCTTTTACTGGGCACAATGGTGACGGAAGCCCAGCAGTACAGCCGCATGATTTCAGAGACCATAGTGGTGGCTTTCGAAGTCTCCGCTTGTTGAACACGAACAGATGTACAGGTTCTTTTCGATGTAGGAATGTCTCAGGACCTTTCCAGGGTTGCATTTGCTCTGACAACAGTGACATAGAGGCAAGTGGCTTGCCTCCACCTCCATGACATGATCTCCGACAGCCGACTGAAGGAGGCCAATGACTTGCTTGCAACTCTCTGACTTGCTCCGTCTGAAACCATCTCGTTCATTTTGATTTAGACGTGACCTTATTTCCTTGGGCAGTCTGTCTACGCCTCTACATGCCAACGTTCAAACATCAGCCCTGCCAAAAGCCAACGCCTGACGTCAAGCTGCTGACTGAGGATCTGGCCCTGCGTGTCCTCTCGCAGCCATCGCTTCTTTGGGAGAGCTGCTTCGCACACAGACCCTCCTTCTGGCCAAGCCTGGGTGTTTCGTGATCTTTGCGCCCTCCGGCCAACTCGGATTCTGGGGCTGCACACACTAAGGGATAATGAGCACCCTGTGGCCACTTGAGTCGCTGTGTGCCTTGGAATCTTCTTTCACTCGAGGATATTAGTGCCCCCGTTAGCTAACTCATTACCACCGTTACCAGGGCTTTTGTAAGGCTAGAATTGGCCTCTCTTTCAATTTCATGCGCACCGCGCGCCTTCTCTCTGGCCCCTCGAATTCTGTTCGACCTTTCCTCTGGGCTTGCCGATCACAACCATCGCCCTCTACTGGAAGCGGAAGAGTCTTTCCCCTTGTGAATTCCTCTCACGGCCATCCCCCTCTACTGGAGAGAAGGCGCGCGGTGCGCATGACATTGACAGTGAGGCCAATTCTAGCCTTGCAAATGTCCTGTTACGGGGTAATGAGCCAGCTAAGGGGGACACCAACATCCCCGAGTGAGCACATGCATATCTGACAAGCTAAGCTGAAGAGCCAAACCACCACCACGGAAGCCATTAGCCTGGGCTAATGCACTCCCAGCACGCTGGTCTATAGGGTATCGCAAGTGCCTGAGAGCGCTGTAGACTCAACGATAGCCGCATGCAATAGCATGCAACGATG
Organism: Spirogloea muscicola; assembly: GCA_009602725.1. Classification (NCBI taxonomy): domain Eukaryota; kingdom Viridiplantae; phylum Streptophyta; class Zygnematophyceae; order Spirogloeales; family Spirogloeaceae; genus Spirogloea; species Spirogloea muscicola. Next base: position 243,669 of record WELB01000086.1, on the reverse strand, counting down.
GCTTGCGGGACGCTAGAATGCCCTAAGCTACCCGCCCGACTACGTCGGCGGGCATCGACAAGCAGAGCCAGGCGTTGGAGGAGGGAAGACCACTTCGTTCCGGAGCCGCCGTATGTGTCCATGGCGCATGGGAAGAAGTACTGGAAGTGTCTTCCTCTCACAGCGTACTTGCTCTCTTAGACATTATTGCCGTACACTGAAGGAGCTGTTCCCTCATAGGGGGATTAGGGCGCGGATTAGGGCGCGGGTGCGGTGAGGAAGCACCCATGGCCTCGTATCTAGGGCTGACGGCCACGTGTCGGCGGCGGGCATCTCTTCGGCACTGCCCGCGCAGTGAGGGCAGCCTTGAAAGTCCACAGCCAGGGCTACCCGGATCGCGCGGTCTGCGCTCAAACGTACTTAGCGCTGAAATCCTGTACCAAGTACCCTTGCAGCAGGGTCCATCTGGTGGTAATAATTTTCAGACCTGCCCGCCCGTCCGGGCAGATGCGGACCCGGTCACGTGAGCCGCCGCTGACCTGCCCGGGACTGGCGGGCAGGGCCCAAGGGAGGCGCGGACCCCCCCCCCCCCC
>WELB01000086.1:205927-235858 GCA_009602725.1 Spirogloea muscicola | reverse complement strand
CTCTCTCTCTCTCTCTCTCTCTCCCTCTCTCTCTCTCCCTCCCTCCCCCCCTCCCCATTTCCGTCTCCACTCTCTTCCCGTGCTGGTCGCGCTCTGGCTATACATAGACAGGGGGAACCCGCTACCCGTTTCTCTGGCCTGCGGCTGTTCGATATCTAATCGCAGCCATCGCTCATCTACTGGAAGAGTCTTCCTTCCCAAACCCTCTGTCTCTCTGCGCTTCCTCCCTTCCTCCCTCCCTAGCCCCCCTCTTTTCCCCCCTTTCAATCCTATGGGCGCGCTCTTCCTCTCAATCCAGCTCTTCTCCAGCTCTTCTCCACTGTCAGAAGAAAAGAACTCCTTCCTTTTCTCTGCACCTCTCCTCCTCCTCGCCGTTTCTCCACCTCGCCGCCGCAAGTCAACCGCCAAGCCGTACCAGGCTCCTTGTAGGCCCGCGGCGCCGACCCGCCAGCCCCGTCGTGGGCCCCACTCTCCCCCAATGAGAGCAAGGGTTGAGCGAGAAGCAGGCTGTGTGAAAGTAACAGCTCCTCCATTGTTGGGCCGTCTGACTGTGAGAGGCCAGCCCAAGCTAGAGACTGAGCATCCGAGAAGGGTGAGGCCTGTGGAAAAAGAAGGAAAAGTACTAAGGCCAGGCCCGGACAAAAGACAAAGAGAAACTCGATTGACCAGCGGTGAGCCGTGTGGCTGCCGTGCAGAGCGCCGTATGGCTCGTGCCACCACCAGGTACTTTACTTTGTCGCCGCTCCTCTCGAAGCGGCCGTCTGCTGCAACCTCGCGCAGTCTAGCGTGCGCGGTTTCGGCTGTCGCGTTGGGGCTACCCCCAGGGCCGCGTCCACTGTGTCGGGCTAGCCGTTGCTACATGCTACATTATGCTACATGGCACTTGCTTAGTTGTGCTTCAGTGCTTTCCGGCAAGAGAGAGAGAAATGCTCGCCCAGAGAAGAAGAGGGGCTAGCAAAGCCAGCCCAGAAAAGCCAGCCCAGCAAGGGCGGGCGCGCGGCGCGCTTGAAATGGACGTGGGAAAGCCAAACCGAGCCCTTACGCGTGACAGAGAATGCCAACAATTCACATGACAGAAGAAAGTGGCTCATTCAAAGGGAAAGGGGTGAGGGTTGTGAAGAGCCATCCAGAAAAGACATTGACAAGGTCCAAAGGGGCCGGAAGAGCGCTTTCCCAAAGCTTCCCTGCAGGATAGGGAGGATGGCGTGCAACATGAAAAACATGGGTTGCCCAGTCAAGCCAATAAGTGTTGTTCAGGCAGAAACTAGTGGAAAACAACAAGGCTACATAAAAGAAAGCCCTAGCTAAGGTGGCTAAGGTCGCCAGTGGCGACGGCCATGCCTCCTCCAGAGTTGGAAGGTCCTGCGGCAGCAGGCACGGCTGGTCGGGCGCCTGAGGCTCTAGAACGTGGCCTTAACAATGTGTTGGCTTGAATTGGCCACCCTTTTAGTTCATGCGCACCGCGCGCCTTCTCCCTCTCTTCCAAATGGCCGAAAGGCGCCAACCTGCTACACAGCTATGCTGGAGGCCATGCTTGCGGCACATGGCTGCAGCAGTGACGGGCGACAGGGCGGGCTGCCGTCCGGCCACCGAGCGCAAGCAGGGCTTGCGGGGGCCCCATGGCTGCTCTCACCGTACGCGCAGAATGTGGCGGGGCCCCCCCGAGGAGGAGGCGCCCCAATGGCCACCCAGGCTGGTCGTGCGCAGCATGCCACGACCGCCATGTTGACGGACGGGCCCCACACGAGGCCGCCGGCGCGCCTGTCGCGACGCCGCGGTGCCGGCCTTCGCCGCCCGGGCACTCCGAAAGCCTACCGACAGTGCTGCTGGGGCAGGGAGGAAGTGTGGCGCCACGGTCGCCTTCCCCTCTCCGGCGCACCTTGGCGCGGCGGCCAGTGAGGGCCTCTCCTGGGGAGCGGCACCCATAGAAGATATAGAAATAAGACTTGTACAGCTTTTCTTGGAAGCTGTGTGATCTGGCTATTTCCAGCCCCTTTGGACCTCTGTCCATTTTCTCTTGGCTGGCCAGTCACAGCCCCCGCCCCAGAGATTGACTCTCCAAAGGCAGAAGGGCTCGCCCATTGAGGATAGGGGCTGGAAATAGCCAGTCCAGAAGGGGAGGGCCGCTCTCTAGCTTCTTAAGCAATGGCTGTGAGAGGCCAGCGCAAAGTAAAGAAGCTAGAGAAGTAAGCTCTTCGACGAAGAAGTGGCTCTCCCAATGGGGGCAAGGGCTGTGAGAAGCCAGCCCGAAAAGAATTGACAAGGTTCGAAGGGGCCAGACTACGAGCTAAGCAGCGACTGCGGGGCCTGAAGAGGCTATGGCAAAACGGGGGAGCGGGGGGTTCGAAGAGGGGCGAGGAACTGTGAAAGCCAGCCCCGAACAGGTTGACAAGGTCCGAAGCGGCCGGAAAGTTGCTGGAATCAATGAATGAAAGGAAGAAGTGGCTCTCCCAATGGGGGCAAGGGCTGTGAGAAGCCAGCCCGAAAAGAATTGACAAGGTTCGAAGGGGCCAAAGTACGAGCTAAGCAGCGACTGCGGGGCCTGAAGAGGCTATGGCAGAACGGGGGAGGATGGACCACTTAGTAGTTACGAGTGAGGAGCCTCACATCCGACAGACTAGCTGCCGGTAAACTATCCCCCTGACGAAAGCCGGAGGCCGCAGCGAGAGCACGGCCAGCACGCAGATGCAAGGCGTGGGCCATGGACCGCTGGAGGGAGACGGACAAGCGCATACGAGACACCTGAGCCCACGAGCCAGCGGCGTTGAAGTCAGCCGGCTCACCGCGCCTGCGGGACACAGCACGCCGTGCAAGCCTGGCCAACAGGTCGAGCCAGTGGGATCCGAGAGCCCCATGCACGTCCACAGCCAGGGGGACGAACTCGTCGGCAGCCGGGTGGTCGGCGTGTTTGGCCGCCTTGCTGCGAGCCGCCTTTGCCGCAGCGTGGCCAGCCCGCGAGGAAGACTCTTCCACAGACGAGGGCGATGGCTGTGATTGGGCCCAAAGGTGTGTACAAGCACCTCATAAAGACGCAATCATCACCCCGGGTCCACTTTCCCGTCAACTCCGAGTCACTCCGCCGCTAACGCACTTCAATTTAAGTCACGCTATGGGCGCCCCGGCGGTTGCCACGTGTACCTACAGGCGCCCCGGCGGGTGCCACGTGTCATGGCGGGAACCGCCACGTTGGCTTTGCACCGTCGGGGCGGGCGGTTGGGGCGAGGGCCCGGTTCCCGGTTGGAAACGGGAAGCACCCCCCCAACCACTTAACTTCGCAGAAATGACTTGCGTGTATTTAACTAATGGAAGGCCGAGTGGCCAAATACAACTGCAAGCACAACCGATGACGTACATTAACCACTGCATATTGATTCACTCAATCCCCACAAGTCAGCATATAGAGGTCGCCAATCGTTGCTTGGACACCAGATGGCAAATGAAAGCCCTTTGCAAAAGGTGATGGGAGTGCGTAATGAATGAGGGAGGCAGGGCCTGAGTGGCCAAGTACAGAGGGAAGCACAGTTGTACATCACCTGCTGCTAAGCTGACCCGCTCGAGGAGTTCACTTTGCAGGAGATAGAGCGGAAAGTAACAGCTCTTCCAATGTCAGGCGATGGCTGTGAGAGGCCAGCCCAAAAGAATGTACAAGGAGAAGGTGCGCGGTACGCTTGAGAGGGAGCCCAAGTCAGGCCAATACTGTATGCAGGCAAAAGCTGGTGCGAAGAATGGGGGCTGTACTTGAAGCGAAGCCCTATGCTGAAGGGGCTGAGGCAACAGTGCGGAAGCTGGCTGACAGAGGACAGGTACGTCACATTGGTAGGTGTGCTTGCCTTTGTACTACTCCGATTTGTCCCAGTCACTCATCAGAAGCTGTTCGCCTTACCATATCTTGTAATGACAGTTTCAAGCTCTATCAAAATGGGCTGTGAGCGGCCAGCGCAAGGTGATTGGAAGTTTTGGACCTTGTCAATTCTTTCTGGGCTGGCTTTTCACAGCCCCCGCCCCCTCTGGAAGAACTCACTTCTATCCAGCTGCTAGTACTTTCGACTTGCGGCTGCTTGATAGGGTCCACTGGCAGCTGTATCAATGGCTTTCCTAATTTTCCTGCTTGCTATCCGCCTTCCGTCTCTCCTGGTCATTCATTTGTGGTCTGGCCCTTTCGCTTTCACAGCCCCCTTTGGAAGAGCTTACTTGCTGTTGCAGCCCTCTCCCCCTCGAAAAGATCCACTTCTTCTTTCACAGCCATCGCCTTTTATCGGAGACGACCTTTCCTGCTTGCGGCTACTGACTAGGGGTCACTGAGGAGGCATCCTTAGAGGCCTGGATGCTTCTCGACTCCTCAGCACCTCGTCCATTCTTTTTGGGCTGGCTTTTCACAGCCCCGCCCACGTTGAAAGAGCTCACTTTCTTCTGCACCTCGTCCATGAGTGGGCTGGCAATCCACAGCCCCCACCACATTCAGAGCTGCCTCTTCTTCCTCTCAGCCAACCACGGCGACCACGACAGGGAAACCCGCTCCGGCGCTCGGCAGGCTGGGGCGGCGTGGCGCAGCGGCACAATAGTGAGCAACGATTTCTTCAGTTTCTGGCTAATGCCACAAGATTCCCACGGGATTCCAGCTAAATCAGTGTGACTCCTGGGCCGATTGCACTTGCAGGCCAGGCTGGCTGCTGCTCCTGGTCTCACAATGGTGATACTCTTCAGGCTGCAAGGTACTCTGGCTTTTGAAGCTGACTAGGGATGATTGAGCACCCAGTCGTGGTAGCCACTCACTTAGTTGTATGAAGTCGCGCTTTCTTTGTTCCCCCGCGGCCTCCTCGGGCCTTGTTCATTCGTCTGTGGGCTGGCCTTTCACCCCCATTGCCTCGGAAAATGTTTCTCCTGAAAGCGACCACAAGCAAGAATCTGGCACTGTGGCATCTCCCACCGGCCATACGTGAGCAGTCTGCAGCACGACCTGCAACTTCTTTACTGCCATGCATGTACAACGAGTCTGCTTGGGCATGCACGCACACCTCACTGACGATGCGAACCAGACCCATGAGACAGGCGTGGCCTCAAGCGGACAACGTTTACCCCTCCATCTTGGGCAAATCACACTTGAGTGGGGCCACTACTTTGGTGTACACTCTGGGCTCCTATTGATATTTACTTCTTGCTCACAGCCCGATGCCACTAACGCAGAGCATGTACTTGTCATGCGGCAATGCTTTGATCAGGCAGGCTGCCACCATCTCCTGTGTGACGCATTACTTGCAGTGCACTTTCAACTCCTCCGCTAGCTAGGGCATCTTATGTGATCTACATCACAGTGCTTGGTGCAGGAATGGCTAATTGGAATACGAGTTAGAGCTAGGCTGCTATTGCTATTTGTGTGTCCAATGATTGACCTGTCCTAATCAAGCTCCACTAGAGAGCGCGGCTGTGCGGTCTGTTTAGTCTCCATCTTGGCGAGTCCTGATAGTGCACTTCTTGACTGTGTGAAAGAGCCGCTGCTTCTCGTCTTTCCACTCCACGTCCTCAGCTGGCTGTTGCCCATCTTTACGGGACCGGCAGACTGCCCCCGTCTCAGCGTTCCAGACACAACCCAGCACAGCAGACACAAACAAGGTTCGAAATGAGCCCGATATGTCGGGGTCTTTTCTCAGGGAGCGCTATCATGGCCCACTGGACGCTATACAGGAGTTACCAGCCCAGTTCGCTGGTGTACCATGGTACAACATTCAGCAGAGCCCGACTGCCAGGAAGCCCAAATCCTTATGGCTCTTGTCCAGAATCAAGGCTGGCTCTTCGCGGCCACCGCTGCTTGTGGTCGTTCTTGAGATCCCTTCTTGTGATGTTCTTGTGATTCTTCGTCCCCTAGGCTTCATGGGGTTGAGGGAGTGGTCCTGTAGGTTGGGGACGCAAAACGTTGGCCCTCTGTGACGGACGTTGTCGCAGGTGCAAGCGAACAAGACGGCGCTCCCTGCAAAGAAGCGAAAAATGATGTAATTCACCAGACCTCAAAGTCACCCAGTGCTTGGCGAGACATAGGGCACCTAGCAAGGACTTCTTGGAGGACGCACACACAGCTGACAAGGATGGCTGCAACACAGAGGACTTAAAAGCACCCTCACCTTTAGATAGCTTGGAGCTGAAGTGTTAGCTCCGGCACTCAATGACTGTATCAGGCACTGAAGTCGTGGCAACAGATCACGTTGTTGGTGCCATCAATCACCAGCTGGGAGACATCAAACTGGGCGGAACCAATGTAGGCTGCACGCAGGAATTTCACACTTCACTCCTGCCTTATTGAGCTCCCTGGGTAATCTAGTCTCCATTGCTACTGAGGCGATGAAGTTTCAGCAATCTCAAGGAAGCACAGAGAGGGTTATGCAGGTCATAGATAAGGTATGAAGGTCTTAAATTTCTTAGACCGAAATGACAAATTGCGGACTCACCAGTGTGACCCCAGATGCTGTACCAGCTCTCCCCAGTGCCCACGTCCCAGACGCGCACGCTGCCATCACGGGACGCCGTCACCAGCTTGTCGCCGTCAAATTGAAGGCTCACAATTGGTGCCTGCGGCATTGAATGGCAACTATAAATTGACCCTGTCAGCTGACCCTGTCCATTACATGCAAGGTGAGCCTGACTGCAAGTCACATACTCAAATCTTGTAGATCCAAATATACAAGTGGAAGATCCTGGTGAGTATATGCTTGGTCTTTCAGGAAGCGGATTGTTGTCAAATTCACAGGGCTGGAGAAAAGTTGGTACTCTAACACAGGCCAAACTGCCCAGGCTTGTGCGAGCCACTGCCAAGCTATCAACATCTTTCACCCTACCGTGTGGCCTCTAAATACCACGAGGCAGTCGCCGCTCCTGGTGTCCCAGAGGCGCACAGTTGCATCCAGTGAGCCTGTGCAAAGCCTTGATTGCTCCTGGTCAAGCTGCACGCACCAACTAAGCTTGTGAGACCAGGAAGCAAACTCTTGCTAGATACATCGAAAATGACCCGAGCCTATAGCAACGGCCGAAGGAAGGACAGATCAGTCCTTGCCTGCAGAAGCAAGACTGTCGACTTGAATAGGAGTAGCTTACAGTGTCAGTACAAAGGATGACTCTAGTGGAAAATTCAAAGGTATTCATGCTCAACAGGGAATTGTGTAATAGAACTCTTGGGTTCTTGTGGTCATTGTGAATGGCACGTTGAAGTCATTTGGCAGGCGTGCACCTGCACGCAGACCACTGGAAGAGCGTGGCCTTGGAAAGTGCGAAGGAGCTTCTGGCCAGACAACGAGTAGATCACCACTGTGCCATTGGCCAAGCCAAGCGCCAGAGCTGGGCCGCTCTTGTGGAGGCAGCGCACCGGGTAGCCGACCTGCAGCGTGTAGAGGCACTCGCCAATGTCCGCCTGCCAGACCCTGCTACCCTTGAACACATCCTCATCAGCGAATGGAGCTCTTGGAGCCCATATCTCAAGTTCCACAACATGCTGGCATTGTGGTCGGTGACAATGAAGAAATGGCAGCTGCTACCTGTGAGCTAAAGGTGGAGCACAAGCACGGATGCCGTGCAAGTGCAGCGTGACACCCCAAGACCTTATCTAGCTGGCTGGACAAAGTGACCGAGGTCTTAACGGGCATCCTAGACGGGCAAGTCATTCCGTGAATCGCCCAAAGTATGCGTTACCTGACTGTGCCGTCCTCGGAGCTGCTGAAGACCAGGTTCCCATCCAGCTGCAGGCTGGTCACGCCCCTCGTGTGGCCACTGCCGCGCCACACATGCGTGTGCTGCAGTTAGTGACAAGAAAGTCGGAAGCACTCAGGTCAAGTAAGAATCACGGAGCAGGTGTTCTGTGAATACCAGATACTTGTGTCCACGATGTGTTCTAGATTCACACAAGCATAATTCAAGATACAGACTCCAGCGTGGTGACGAATGAAACATATGTGTCAACATCAGCTTCAGAGCACAAGCATGCACGCGACAAACATCTTGTTGCTTAGGACCAAGGCTTCAAGCAGCCCTTGAAGATTAGCACCTGAATGAGGTTCCTGCATCACTCCGACCATTGCTCCTTGTTGTGTCCCAGAGAAGGAACGCAGAAGCCTCAGAGCCTGCATAGGACACCTGACCTTAAAATAATCACTATTTCTTAAGATTGTTCTCCAGAGATTGTCAAAGGAGAGCACTACAGACTATGGAATCAAAGCAAGGATGTCTTACTTTTCTTTGCAGAATGCAGTCACAAGAGACCTACTTACTGAGATATAGTGTCAGACATGATCACATGGAGGTCAAGGTACAGCATAACAAGGAACAACTGCTCTGAGAGCTTGAGAGCCGCAGCCAGGCGAACCTGCAACCAGGCGGCTGCCATCAAAGTCGAGGGCCGTGATCTCAGAGCCATGGCCCTTGTAACGCCCGAGCTTTTGCCCCGTGGACAGGCTAAAGGTGAAGACTGTCCCGCCAAATGTGCCACACGCAACAACGTCCCCAGAGAAGCGCAGCTTCCTGACCCAGTCCCCCAGAGTCGCAGCCACCCTGAGTGATGAAGTGAAAGGATAGTATTACAGCGAGCCGGGGTTGCAACTTGGGCTCAAGAAGCACAAGTCTGTCTAAGTCTGTGCATCATGACTGTGATGGCTGCAACAAGCTGAAGACAAGACTCATGAGCAGGCACAGTGAAAGTGTTGACATTTCTCGATATTCTGAGCTGCTTAAGCTGCAGCTGCTTGACCTTCTATCAGTGCTCTTGGTGTTAGGGTACTTGGGTACTCATGGTATACATATGCAAAATCAAGCAGTCTCTTTGACCCAACTATACAACCCAGTCTACTTAAGAGCGTACAGAGGCGATATCTGATCTGCCAATTGATGTGCCAACCTGTGCCGGCAATTGCCCACTCGCCAATTACGCCGCGTCGCCTCAGCGTCCAGCCTTTCTTGGGCCTGCACCACTTGGATGCGCTGGGCGAGCACCTGCATGTCCGGCCCGCCATCTGGCTGGCCAGCCTGCAAAGGCAATTGCCTCTCAACATTACCGCCTGAAATACCAGATGCAGCCAAAAGAGGAACAAAAGGAGAATGCTGGCTTGAGAGATCCCATCTTATGTGAAGAAACCTGCAAACTTGGGGCTCCAGAATATCAGGAGCAATCTGAAGCTATCAGTCAGCAAGTATGTTACAGCAACTGTTGGGGACACTGGAGGCCATAGTTCCGCTTCTAGTTTCGCTTCTTGCTTTCATTTTATGGGTCGTCTGAGGGAGGGTACAGGTCGTTGTCAATAGAGTGTGCACACCTGAGCGCCGGCATCGCTCGAGCTGATAGGAGTAGCTTGATGGCGTCCGTCGCGAGGCCCGGGCGTCGCAGCTGGAGTGGCCGCCCCAGCAGGAGCCTCGTCGTCCTCGGCCTCCTCGCCCGTCTGCGATCCCGTGGCACCGTCGTCGCTGCTCCCGTTGCTGCCACCGGCGTTGGCGGCGCACCTAAAAGCTAAGTGCTCCAAGTTGGCGCATGGCTGCCGCCTTCGGCACTTGAGAGCCTGCGCCTACAACTCGCTCGACAAGCCACACAAGAGTAATGAATCGGACTGTGTATCAAGTGATGAAGTGGCCAAGTCCAAAGGCAAACACATGAGCAAGCTAATTGCTTGCGCCGCTCGTCCACGCTGAGCTTCGTTTGCAGCACGGCCAGCCATAGGCCATGGCACTCCGCCAATAACCTCGCCGACGTATGGCAGCGCCGGCCTGCAATGGCCGCCTTCTCCAGCCGTTCTTTTACGATCAGCAGCCGCATTCACTTCTTGATGCATACCCGGGCGAACGTCGTCGAGGGCCGGCATTTGTCATCAAAGCCTGCGCTCGCGGCGACCAGCAGAAGCTCCCGCTGCGCCGGCGCCCGGCCTGCCGCCGTCGTCGCCGGTCTGGCAATAGATTCAACGGCGGCGCGAGCTCCGGGGCAGCTCGTCCGGAGGCCAAGGCCGCCGCCGCCTCCACTGCCTGCGCCGCTCGACCAGGCCGTGATCATGGCGCAGCATGCAACGAGAGATCGATCAGTGAGTCGTGTTGGCTACAGGAGCTTTGTACATCCGCACCAGTGGGAAATAATGTCAAAGCCTGACCTTCGCAATGTGTGCGATTCCAAGACTTGCAGGTGATGGTGGCGAGGCCTGCAAGTGCTGATGTTGAGGTCGAGATGAGCAGAATCGTGAGTGGTTCCATCACATCAGTGAGGCTTTCACCTTGTTTGGCAATGGCCGAGCTCCCACAACCAGTGCAGGCTTTCTTTGATGAACGGAAATAGCTATCAGAACTTCCTCATCACCTACACCTTCTGCAATGTCTGTATGTTGACTAGCTGCTATTGATTGGCACTTCGAAGGTAAGCATTTTACAAAGTAAGCAAGGTCCAACTCTACCAAAACTCCAAAATCCTTCTGCAGTAGGCAAAGTATTCATTGTGCTGTTTGCCATGATCTTGGACTTGGCCAAGGAATGGCTCCAGAGCATCCCAGTAAGCGAACAAGCTTGACGTGGAAGAAGGTGCCTATGGAACCTCTGCACAACAGTGCCGTGCCATTGACCTCATGCTTACCGGAGCATTTCGAAATGGTCTCCTTTGAGCAACCTAGAGCTTATTGTCTGTCAAACTTATGGTGGCAATATCTCTGGAATTCGAAACCTAAATATTCTGTGAGTGTACAGGTGTGAGCGACTCAAAATAAGAGGGGAGAGTCAGGATTGATAGGCACGGAAGTCAGAACTTGCAGACAACAACTCGCTAGCGCCGACGAGGCCGGAATCGACGCTTGACGCGTAGCGGTCCTCGACGCCGTTGCCGGATACCAGCTTTCCGCGGATGCAGCATGTCCTGGATCATCTGTTCTGCCTGCCGTTCGTTCGTTGCCTGCCAAATTCTCAAATTGAAGGGTTCATTGAGCCTGTCAGGTGCTGCACAAGGCAAGTTCACATGAAATCCGGGTCTCTCTAAAGATGACGAACAGCAACAGCATGCTGCTGAATACAGTAATGTAAGAGTGATTCTTGGTTAGAGTGGACTTGTCCATACATTCCAAGGCTTGTTGCTCTATGTGATCAACCAACCAAAAATCAACATTGATTATTTGACTTCACTTCTACCAGCAACGCTGCAACTTACAGGTCTGCGAAATGGAAAGCGGAGCGTTCGGATTTCAATTCCTTCTCGAACTCGTATGTCCAGCCCATAACGATCTACGCCAACCATCCAAACTTCCTGCAAGCATGGAATATTTCACCACCTAAGGCACAGGGCAGCTTATGATGCAAGACAATGAGAGGAACTCATTTACAACGTGCTGCCTCTGCATGATCTATTCTGGTGCAAACCTTACTTGGTGCAAACATCCCAGTGCGATGATAAATGAAAGACAGCAGAGCAGAAATAAGAAGCCGACAATCAAGCGGCAGTAGCAGCATTTGTAAGTCAGGATCAGCTAAGGGTCTCTTGTACAGGAGGTATGTGAATGGATGCTGCAGGAGCTAATAATGGCTAGACATGCATAAAGAGGAAAGCTATTGGATGGAAGGGTCACTTATCAGCTCACCTCCACTTGCAAGTCCTTTTCTCTCAGGCAAAGGGCTGCCATCTCCCTGCGCTTGTGAGTATTGACTACCTCAGCAATAGAGCCCGAAGCATGGGCCATGAGGTCTGGTGATGCTGAACAAAAGTCTGCCACGTCGATTGTGTGCTGCCAAAGGAACGACACATAGAAGAAGCAGTCAGCACCAATACTCAAGTTGCTGGATCGTTCAGAAGGTAAGCCAGAACCACGAAGAGCAATACGAATGCGGACAATGTGCTACACTTGTGGGGGCAGTGAACAGCAGACGGAAGCCGCACCTGGATACCGGAAACGCTATCAAGCTGGATGGTCAGTATTTCAAGCTTGTAGAATGATGCTCCGACGCCCTCCCCGAACTCTTCCCAGATCTTGTCTCCATCTAGGTCCTCAGTCTCCGCCGCAAAGACAAACTCGCCCCCTTCCACAGCAAGCACCTTCCCCTTGTTGGAACGTAACAAATCCTCCAGGGACTTCTTCGCCGTTGCAGGCATCCAGGTGAAGGTTGCCGATCCATCTTCTCCCACATCAACCACATAGTCACCTTCCGGAACCTCGACCTCTACTTGTGAGGCTGACTTGGCAGTGTCAGCTGCGCTAGCTTCCCCAGATGAGCAAGCCTGATCCTCAACCTCGGAACAACTGCTTCTATCTGGTTGTTGCTGGTCAGTGCCCAAGCCTACGGCTTGCCTAGCCCTCTCGATCAAGCCCTTCACGCCAGACAACCCCTCCACTACCTCAGCAACTCCAGAGCTTTCTGCAGTGGACCCTTGCATTTTGTCTTCCTTTGGCCCTACTCCTAAGGCATTCCTCGTCCGCCTCCTCAGGTTCTCCCCAGGTGCCCAGCCCTTGCCTCGTTGAGCCCTGCCAGAGATCAACTCTCCCATCCAAACGCCGTTTCTGACGACGCCCTTTGGTGAGGTCCCCGCTTCCTCCTGCTCCATGTCACTGTTTGCTTGCCTATCAGAATCGTCACTGGGTGCCACCGAGCTGTTGGATGGCTTGGGGATGCTATCTGCCTCCTCCACATCAGAGGACTCCTCGTCATCTGTGTCGGGTGCAATGAATCTGTCGTCCCATAGCTCCCGGACATACTCCTCCTCATCAGCCGTGACCTTCCTGACGATGCCGCTGATGCTAAGGCGCAGACAGGGGTTGTCAATCTCCTTCGCATAGTCGTGTTCAGCGACCTGGTCAGCCAGTGCACCAAGTTAAAAACCTCCGATAATCATAATGTCGTCATGATATGTACTGCACCTTCTCATTTAGCAGATTGAGCTCATCTGCCATGTCTCATGTCTCTGTCTCATAAGGCATGCAAAGTCTCTAGGATGTCTTGCCTCTAGAGCACAGATGTCCTCCAAAAGCAAGAGAGAGTTGCTGGCCTACATGAGCAAGCCGCGTGGCAAATTCCATGGGATGCACCCAGTTTAATGTCTCAGGTCCTCCCCAACCACCAAGCGACCCCATGGCCTCTGGTGTGATGCTATCATAGAAGCTCTCCACCCCTCCTGGCAGCATGGCTTCCCACATCTACACCACAAATGTGAAGAAGGACAGTCCATGGCTTAGGACAACCATAGGACTTTCCCAAAGGAGGAAGCTTGAAGTCCCAACAGTATCAACACTAGTGGAAGCACGCCAGCATTCACAAGGCAAGTTGCAGCAGGAAGGACTACTCTGAGGAGACTGTTATTAAGTTGTACAAGAGTAATGCATGATGTAGTGCAACAGTTACCTCACTATCCTCATACAGAAGATTGCCACTGTCATCGTCATAATCACCAGATGAATCTGAATCAGAATCCTCGTCATCCACAACTTCGATCCACCCAACTCCGTCTACCTCCTCTATGAAGTCTGACATCATGACGTCGTCCCACTTGCCAAAATTTACAAGAAGCTGCTTGCGGCATGTAGACAGTTGTTAGGTCAGTTTGTGATCAAGATCCTCACTACACAAACAATCTTAGCAGTCTTGCGCGGTCTATTGCCGTGAATCCTCAAGGCATTATCACCATAACATGTGACAAAGAGCAAGTTGACGTCTGGTTGGCATGGTAGGAGATAGCCATGCAAAGCCTGATAATCAGCTTTAAATGAGTGCCTACAGTGCAGTTCTGGCTCGTTTCTAGATTGTGGAGAAACTCCTCGTCATCGTCCAGTTCAAAGAAGACATCTGCAGAAAAGCGAAGCTCTTATCAGTAAGGTAACACTCACAGCTGGAACAAGTAATTTTGAGCGACCTGTATCGCACAAGGAGTAAGGTCTGCACTGCACTGACCTCCATTGTCTGCAACCAAGAAGTTGACGTCCGTTCCCAGAACAGTAACATCCTCAGGCACCACTGAGTTGAAGATGATGCCTTCCGCATTCACCTGAGCATTTTCAGGCCAACCGTCAGCCGCTGCGTGCAATCAAAAAGCTGGCAGCTAGATCAACCACTTCACTGGTCATGCTTTTAGGCAGACCAACCACCAACTGGTAATGGCAGGTGCATGGACATGCCACTTACCTCAGCAATGGTACGGGCTAACTCTGCACTCGACAGTACATGCTCAGTTGCCCGGACTGCCTTGTTCCTCCTGTCCGGCTTAGAGAGCTCCTCGAGAGGATGATATCCCGAGGACTTGCGAGATTCGGCTCCGGACCTCGTTTCTGACAATTCAGCTCTGGCCCCCGTGCCTCTCCTTCTGTGCCAGTCCCAGGAGTTGTGGCTCTCTGGACGATGCACAAGGCGCCGAGGTAGCTCACACAAAAGGCTGCATGATGCCAATGGCTTGCAGCTCAGCAAGTGATGAAGCTTGTTGATCAGTCGACGAAAGCAACAGCACACTGGTCAGATGCCTGACCTCCGCTGGTCAAGCTAACAACCAAGGACGATTAACCTCTAAAAGTGAGCCTCTTCGCGTCGCTGCTGCCGCTGTGATGAGGCCACAGTGCGACTACTGTAACTCGATGTCTCGCAGCCAGCTATGGCTGCGACAGTGACTCTGCTTCTCCACGAAGACGGAGAGATGGCGAAGGTAACTTACGCGCAGGCTGCTCTGCCGGCGACCGTAGCGCGTCGACTGCTCGTGCAACCAGCCGAGGAGTCTGATCGGAGAGTCGCCGACGAAGAAGGGGGCGGATAGCCCCGTCTCAGCGGCAAGGCGCAGGCCTGGTGGACGGCGGCGCCGCCATGGCCTTCTTGCCGGCACGTCGATGGCGGCTGCTGCGGCAGCGGCAGCGGCTGGCACAGCAGACCTGCTGCCGGACGCGGCGAGCAAGGCAAAGCGAGCTGAGACCACGACAAGGAGCCTCAAGGCGAGCGGGCGCTGTGGCGGCGGCGCCGCAGAGGCAGGCTCCCGCAGCGCCCCAGCACGGTCTCCCCTCGGCAGGCGCACACCTCCTGCCTGCCTCAGCGGAGCCGCAGCGGGGGCCACCATCTCTCGTACTCGCGCCGCACGGCGCTCGCCACGCGGCCCCACAGGCGGACGCCAGCGCCGCCACCGCCGCCGCCGCCGCCGATGCCGCCGCCGCTGCCGCCGCCGCCGCCGCCGACGGACGACGCAGGGGCCTGCGGGCTTGGGAGCAACAGCCGCAAGCGCGAAATCGGGATGGCCTATCGCCCCACCGTTAGGTGTCACTCCTGTGCATTGACAGTGCTGTGATGGACTTCGGTTTGGCCAACTTGGCTCCGTTCGTAAAACAACCATCTCCGAAAGAAGGCCCGCCTAAACCCCTAAACAACCATCTCCGACGACGACGTCTCCGTCGCCTTTTGAGGCGCCACAACTCCGTCGTAGCTGCGTGGCGTGCTCTTTCCGCGACCCCTGACCCCTTGTCAATCACCCGCGGTCCCTAGCTTTTGCGGTCCACTTGCGCGCAGGCCGCGCTCTGGCGGCGGCCTCCGGCTTCCGTCAGGGCGACGTCTTTCCGCCTGCTAGCTACTCAGATTTGCATCTACTGACGAGAGGTTACTGAGAGTTCGCTTACTGCTGTCTCAGTCCTTAGCACTCCGACTCCTTCAGCCCTTGTCCATTCTTTTGGGCTGGCCTCTCCCAGCCACCAGTTAATCTGGCCGCGCTTGCTTCTTGTCAAACCTTGGTCGGATGGCCGCTCTTTTAGCGCATTCAGTCCTCTCAGAACAACAAGCACAAAAATGAAACGAAGCAGCTACGAAGCACTCAGACCTCATCACTCGTAGCTACTGAGCGCTTTTTAGGCACCTCCGCCATTTGGCCCTTTCGAACCTGTCAATTCTTTTCGGGCTGGCATTTCACAGCCCCTTGCCCCCATTGGGAGTGCCACTTCTCTCCGTCATTGTGGCTTTAGGCCCCTCCGTCATTTGGCCCCTTCGAACCTTAGTCAATTCTTTTCGGGCTGGCTTCTCACGGCCATTGCCCCAGTGGGAGAACCACTTCTCAGACCTTGTTCAGTCCGTTGGGCTGGCCTTTTTATGTTGGAAAAACTGTGTAGAAAGCCCAGCTCTATGTTGGAGCTGGGTTTTAGGGTTTCGGGGGAGTTTTGGCCCCTGCGGACCTTGTCATTCTTTTCGGGCTGGCTTTTCACAGCCCCCTTTTTGAGAGTTTTTACTCCTCGCAGCCATTGCCGCACGTTGACCGAGATGTTTACTTACAGCCCTCGCTCCCGTTGGAAGAGCTGCTTCTCTTTTGGACCTTGTCCACATCTACTTCTCTTTCCTTTTGATTTTTGGGCTGGCTTTTCTTACTGAGCAGGCATGCTTATTGTTTGATACATTTACCGGCTAGACCTTGTCCATTCAATTGTGAGCTGGCTTTTCATAATCTCGCACCATTTGGAAAAGCTGCTCAACCTTTGTGGCTCGCTTTTTACGGCCCTCGCCCCCTTCGATAGAGCAGCTTCTCCTTTCACAGCCCTCGCTACTTGGGAAGACCTGCTTCTCTCAGCTATCGCCCCCTCTGAAATGAATCACCCCTCTGTAATAAATGGCTCTCTTGTATTAAGGTGATGGCTGTGACAGCCCAAACAGAATAATATATGTCTGGAAGGTGCGGAGGATAATCTGCTTGCCGGACCCTTCCGACCTTTCTCCAATCGTGGCTAAGCCACTGCATTACATTGGAAGACCTGTTTTCGCCTTCCACAATTCCTTCTGGAAAAAGCATAAGCTCTTGCAATCGAGAAAGGACTTAGTATTTGGGGATTGCATTGAGGATCAATAGTATTATGAAGAACTTCCTACTTGTTCTGGGCATGCCCCTTCAGACCTTCTCCGTTCCTTCTTTCGGGCTGGCATTTCACAGCCGTCGCCTTCATCGCCCCTTGGAGGTGCTTTTCTTCAAAGAAGGGCTTTTTCGGCCTCCGGCGTCCGGCAGGGCGACATCTATCCGCCTGCTAGCTATTTCGACTTGCATCTACTGACTAGAGGTTACTGAGAGTCTCCTTGCTGCTGTCTTCGCAATTATCAAGGCACTACACTGTTTAGCAAAAGCTAGTGCAATAAAAGTGGGGCTAGACAAAATGAAGGACCATGCTAAGGGAGGCTAAGGTGTCAGCGTGGATGCAGGCTGAAGGGGAACTTCAATACCCACTTGAATAGCTGTGTGGTTTGCCTGTCGGCCGTTTGGGCCTTGACCAGTTTCTCTTTTTGGGCCGCTTTCACAGCCCTCCTTTGAGAGCTCACTTCTCTTCGAATGAGCAATTTCTTTGATGGTCGTCAACCAGTGCACTTGATGTTCATCGCGTCACGACAAATAAGGTGAGCACTGTGAAAAGGCATCAACATTGAGCTATGTCAACCCTGCCTAAGCACAGGTGGTTAGAGCCAGTTGAAGTGAGTCAATTAGCAGCGGTTTGCGGCCCGTCGATGCCACGCGTCGCACTCTCGTGACCGCGGAGGGGCGCACGTGCCGAATGCCATCCGCGCGCAATTTGGAGCGGGCGCTCTCGACACGCCACGTGGCACCCTTGGGCATCTCGCGCGCGGGAGATTCCGCTTCCCTCAAAGCGCCGTTACGTCTGAGCCAACGGTATGACTTCGCCGTCTGACTACCTACTCAACGTCGATGCGGCCCGCCGACCAGTCGTCACGTTCTTGACCGTTTACCACGTCGGGAGCAGTCAGTCTGTGTTTCCCATTGTGGGAAGCGCACTTTCAACGTGGGAACCACTTGGCTTGCTCATATACTTGCGCCTTCGTGTTGGGGCTCCCCCCTTGACCTTGTCCATGTTCTTTGGGCCGACCCTTTTGCGGCCAGTGCCGCCTTCGTAAACAAGCATCTTGTCGTCAGCCAAATCATACTTGCAGAATGGAGGCTTCACAGCTCTTAACAACGAATGATAAGCAACATGTGTGACCCTGCCGCGCCGTGATGCGAATAGGTCGTCAATCTAGTGGTTTGGAATTAGCACAGTGTGGGCCAAGTCGAGGCTGCTGAAATTTCAGATCTAACAATTCTCGATGTCAGCTGGGCCTTTGCTCTGCGGAACTACTTAGTCTTGACCAGGTCAAGGCTGCTGGGGTTCCAGATCTTGCAACCCTTGATGTTAGCTGGGCGTTTGCCCTTCTCCACAGGGCCAGCAGATTGCCCTCATCTCGGCAGCGCAGAGGCAGATCCGCTTGTTGCAGAAGACAGAGATGAAACTGGCACTGATCTGCCCGCACCCAGAGTAGACGGCAGGCATAGCAAGCCCGAACCAGATCGGTGCGGCGGCCTCAGATCCATGATGAGGCCGATGGGCTGGGGCTTCCCTTCTGACAGGAAGGGCCCAATACCCACTAGGCTGATTGATTTAGATGACTTTCAAGTTGGCACAACAGGCTGCTTCACCATACAACCACATCAAACAAGGCGCCAGAGATGCCGAGGTTCTAAGGTCAATCTTGTGAGTGACACCTCGGGTTCTATGGTCAAGCAGAGGTTCCAAGGTCAATCTTGTGAGTGACACATCCGAGTGTGAGTTAATAGTCCTTAGCGGATCAAGCCTGCTCCTCGTGGCACTCAGAGCACAGGAGGCCTCAAATGCCTAGTCTAGAGTACCACCTCTTCCATCCAATCTGCAAGATGCATGGCAATGACAGGTTGCCCGAGCAAGGCTACGTGTCACAGATGCAATTTCATCTAGAAACAATCCGTACACAGCGAAAGAACCAACAGTGATCGCCCATCTACCTTCTCTTGCTCTCGTTCAAATTGCGGCTCAATTTGCGGCTCAATTTTCAAGCAAGCTGTTGAAACGGGAGGGTCCTATATTGTCGTCGCAGCGGCCGCGGAAGCCTGGTCCAGCTGCCCAACCGGTAAAGACCGAGGCTCTTTGTCGTCCTCGCTTGCAGACTCAGACGCGAATCGCTGGCGCTTTCTCCTCATCTGAAGATCCTCAACCTCTTTGACGAGCCGCCAGGACCCATCCTCCAACACAAGAGCCTCCATTGTATCCAACATATTGCGAGTGTTTTCAAGAATCTGCAAGAAACAGGAAACACGTCGATGCTACCAGCTGCACTTCAGTACCTGCAGATACATGCTTGCAAAATCGAGGACAATAGAACAGTGGCCAGTCTGACGTGTTAGATGGTAGTGATGGACTTCTGACAGGCCCTTTTATGCAGTACCTGCTGACCAGCAAGAGTGTACCTCGGCGGTCACAGCATCTAGGCGCAAGTCAACGAAAGACGTATGAGAGTTGCAGCACGGGCATCGCCACGCAGGCAGGGAGGTGTTTATCTCCAGGAAGCTGCTCAGGTCAAATGACTGCGGCGCCAAGACAGACGAGTCAGGAGATCAGCGATAGGCAAGGGCATCGTGATTTATCACGACCTCAGTCTGCAAGTCTTGCAGTGGATGCTTCCAAAGGCTGTTGAAAGCAGCACATATGGGCAAGGTATGACGTATATGCATGTATCCGCCCGAGCAGAAAGCTTGAAAGGCCAAAAGGAACTGTGTAGACCTCTACCTGCACGTGCCGGCACACGACGCCCTTCACTGGCCTGACCATCCGCTTGTGGCTGATGGGGCAAAGGAGGGACAGCTTCGTAGGCCCCAATATGATCTCCAGCTCGTCGCTGTCACTCCTTGTAAGTTTGGTCGTGGTGTCATCAACTATGCCAAACGTCTGCTGGTGTCAGCTAGTGTGCATGAGGGTATCCTGCACAGGACCTCTCTGACACCAACTTGATGCGGCTAGACTATGTGACCGATTTGAAAGCACAGGTGCACAATTACACGCATGCAGGAGCTGGAAAAGGCAGCCCAGGCAGTCCTCAACGGACAGACCGCCAGCTTATGAATATCAGAAGAGACCACACAGTGACGACCTCCACATCCACCATGAGCTCTCAACAACCTGGTGCTAGTGAACGGGATTGCTCGATTGTCGGAGTCACGTGGGGCTCTAGCAGTATCTTTGAAGCGTCCACCTTGATGCTCTTCATTAAGGCCACAACGATGATGTACGGGGCTGCCACATGCAACATCAATTTAAGCCCGGTATACTGGACAGTGAAAGCCCATCTGTCACCTCGCCACCTCTGTGAATTGCCCCACAAGATAGTTCTCACAGAATTTCCGGAAGCAATGGAGGGACACCTGTAAATTCCCCAATGACCTGGAGAAGGTTGGGCCCCACTCGGACTCCATCATTCACCAGTGTTGGCATCTGCAAGCCCTTCTCCTGGCTCATAAGAAGGCATATGTTGACGATCAGTACAGAACTGAAATTTACGTTCGTCTACCTGTCTCTTGAGCAGCACAGACAACAGGCAGCTACTCCAAGACATGCATATGCTGTGAGGCTCTTTGCTGGATTACCCAACCCCAACCGATTCCATACATACATAAACACATACATACACAAAATGGATACAAGCAAGTTTTCTGAGCCAGCCGCACAATCTTTGCTCTCACCATCTTTACCAACGTGCGACCCGGCACCTCCACTCCATTTAATAGAAAGCTGGCACAATGCAAGCCGATGTATCAAGGCAAAGAGAGAAATAGCAGGAGCAACTCTGGCCTAGCAAACATCTATGTGCTAATGTACAAGTGGCGTCCTTTTCATCATGCATCATACCATTCCACATCTGCAAAGCTTTCACTCAGAATGCATTGACCCAAAGGAGTAATCGCTGAGGTTACAAAAATTCCTGTAAGTAGTAGCCTTGCTATGTTGATAGGGAGATGCTCAAAGACAGCATACCCCTCAGTGATACTGAATATCAAAGAATCTGCAAATGCATCTACCTGACTTGCAATGGTGTCGCGAGGGAAGCAGAGGTGCTGATGTCTGGGTACTGCGAAATCAGAAGGTGCTGCCATGAGCATGAAAGCAATGCACTGTGTGAGATACAATTCTCAAAACCTGCTGGTACCCCTGTACTTCGCCTGAACAAACAGGTCATAATGGATAGGATCACATTTCTAATAGAGTATTGCTCAGCTCCACTACATAATAAGAGTTGGATGCAGTGAGAGCAGATGCTATCTTTCTGTCTTACAACATTGTAATCTCGGTGAAGTTTGATGAGGATGCCAAAGTCTGCCGTCAAGACCTGATACCCTTGCTGCACAACACGGGACTATGATGTTCCAATCAGTCCTTCACATCTTGTGTGAATCCTTGGAAGGAGTGCAGGAGAGATGGTTTGAAGCTCCCTTGTGTAGGATGCAAACAAGGGGATGAGGCAAGCAAGCAGGTAGCATGCCTTTGCATGCAGGGAGGTGCCACCAATCAAGGTAGACAACAGACTGGAGTGAATATTGACTCAGAGTCTCACCTCTGCCTTCATTGCCATGAGAACTGAGCGCAACCTCAAGGTTGGAAAGTACCTGTGCATCAACAGTATTGCAACGCTATTATGACGTCCTTGTGAGCTGCAAGTGCCCTTCTGAAGGCAGGAACAAGCACAACTTTCACAATGGCAATCGTGCACGACCTTCCTTTAGCATGTAGGTGACTTTTCCTTTCTTCGATGAGATGTGGGAAATACAGGCACAGAAGACGAGGGCACAGGCTAGAGTATAGGATATAGGATGGGAATCAAGGTTCAGGTTTACCTACTGGAGAGCCTCTTCACATGGTCAATCACGCCTTCAAGCTGCAACAGAGCAGCTCCTCCTGAAGGAGCCAGCACACGCTGGAGGTCGTCGCTGCTGCTCTGGCGAGCTTGAGTAGGCACAAAGTGACCCCAGAGCTGCACAATAGGCTGGCAAACACGTCACATGCAATATCCTGGCCTTGTGCAGCTGACCTGCCACTACAACATGGACAGGAGCATTCCTAGAAGCAGGCCCCACAGCTTCTGCAGGAAACAGAGTTGTATATCGCAATATTTGAGCAGGCAGATAGTTGGATTCAAGGCAGGCACTTACCAATTGCAGGGGCTTCATCAGCTCTACCACCTTCTGCTGCTTGAACCACCCCAAGCGACAAACTCTCTGGGAAGCAACGTCGTCATGCATGTTGTTAGCTTGTAGTGACCACTAATAGCCTGTCAGAAGTCGTCTGAATGAAGCTCCGGCTAATATGCTCTACTTCTCCAGGAACGCTTGCAAATCTGCAGGACACCCAGCTAGAAGGTGGGGTGAGTTGGAGCAGTAGCCCTACCTTGACTGAGAGCATGAGGGCCATGAGTGCAGGGCGAAAAGCGGGGTTGTCAGCCAGCTGCCAGAGCTGCACATTTTCAGTGCACCCCCCACGTAGCACACTTTTAACCTCAAAGTACCGTCGATTTGGAAGTAAGCCTCTACATCTCAAATGCCTCATATGTAGAAGCAATGCCCCTATTCCCAGACCATAAACCTCTAGGCCAGACACTTGCATGTAGAATTTGCACTCAATCAATCGCAAGCTTACGCAAAACCCCAATGGCATGAGCTACTAAGACAACCAATAGGAGGCCTTTGTTCTGGCAGAAACAATGGTGCCTACCCACATGAGCAGCTCCCGGAGGGCATCCAGGTTCTGTGGTTTCTGCTCGTATCCAACAGAGCAGTCTAGCAACCTAGCAGACGGGGAGCAACATTGGCAGCAACACACAAGCAAGTCACAATCAATAGCACAGACGATGACAATCTGAGAGCTACTACTTTTGTCTGATCCCCACTGGTCATCAACTTCCAGTGACTTGCTCCTGTAAGCATTTTTCGCAGTCAAGGAGTGCACTGCCCCAAGCAAGCCAAACTCGTAGCAGTGCAGTGGAGTAAGCCAGCCAAGCACTGTGGCTATCAGAAGCTGCAGGATAGAGAACACCCCAAAAGCTTAAGCGCCATACTTCAATCCTAGCACATAACCCAGCACTGAAGTGCTGGCACTCAGCACGGGCAAAGTGCTGAGAGTTTTCGCCTCTTCTGTTGCAGCAGAAGCCTTGCCAGGCCAAGCCAAGGCCAAGCACAAGCTCGCCTGGCGCTAGTCGTCGGTGCGACCATTACGACCATATCAACGTGGCAAAGCCGAGCTACCTCTGGGACCGAATGATAACCACTTGGGCTGTCAGAGCTTCTGAGTCTTGCCACCAATGTCGGCACATGAAGCGCAACCAGCCCTTCCACCACACTCCAGCAAAGGCGGAAGGTGCCTAAATGCTCACATCACTGTCTTGCCTTGATAGGACCACTTCCCAACATGGCGGCAGTCCTCAGGTTGGCAGCTCGGCTCCTGACATAGACGATACACATTACCACACAGGGCCTAGAGCTCACCCTGACCTTGAAGTAAAGGTGTCCCCTGTTCTTGTCCCGATTTGATCCTCTGACCTCTACACTCGATCCTCTGACCTCTACACTCACTTGGAAAGCCTGAGCAGGTCGTGCGGCGTGATGCCCGGAGCGCGGGCCGTGCCGGCCTTGAGGCGCAGCCGCGCAATGTCGGCGGCCAGCATCTTCCCCACTGCCAGCCGCCGGCGGCCGCCGGCGTCCTCCTGCGGCCCCTGCCNTTCCTCCTCCTCCGCTGCCGCCGCCGCCGGAGCCGCCGCCATGCCGCCGCCGCCGCCGCCGCCGCCGCAGCCGCTGGGATGCCGATGCGGCTGACTTAGCCCTGAGGGCGCTGAGCACTTCGCCCAGAAATGCTCAGCCCTGACTCCTAGGCCGCCTGACATCCGCCATGGCTCGAGTGCGCTAGTGAAGCGTCCACTTTCAGCTGCTCTATTGCTTGACTTCGTCAAGTGCGTCCCGCTTCTCTGTCGCCAGCCGAGAGTGTCCAGTAACTCCAAAGCTGATCTTTCCTGCTGAGGCATGCCCCTACGACGGCTCTTAAGAGCTGCTTCTATTAAGTTGGCTCCTTCTCCCTCCTTAGCATGGGACTTCGTTTCATGTAGCCCCACTTTTGCACTAGCTCTTACCTTAACGATGTGTGGCTTGAATTGGCCATTCTTTCATTTCATGTGCACAGCGCGCCTTCTCTCCCAGAGTCGCCCATGCACGTTGATGCCACCTCCTATACCAGCATCTGGAGGTCAAGCCCTCCACAGACGTCAAGACCTGACACTTGATAGTAAAAGTGACGACTCACATGTGGGGAGCTGAGTCCCAAGCGAGTGCACAGTGACTTCAGAACGAGCTAGGCAAGGGCCCGGGCACGCCACAGCCCACAGCCCTCAATTTCTCTTGCCATTGTTGACATCGCCGCATGGCAAGACTCCTACTCTGGGCTTTTTTTCTGGCGCTGCCATGACAGAAACCCCAGCGATCGGACCCTATCTTCAGAGCACGTGTTGCACGGTAGCTTGCAACTGTACGCTGCTCTCTGGACGTCGAGCACCTTACGCTTGCCAACCGTGATCCCTACCACCTAGATCATGAAGGGTCAGCATAGACTGATCACGAGAGTAGGCAGCAAATCAAAGAAAAGGACCAGATTGAGGGGAATTATCGGTGCTCAAGAAGACGAGGTCACTGTTGCAGCATCATCATTCAAAGACAGATACTACATGCCATTAATCGTACAGGTCTTTCAAAGCTCTTGCAGACAATTAGCCAGGATAGTCAACAGAAGCCGAGCTTACGAGCACTATTTCGCTAAGAAAAGTCCCTGGCTATCAAAATCTCAGGATGCATCGCAAGGACCCAAGCCCCCCCAGCCTGCAACATTCAGAACAGGCTACCCTACCCGAGCACACCACAACATCCTCAGCTAAGAATCTGACATCTTCTCAGTATTGATAAGGCTTAGCAATGCCCACACAGCGGCTGAAGTCGCAGCTGCCGCTCTGACTCCTCAGCTCCTGGCACACATTTCAGCAGACTACGAAGGCTCCTCCGCATTTTCCACCTTCTCAGTAGAGTCGGCCGCGGGTCCTGATGATGGTGACCACCTTTAATGCCGGGCTAGCCTTTTACAGCCACCGCCTCCTATGTACTCTTTTTCCTGATTTCCTGCATGGGCAAGATCTGATATCCATGGCTACGAAGTATTAGAGCAATGGGCAAGCATGGGTGCATCATGGTTGCAAAAGGGGTGCTCGTGTCGCAGGAGCAGGTGCAGCTTGCAGCAAGAGGGAGAAGCCTTGTCAAGCAAATTCCCTAAACAAGCCATCCTCTTGACGCTCAGCAGGCAGATGGCAACACATAGCACATTCGTGTGTGCCATTTGGTCCCAGGGTGACTTCCATGACCTGAGCACAGAAGGCGCTTTGGAACCTGTGCAAGATTACTGCTGCCGCAGCCTCGCAGAGCGGTGCCTTGCCAGCGCACCACCGCCCCAATCTGCTTTTGAATGGTGGAGCCCTTGTTGGACAGCTGCCCCTTCTAAATCATCAATACCTTTTCCACGTTGTGAGCACTACTTCCTCACTACTGGAACGAGAACGGTGGAGCCCTCCTTGATTGGCTGCCTGTCCGGACTAGCAATGACAAGCTGTTATGGTGTTCGTTGAGTACTTGCAGAAGTCACATCCGATCGACCTGCAGCTTGTTGCTCATTCTCAAATGCTCAATCACCATCTGGTTTAGCACGAAAACTCTATGCCCTTGGGAGGAGAAAGGCACAAGGAGGAGACCAGCCAAAAGGTCTCCAGAAGGGGCGTTTGGCACAGTCTTGATGCTTCCGCTATTTTGAATCCCATTCCCTGGTGCTGCATGCCCCATTGTCCGTCCCCTCTGGACTAGCTCCTGTTAGCCCCCCCATTGTCCACTGAACTCTCTTTTCAGGAGCTGGCATTTCACAGCCCTCGGTCCATTTCAAGAGCTGCCTCTTTCCTTTGCCATTGCCCTCATAGAACTAGCTTCTTTTTTGGCTAATCGAGAAACCAAAGCACTTACAAAGTAAGGCGACGGCGGTGAGACGGCAGCCCAAATGTAATGGACTAGGTCCGGACTGGCCGGAGAGAAGTGAGCCTCTTCCAAACGGGGCGGAAAGACACCCCGCCATAGCTGAGTGTCCGACGCTGGAGGCGCCGGACAAGAGGGCCTCTGTGTGTGATACCTGAACCCGAAGTGCGCAAGCAGTCAGAGGTGGTGCTGTCGGGCGTACGACCGACGTGTACTTCAGCGAAGTTCTGCACATGCCTGCCACAGTGTTGAGCGGGAGCTGCGCAAGCAGACGGCACTGTGCAGAGCTGAATGTGCAACGAAGTTGCACCTGCCCCAGAACGAGCCGCTTCCGCTGCGCCGAGCCAGTATGATGGGGCCCAAGGGCGAGCAATCGTCAAGTCACGCGGATCGTTGAAGGTCCGACTCACTGTACAAGCAAAAGGGAGGCGCGCGGTGCGCATGTAATGCGATGAAGTCCAAGCAAGCCAGTAACACTGTGTAAGAAGAACAATGAAAACGTAAGAGGGGCTATCGTAAGAAGGAAACGCACCAGGCCCTAACCTCACGGCCTCATTATGCTGGCGACGGGCAGAGCTATTTCTCATAAAGCTGAGGAATAGCTCTTCTCCTGGTCAGTAGTGGGGCAAAGAATCAGCTGGTTGAATGTTGGCTCTACAGTGAACGGACGGGCAGGGCTGAAAGGTTCGCTTCCAGCCTCCCCGCCCACCGACAGCGCGCCGACAGCTCGGTGGGCGGCTGGTGGTGCCCGTTCGTGCTCATCATTCACGTCTTTGTCGTAAGTGCCAGAAGGAGGACGTTGGGGTCCATTGGGAAAAGCGAGGGCATTCACATGCCTCAAGCGCAAAAGGGAGTCACATCCACTTGTCGAAATGGAGGGATGCGGCCAATCCGGTGGCAAGGCCCCCTCCATCAGAAGAAGAAGAAGTGGCTCTCCCAATGGGGGCAAGGGCTGTGAGAAGCCAGCCCGAGAAGAATTGACAAGATCCCTCCATCGTCTGATCCTCTGGCTCGGGCCACCAGCCGTGCGCAGCAGTGCCAGGAAGGAGGTTGGAGGTCCCATCAGGGCCGTGCTTGGCAACCGCCTTGATCGTGGGGCACGCAGCTACCAGAGAAGAAAATGAGTGTGTATAAAGAGATGGAGGGCCTATGTGGCCAAGTACAAAGGCAAGCACATTGACAGATGTACATCACCTGCTGCTAAGCTTACCCGCTCAGTACCCACGAGTCAGCACATAGAGGTCACTAATTGATGCCGGACGGCAATTGACAAGCTCTTGAGCTACCAGCTAAGGCTCGACCAGCTTTCTGATGCAAGGCATGAGCCTGAGCTGCAGGCAAGTTGACACTCGAGGTCGCAAGAATGACAAGTAGGCTGCCGGCATGCCCATCTGAGCTGGGAGCATTTCCTCACGTCGAGCATATACCAAACTTGCAATATTCTCCAGTAAGGTATGGAAGCAAGGCCCCGTGCAGCCGAAAGTGTCAATAGCCGCCGGTAGGAGGTGATCGCTGCGGGGTTAGTTAGAGTAGTGTCGGAGCTTTCTCTGCTCAGCACCTCCCACTGCGTGGCCAGCAATGTGCGTCGAAGCGGAGAGTAGGCGCGAAGAGAAGGCTCTCGTCAAAAAGAAGGCGCGCACTGCGCATGGACCGAAAGGGTGACCAAACCAAGCCAAATCAAGCCAGCTGGGAAAGGGAATGGCGCGCCCTGAGAGAGAGAGGCTGGCCAAGCAAGCCCAAAAAGAATGGACAATATCCAAAGCCAAAAAGGGTGCCGAAAAGAAAAACTACACAACTAGACACAAGACGATACATACGGAAGCTCAGTGCCCGCGAGTGAGCAACATCAGGTCTGAATAACTCGCTGCTGAGGAGGAAGCACTCCGGCGAGACCCTGAGGCAGCAGCCATAGCGCGGCCGGCACGCGTGTGGACTGCGTGAGCCAAAGAGCGCTGGAGAGAGACGGAGAGCCGCATGCGAAAGACCTGAGCAAGCGAGCCGGCAGCATTGAAGCCCGGCACCTCCCCTGGCGAACCCACCCGCCGATCAATGGCCTGCCGGGCAAGCCGCTGCAGGAGGTCCAGCCAGCGACTGCCGTAGGCCCGTGTACGTCGATCGCAAGGGCCGCAAATTCAACCCCAACCGGGTGATCCGCGTATTTGCGTTCCTTGCCGCGAGCTGCCATGCCGACCGCATGCCCTGCTGTCAACGCCGATTTGATGGGGCTCGCGGAGTCGACGCAGTCAGTAGTCGCCCCATCCGCAGTGATGCGGGCCCCGCCGGGCGGGATGGCAACCAGGTCTGCGCGCCGGGTGTGGAGCTGACCATCCGCGCCCAGCTGGATGGGCATGACAGAAGAGTTTTCCACAGCGACGATGTAGCCGGCCTCCAGGAACACTCAATGCATGGCGTCCTCCAAGAGGTCGTGAGAGCCGGTCCGCTCACCTCCGTGCGGACAGCGGAGCATGTGGGCAGCCAGCTCCGCATTGTCGGCGTGGCGGGCTCCTCATTCGCACTGCACGACGCCAACGAGGCAGGGAGGAAGGAGGCCCCGGTGCCGGTGGACCGCCGTCCGGTGTACTGCCTCGGAAAGGACGGCCCGGCCGTTGGGAACGACAAATGCACAAGCAAGCACAGGACGCGCTAGCAATCCAGCTCAGTTTTTTTGAATCCAGGCTCTCAGGCGCCTCGTCCTGGGCTGTGGCCGACAGAGCGACAGCTAGCCAGGGGACTGAAGGCCCCACCTCAGCTGGCTTGAAAGCACAATCTGAAGAGAGAAAGACACTTCCAGTAGAGGGCGATGGCTGTGATTGGCCAGCCAAAGAAAAAAATGTATAAAGCGCCGAAGGAAGGGCTTAGCGGGTCCTTGACAGGCGTCGGAAAGGCGTGGGTTTTGTGCTACCCAGTCATTGACAAGCGATGGGGAGACTGACGAGAGAGAGGGGGCTCTTGGCTCCTGACGGCCACTCCGAGGTGAATATACACGTTCAGCTTTATTAAGGTGAACGTACAGAGGAAGGTGTGGGGTGCTGGATGCCATGTATCCAGATCGTGGTGAGAGTACAGGAGGAGGGTCGAGCCGACAGCCAACAAAGGGCCGATGCATAGAGCAGAAGCTCGCACTCGCAGACAATGAGGCAAATATAGGAAGTGAGCCCTTCCGAAAAGGGGGTGAGAGCTGTGAAAAGCCAGCCCGAAATAGAGGGGACACGAGCGGAGCACGGCGGATCCACATCCCAAACCGCCGCCGTCAGCAGCCACTTGGGCTTGCCTTGGTCAACGCTCCTCTTCAGCCCGATCGGTGGGGTCCAGGGTCGAGGGTCACAGTAGCCACACGTGCAATCCAAAGTGAAGTGACATGTCAGGTGGCGTGGCTGCGGAAGAGACGACGAGAAGTGTTGACGGCGCGGTGTCATAAAAGGGAGGCCAGATCAAGCGGACACACTGTTCAGGCAGAGGCGAGCAAAGTCTGGGGGCTCGCAAAAGGAAACTTCTTTGAAGCCATCGTCCCACTCCTGGAAGCGTCCTTCTCAAAAGGCCAGCCCAAATGAAAGAAAGTGCTCGCGCCACAGAGAAGAGAGGCTGGCAAAGCCAGCCCGAAAAGAATGGACAATGTAAACGGACGAGGCCAACAGGGAAAAGAGACAGCCAAACAGCCTTTTTACAATGTGGAGTGGATGCTGCAAGACGAGAAGAACTGTTTCTTGGACGAGCTATTCCAGACTTTCCTTTCTTCCCTCCGGCTCCTGCAGACCTTGTCCATTCCTCTGGGCTGGCCTCTCAGAGCTACCACTCAGTTCGGCCGCTCCTTTCTTCTTTTGAAAAGAGGTACTTCCCCTGGCCCCTTCTCGTCCTTTGTTCATTCTTTTCTGGGCTGGCTTTTTCCAGCCCCTATCCTCAATGGGCGAGCTCTTCACTTTGAAAAGAGGCCAGCCCAGAAAACCATGATCGGACGAAGAAGGGCTGAGACCCCCGCGATCGAGCCGTAGGGCGAGTCGGTGCCGTGCATCGGTCGGGGGGTCGGCGCGGCGCGCCGGTGGGGCCCGGCTGGCCAGGCGGAATCGACCCTGAGTCGGAGATACGAGGCGCGTAAGGCGCCCCGGGTGGGGGGGGGGGGG